>OX246737.1:43628117-44202074 GCA_945910005.1 Isoperla grammatica | reverse complement strand
ATTTATTTGTCATTTCCTGGATAAGAACTTTCATTTTGCAAAGTTTAAGCCAAATCGAGGGGGCAAGCTACTTCAAAAGTTTTCAAAGGGTATAGTCTTAGTTGAAATTCAGGGGGACAGATTATTTTTATTGTTTGTTAATTTTTATAATCTAATCGTAATCTTGGGATCATTTTGAATCATAATACACCATCAGTTCCATAATCCATTGATATTTGGTCTTGCAATCACAAAAAGAATAATTAGGGGAAATTTTTTAAGTTGCCTTAGGGCCAGAGTATACCTATTTTATAATCTAAATGTCATTTATTTATAATTCACAGGATAAGATCTTTTATTTAAAGCAATACAAGCCAAATCGAACGGGCAAGCTATTTCGAAAATTTTCAAAGCGTTAAAGTCACTCCTCTAAGTGTACTCTCTAGTCAGAGTCAACTATAACTTATGATCAAAGTCAGCTGAACAATGCAATTAAAACAAAATGTTTTTAATTTTTAAATAGAAGTGTGTATTTTAAATATTATTTGTAAATCTTTCCCTACATAAATATGTTATTTTAACTAAACTGTTAATTTATTTGCATGGTCGGAAGTGCTAGTCCGTCAACTGACTAAAAGTCTTAGTCGAATTTCGGAGGGTAATATAATTTTTAGATTTTGATAATTTTTATAATCTTATCGTTATCTTTGGATCATTTTGAATCGGAATACACCATCAGTTCCTTAATCCATTGATATTTGGTTTTGCAAACAGAAAAAGAATAAAGGCGGGAAAATTTTTGAAGTTGCCCCTGGGCCATCGTCTAAACATTTATAATCTTAACGTCATTTATTGTCATTTCCTGGATAAGATTTTTCGTTTAACGAAGTATCAGCTAAATCGAAGGGGCAAGCTATTTCGAAAATTTTCAAAGGATATATATACTCTTAGTCGAAATTCGGAGGGAAATATTATTTTTGGATTTTGATAATTTTTATAATCTAATCGTTATCTTTGGATCATTTTGAATCGAAATACACCATCAGTTCCATAATCCATTCATATTTGGTTTTGCAAACACAAAAAGAATAATTAGGGGAACATTTTTGAAGTTGCCCCAGGGCCATAGTATAAACATCTATAATCTTAATGTCATTTATTTGTCATCTACAGGATTATATCTTTCATTTTACGAAGTATCAGCTAAATCGAAGGGGCAAGCTATTTCGAAAATTTTCAAAGGTCTTAGTCGAATTTCGGAGGAAAAAATTATTTTTGGATTTTGATAATTTTTATAATCTTATCGTTATGTTGGGATCATTTCAAATCAAAATTTACTATTAGTTTCTAATTTCATTGATATTTGGTCTTGCAATCACAAAAAGAATAAATTGGGGAAAATTTTTGAAGCTGCCCCAGGGATATTGTATAAATATTAATAGTCTCATTTTCATTTATTTGTCATCTGCAGGAAAAGATCTTTCATTTTACGAAGTATCAGCCAAATCAAAGGGGCAAGCTATTTCGAAAATTTTCAAAGGGTGTCTTAGTCGAAATTCGTAGGGAAATATTATTTTTATAGTTTGATAATTTTTATAATTTAATCGTTTTGTTGGGATCATTTTGAATCTAAATACACCATCAGTTCCTTTATCCATTGTTATTTTGTCTTGCAATCACAAAAAGAATAATAAGGGGAAACTTTTTGAGGTTGCCCCAGGGCCATAGTATAAACATTAATAATCTTAATTCCATATATTTGTCATCTACATGATAAGATCTTTCATTTTACGAAGTATCAGCCAAATCGAAGGGGAGACTATTTCGGGAATTTTCAAAGGGTATAGTGTCAGTCGAATTTCGGAGGGAAATATTATTTTTGGATTTTCATAATTTTTATAATTTTATCGTAATGTTGGGATCATTTCGATACAAAAGTTTCTATTAGTTTCTAATTTCATTAAAATTTGGTCTTGCAATCACAAAGAGAACAATTTGGGGAAAATTTTTGAAGCTGCCCCAGTGTTATTGTATAAATATTTATAGTCTCACTGTCATTTATTTGTCATTTGCATGATAAGATCAATAATTTAACGAAGTATCAGCCAAATCGAATGGGCAAGCTATTTCGAAAATTTTCAAAGGGTATAGTCTTAGTCGAATTTCGGAGGGAAATATTATTTTTGGATTTTGATAATTTTTATAATCTTATCGTTATCTTTGGATAATTTTGAATCGAAATACACCATCAGTTTCTTAATCCATTGATATTTGGCCTTGCAATCACAAAAAGAATAATAAGGGGAAACTTTTTGAAGTTTCCCCTGGGCCATCGTCTAAACATTTATAATCTTAATGTCATTTATTTGTCATTTCCTGGATAAGATCTTTCATTTAACGAAGTATCAGCCAAGTCGAAGGGGCAAGCTATTTCGAAAATTTTCAAAGGGTCTAGTCTTAGTTGAAATTCGGAGGGAAATGTTATTTTTTGATTTTGAGAAATTTTATAATCTAATCGTAATATTGGGATCATTTCGAATCAAAATTTACTATAGGTTTCTAATTCCATTGATATTTGGTCTTGTTATCACAAAAAGAATAATTTGGGGAAAATTTTTGAAGCTGCCCCAGGGCCATGGTATAAATATTTAGTCTCATTGCCTTTTATTTGTCATCTGTAGGATAAGATCTTTAATTTTACGATGTAGTTAGCCAAATCGAAGGGGCCAGCTATTTCGAAAATTTTTCTTTCGGAGGAAAACATTATTTTTATAGTTTGATAATTTTTATAATTTAATCGTAATCTTGGGATAATTTTGAATCTAAATACCTCATCAATTTCTGTTTCCATTGTTATTTTGTCTTGCAATCAGGAAAAGAATAATAAGGGGAAAATTTTTGAAGTTGCCCCAGGGCCATAGTATAAACATTTATAACCATAATGACATTTATTTTCATCTACAGGATAAGACCTTTATTTTACGAAGTATCAGCCAAATCGAAGGGGCAAGCTATTTCGAAAATTTCTTTTGTCGAATTTCGTAGGGAAATATTTTTTGGGATTTTGATAATTTTTATAATCTATTCGTTATCTTTGGATAATTTTGAATCGAAATACACCATCACTTTGTTAATCCATTGATATTTGATCTTGCAATCACAAAATGAATAATGGGGGGAAAATATTTGTAGTTGCCCCTGGGCCATCGTATAAACATTTATAATCTTAATGTCATTTATTTGTCATTTCCTGGATAAGACCTTTCATTTGACGAAGTATCAGCCAAATCGAAGGGGCAAGCTATTTCAAATATTTTCTTATAAATATTGTCTTGGTCGAAATTCAGAGGGAGATATTAATTTTATAGTTTGATAATTTTTATAATCTGATCGTAATCTTGGGATCATTTTGAATCAAAATTCACCATCAGATCCTTAATCCATTGATATTTGGTCTTGCAATCACAAAAAGAATAATTAGGGGAAAATTTTTTAAGTTGCCCTAGGGCCATAGTATACACATTTATAATCTTAATGTCATTTATTTATAATTCACAGGATAAGATCTTTCATTTAAAGCAATATAAGCCAAATCGAAGGGGCAAGCTATTTCGAAAATTTTCAAAGGGTATAGTCTTAGTCGAAATTCGGAGGGAAATATAATTTTTAGTTTGATAATTTTTATAATTAAATCGTTATCTAAGGATCATTTTGAATATTAATACACCATCAGTTCCTTAATCCATTGTTATTTGGTCTTGCAATCACAAAACGAATAATAAGGCGAACATTTTTGAAGTTGCCCCAGGGCAATAGTATAAACATTTATAATCTAAATGTCATTTTTTTTGTCATCTACAGGATAAGATCTTTCATTTAACGAAGTATTAGCCAAATCATAGGGGCAAGCTATTTCGAAAATTTTCAAAGGGTATATTCTTAGTCGAATTTCGGAGGGAAAATGTTTTTTGGATTTTGATAATTTTTATAGTCTTATCGTAATGTTGGGATCATTTCGAATCAAAATTTACTATAAGTTTCTAATTTCATTGATATTTGGTCTTGCAATCACAAAAAGAATAATTTGGGAAAAATTTTTGAAGCTGCCCCAGGGTTATTGTATAAATATTTATAGTCTCATTGTCATTTATTTGTCATTTGCAGGTCAAGATCTATAATTTTACGAAGTTTTAGCCAAATCGAAGGGGCAAGCTATTTCGAAAATTTTCAAAGGGTATAGTCTTAGTCGAATTTCGGAGGGAAATATTATTTTTGGATTTTGATAATTTTTATAATCTTATCGTTATATTTGGATCATTTTGAATCGAAATACACCATCAGTTCCATAATCTATTGATATTTGGTTTTGCAAACACAAAAAAAATAATTTGGGGAAAATTTTTGAAGCTGCCCCAGGGCCATGGTATAAATATTTATAGTCTCATTGTCATTTATTTGTCATCTGTAGGATAAGATCTTTTATTTTACGAAGTATCAGCCAAATCGAAGGTTTTCAAGCTATTTCGAAAATTTTTCTTTTGGAGTGAAACATTATTTTTATAGTTTGATAATTTTTATAATTTAATCGTTATCTTGGGATAATTTTAAATCTAAATACTTCATCAGTTTCCGTTTCCATTGTTATTTGGTCTTGCAATCAGAAAAAATATAATAAGGGGAAAATTTTTGAAGTTGCCCCAGGGCCATAGTATTAACATTTATAACCATAATGTCATTTATTTGTCATCTACAGGATAAGATTTTTTATTTTACGAAGTTTCAGCCAAATCGAAGGGGCAAGCTATTTCGAAAATTTCTTTTGTCGAAATTCGGAGGGAAATATTATTTTTGGATTTTGATTATTTTTATAATGCATTCGTTATCTTTGGATAATTTTGAATCGAAACACATCATCACTTTGTTAATCCATTGATATTTGGTCTTGCAATCACAAAAAGAATAATGGGCGGAAAATATTTGTAGTTGCTCCTGGGCCATCGTATAAACATTTATAATCTTTATGTCATTTATTTGTCATTTCCTGGATAAGAACTTTCATTTTGCAAAGTTTAAGCCAAATCGAGGGGGCAAGCTACTTCAAAAGTTTTCAAAGGGTATAGTCTTAGTTGAAATTCAGGGGGACAGATTATTTTTATTGTTTGTTAATTTTTATAATCTAATCGTAATCTTGGGATCATTTTGAATCATAATACACCATCAGTTCCATAATCCATTGATATTTGGTCTTGCAATCACAAAAAGAATAATTAGGGGAAATTTTTTAAGTTGCCTTAGGGCCAGAGTATACCTATTTATAATCTAAATGTCATTTATTTATAATTCACAGGATAAGATCTTTTATTTAAAGCAATACAAGCCAAATCGAACGGGCAAGCTATTTCGAAAATTTTCAAAGCGTTAAAGTCACTCCTCTAAGTGTACTCTCTAGTCAGAGTCAACTATAACTTATGATCAAAGTCAGCTGAACAATGCAATTAAAACAAAATGTTTTTAATTTTTAAATAGAAGTGTGTATTTTAAATATTATTTGTAAATCTTTCCCTACATAAATATGTTATTTTAACTAAACTGTTAATTTATTTGCATGGTCGGAAGTGCTAGTCCGTCAACTGACTAAAAGTCTTAGTCGAATTTCGGAGGGTAATATAATTTTTAGATTTTGATAATTTTTATAATCTTATCGTTATCTTTGGATCATTTTGAATCGGAATACACCATCAGTTCCTTAATCCATTGATATTTGGTTTTGCAAACAGAAAAAGAATAAAGGCGGGAAAATTTTTGAAGTTGCCCCTGGGCCATCGTCTAAACATTTATAATCTTAACGTCATTTATTGTCATTTCCTGGATAAGATTTTTCGTTTAACGAAGTATCAGCTAAATCGAAGGGGCAAGCTATTTCGAAAATTTTCAAAGGATATATATACTCTTAGTCGAAATTCGGAGGGAAATATTATTTTTGGATTTTGATAATTTTTATAATCTAATCGTTATCTTTGGATCATTTTGAATCGAAATACACCATCAGTTCCATAATCCATTCATATTTGGTTTTGCAAACACAAAAAGAATAATTAGGGGAACATTTTTGAAGTTGCCCCAGGGCCATAGTATAAACATCTATAATCTTAATGTCATTTATTTGTCATCTACAGGATTATATCTTTCATTTTACGAAGTATCAGCTAAATCGAAGGGGCAAGCTATTTCGAAAATTTTCAAAGGTCTTAGTCGAATTTCGGAGGAAAAAATTATTTTTGGATTTTGATAATTTTTATAATCTTATCGTTATGTTGGGATCATTTCAAATCAAAATTTACTATTAGTTTCTAATTTCATTGATATTTGGTCTTGCAATCACAAAAAGAATAAATTGGGGAAAATTTTTGAAGCTGCCCCAGGGATATTGTATAAATATTAATAGTCTCATTTTCATTTATTTGTCATCTGCAGGAAAAGATCTTTCATTTTACGAAGTATCAGCCAAATCAAAGGGGCAAGCTATTTCGAAAATTTTCAAAGGGTGTCTTAGTCGAAATTCGTAGGGAAATATTATTTTTATAGTTTGATAATTTTTATAATTTAATCGTTTTGTTGGGATCATTTTGAATCTAAATACACCATCAGTTCCTTTATCCATTGTTATTTTGTCTTGCAATCACAAAAAGAATAATAAGGGGAAACTTTTTGAGGTTGCCCCAGGGCCATAGTATAAACATTAATAATCTTAATTCCATATATTTGTCATCTACATGATAAGATCTTTCATTTTACGAAGTATCAGCCAAATCGAAGGGGAGACTATTTCGGGAATTTTCAAAGGGTATAGTGTCAGTCGAATTTCGGAGGGAAATATTATTTTTGGATTTTCATAATTTTTATAATTTTATCGTAATGTTGGGATCATTTCGATACAAAAGTTTCTATTAGTTTCTAATTTCATTAAAATTTGGTCTTGCAATCACAAAGAGAACAATTTGGGGAAAATTTTTGAAGCTGCCCCAGTGTTATTGTATAAATATTTATAGTCTCACTGTCATTTATTTGTCATTTGCATGATAAGATCAATAATTTAACGAAGTATCAGCCAAATCGAATGGGCAAGCTATTTCGAAAATTTTCAAAGGGTATAGTCTTAGTCGAATTTCGGAGGGAAATATTATTTTTGGATTTTGATAATTTTTATAATCTTATCGTTATCTTTGGATAATTTTGAATCGAAATACACCATCAGTTTCTTAATCCATTGATATTTGGCCTTGCAATCACAAAAAGAATAATAAGGGGAAACTTTTTGAAGTTTCCCCTGGGCCATCGTCTAAACATTTATAATCTTAATGTCATTTATTTGTCATTTCCTGGATAAGATCTTTCATTTAACGAAGTATCAGCCAAGTCGAAGGGGCAAGCTATTTCGAAAATTTTCAAAGGGTCTAGTCTTAGTTGAAATTCGGAGGGAAATGTTATTTTTTGATTTTGAGAAATTTTATAATCTAATCGTAATATTGGGATCATTTCGAATCAAAATTTACTATAGGTTTCTAATTCCATTGATATTTGGTCTTGTTATCACAAAAAGAATAATTTGGGGAAAATTTTTGAAGCTGCCCCAGGGCCATGGTATAAATATTTAGTCTCATTGCCTTTTATTTGTCATCTGTAGGATAAGATCTTTAATTTTACGATGTAGTTAGCCAAATCGAAGGGGCCAGCTATTTCGAAAATTTTTCTTTCGGAGGAAAACATTATTTTTATAGTTTGATAATTTTTATAATTTAATCGTAATCTTGGGATAATTTTGAATCTAAATACCTCATCAATTTCTGTTTCCATTGTTATTTTGTCTTGCAATCAGGAAAAGAATAATAAGGGGAAAATTTTTGAAGTTGCCCCAGGGCCATAGTATAAACATTTATAACCATAATGACATTTATTTTCATCTACAGGATAAGACCTTTATTTTACGAAGTATCAGCCAAATCGAAGGGGCAAGCTATTTCGAAAATTTCTTTTGTCGAATTTCGTAGGGAAATATTTTTTGGGATTTTGATAATTTTTATAATCTATTCGTTATCTTTGGATAATTTTGAATCGAAATACACCATCACTTTGTTAATCCATTGATATTTGGTCTTGCAATCACAAAATGAATAATGGGGGGAAAATATTTGTAGTTGCCCCTGGGCCATCGTATAAACATTTATAATCTTAATGTCATTTATTTGTCATTTCCTGGATAAGACCTTTCATTTGACGAAGTATCAGCCAAATCGAAGGGGCAAGCTATTTCAAATATTTTCTTATAAATATTGTCTTGGTCGAAATTCAGAGGGAGATATTAATTTTATAGTTTGATAATTTTTATAATCTGATCGTAATCTTGGGATCATTTTGAATCAAAATTCACCATCAGATCCTTAATCCATTGATATTTGGTCTTGCAATCACAAAAAGAATAATTAGGGGAAAATTTTTTAAGTTGCCCTAGGGCCATAGTATACACATTTATAATCTTAATGTCATTTATTTATAATTCACAGGATAAGATCTTTCATTTAAAGCAATATAAGCCAAATCGAAGGGGCAAGCTATTTCGAAAATTTTCAAAGGGTATAGTCTTAGTCGAAATTCGGAGGGAAATATAATTTTTAGTTTGATAATTTTTATAATTAAATCGTTATCTAAGGATCATTTTGAATATTAATACACCATCAGTTCCTTAATCCATTGTTATTTGGTCTTGCAATCACAAAACGAATAATAAGGCGAACATTTTTGAAGTTGCCCCAGGGCAATAGTATAAACATTTATAATCTAAATGTCATTTTTTTTGTCATCTACAGGATAAGATCTTTCATTTAACGAAGTATTAGCCAAATCATAGGGGCAAGCTATTTCGAAAATTTTCAAAGGGTATATTCTTAGTCGAATTTCGGAGGGAAAATGTTTTTTGGATTTTGATAATTTTTATAGTCTTATCGTAATGTTGGGATCATTTCGAATCAAAATTTACTATAAGTTTCTAATTTCATTGATATTTGGTCTTGCAATCACAAAAAGAATAATTTGGGAAAAATTTTTGAAGCTGCCCCAGGGTTATTGTATAAATATTTATAGTCTCATTGTCATTTATTTGTCATTTGCAGGTCAAGATCTATAATTTTACGAAGTTTTAGCCAAATCGAAGGGGCAAGCTATTTCGAAAATTTTCAAAGGGTATAGTCTTAGTCGAATTTCGGAGGGAAATATTATTTTTGGATTTTGATAATTTTTATAATCTTATCGTTATATTTGGATCATTTTGAATCGAAATACACCATCAGTTCCATAATCTATTGATATTTGGTTTTGCAAACACAAAAAAAATAATTTGGGGAAAATTTTTGAAGCTGCCCCAGGGCCATGGTATAAATATTTATAGTCTCATTGTCATTTATTTGTCATCTGTAGGATAAGATCTTTTATTTTACGAAGTATCAGCCAAATCGAAGGTTTTCAAGCTATTTCGAAAATTTTTATTTTGGAGTGAAACATTATTTTTATAGTTTGATAATTTTTATAATTTAATCGTTATCTTGGGATAATTTTAAATCTAAATACTTCATCAGTTTCCGTTTCCATTGTTATTTGGTCTTGCAATCAGAAAAAATATAATAAGGGGAAAATTTTTGAAGTTGCCCCAGGGCCATAGTATTAACATTTATAACCATAATGTCATTTATTTGTCATCTACAGGATAAGATTTTTTATTTTACGAAGTTTCAGCCAAATCGAAGGGGCAAGCTATTTCGAAAATTTCTTTTGTCGAAATTCGGAGGGAAATATTTTTTTTGGATTTTGATTATTTTTATAATGCATTCGTTATCTTTGGATAATTTTGAATCGAAACACATCATCACTTTGTTAATCCATTGATATTTGGTCTTGCAATCACAAAAAGAATAATGGGCGGAAAATATTTGTAGTTGCTCCTGGGCCATCGTATAAACATTTATAATCTTTATGTCATTTATTTGTCATTTCCTGGATAAGAACTTTCATTTTGCAAAGTTTAAGCCAAATCGAGGGGGCAAGCTACTTCAAAAGTTTTCAAAGGGTATAGTCTTAGTTGAAATTCAGGGGGACAGATTATTTTTATTGTTTGTTAATTTTTATAATCTAATCGTAATCTTGGGATCATTTTGAATCATAATACACCATCAGTTCCATAATCCATTGATATTTGGTCTTGCAATCACAAAAAGAATAATTAGGGGAAATTTTTTAAGTTGCCTTAGGGCCAGAGTATACCTATTTATAATCTAAATGTCATTTATTTATAATTCACAGGATAAGATCTTTTATTTAAAGCAATACAAGCCAAATCGAACGGGCAAGCTATTTCGAAAATTTTCAAAGCGTTAAAGTCACTCCTCTAAGTGTACTCTCTAGTCAGAGTCAACTATAACTTATGATCAAAGTCAGCTGAACAATGCAATTAAAACAAAATGTTTTTAATTTTTAAATAGAAGTGTGTATTTTAAATATTATTTGTAAATCTTTCCCTACATAAATATGTTATTTTAACTAAACTGTTAATTTATTTGCATGGTCGGAAGTGCTAGTCCGTCAACTGACTAAAAGTCTTAGTCGAATTTCGGAGGGTAATATAATTTTTAGATTTTGATAATTTTTATAATCTTATCGTTATCTTTGGATCATTTTGAATCGGAATACACCATCAGTTCCTTAATCCATTGATATTTGGTTTTGCAAACAGAAAAAGAATAAAGGCGGGAAAATTTTTGAAGTTGCCCCTGGGCCATCGTCTAAACATTTATAATCTTAACGTCATTTATTGTCATTTCCTGGATAAGATTTTTCGTTTAACGAAGTATCAGCTAAATCGAAGGGGCAAGCTATTTCGAAAATTTTCAAAGGATATATATACTCTTAGTCGAAATTCGGAGGGAAATATTATTTTTGGATTTTGATAATTTTTATAATCTAATCGTTATCTTTGGATCATTTTGAATCGAAATACACCATCAGTTCCATAATCCATTCATATTTGGTTTTGCAAACACAAAAAGAATAATTAGGGGAACATTTTTGAAGTTGCCCCAGGGCCATAGTATAAACATCTATAATCTTAATGTCATTTATTTGTCATCTACAGGATTATATCTTTCATTTTACGAAGTATCAGCTAAATCGAAGGGGCAAGCTATTTCGAAAATTTTCAAAGGTCTTAGTCGAATTTCGGAGGAAAAAATTATTTTTGGATTTTGATAATTTTTATAATCTTATCGTTATGTTGGGATCATTTCAAATCAAAATTTACTATTAGTTTCTAATTTCATTGATATTTGGTCTTGCAATCACAAAAAGAATAAATTGGGGAAAATTTTTGAAGCTGCCCCAGGGATATTGTATAAATATTAATAGTCTCATTTTCATTTATTTGTCATCTGCAGGAAAAGATCTTTCATTTTACGAAGTATCAGCCAAATCAAAGGGGCAAGCTATTTCGAAAATTTTCAAAGGGTGTCTTAGTCGAAATTCGTAGGGAAATATTATTTTTATAGTTTGATAATTTTTATAATTTAATCGTTTTGTTGGGATCATTTTGAATCTAAATACACCATCAGTTCCTTTATCCATTGTTATTTTGTCTTGCAATCACAAAAAGAATAATAAGGGGAAACTTTTTGAGGTTGCCCCAGGGCCATAGTATAAACATTAATAATCTTAATTCCATATATTTGTCATCTACATGATAAGATCTTTCATTTTACGAAGTATCAGCCAAATCGAAGGGGAGACTATTTCGGGAATTTTCAAAGGGTATAGTGTCAGTCGAATTTCGGAGGGAAATATTATTTTTGGATTTTCATAATTTTTATAATTTTATCGTAATGTTGGGATCATTTCGATACAAAAGTTTCTATTAGTTTCTAATTTCATTAAAATTTGGTCTTGCAATCACAAAGAGAACAATTTGGGGAAAATTTTTGAAGCTGCCCCAGTGTTATTGTATAAATATTTATAGTCTCACTGTCATTTATTTGTCATTTGCATGATAAGATCAATAATTTAACGAAGTATCAGCCAAATCGAATGGGCAAGCTATTTCGAAAATTTTCAAAGGGTATAAGTCGAATTTCGGAGGGAAATATTATTTTTGGATTTTGATAATTTTTATAATCTTATCGTTATCTTTGGATAATTTTGAATCGAAATACACCATCAGTTTCTTAATCCATTGATATTTGGCCTTGCAATCACAAAAAGAATAATAAGGGGAAACTTTTTGAAGTTTCCCCTGGGCCATCGTCTAAACATTTATATTCTTAATGTCATTTATTTGTCATTTCCTGGATAAGATCTTTCATTTAACGAAGTATCAGCCAAGTCGAAGGGGCAAGCTATTTCGAAAATTTTCAAAGGGTCTAGTCTTAGTTGAAATTCGGAGGGAAATGTTATTTTTTGATTTTGAGAAATTTTATAATCTAATCGTAATATTGGGATCATTTCGAATCAAAATTTACTATAGGTTTCTAATTCCATTGATATTTGGTCTTGTTATCACAAAAAGAATAATTTGGGGAAAATTTTTGAAGCTGCCCCAGGGCCATGGTATAAATATTTAGTCTCATTGTCATTTATTTGTCATCTGTAGGATAAGATCTTTAATTTTACGATGAAGTAACCCAAATCGAAGGGGCCAGCTATTTCGAAAATTTTTCTTTCGGAGGAAAACATTATTTTTATAGTTTGTTAATTTTTATAATTTAATCGTAATCTTGGGATAATTTTGAATCTAAATACCTCATCAATTTCCGTATCCATTGTTATTTTGTCGTGCAATCAGGAAAAGAATAATAAGGGGAAAATTTTTGAAGTTGCCCCAGGGCCATAGTATAAACATTTATAACCATAATGTCATTTATTTTCATCTACAGGATAAGACCTTTCTTTTACGAAGTATCAGCCAAATCGAAGGGGCAAGCTATTTCGAAAATTTCTTTTGTCGAATTTCGTAGGGAAATTTTTTTTGTGATTTTGATCATTTTTATAATCTATTCGTTATCTTTGGATAATTTTGAATCGAAATACACCATCACTTTGTTAATCCATTGATATTTGGTCTTGCAATCACAAAATGAATAATGGGGGGAAAATATTTGTAGTTGCCCCTGGGCCATCGTATAAACACTTATAATCTAAATGTCATTTATTTGTCATTTCCTGGATAAGACCTTTCATTTGACGAAGTATCAGCCAAATCGAAGGGGCAAGCTATTTCAAAAATTTTCAAAGGTTATAGTCTTGGTCGAAATTCAGAGAGAGAAATTAATTTTATAGTTTGATAATTTTTATAATCTGATCGAAATCTTGGGATCATTTTGAATCAAAATTCACCATCAGTTCCTTAATCCATTGATATTTGGACTTGCAATCACAAAAAGAATAATTAGGGGAAAATTTTTTAAGTTGCCCTAGGGCCATAGTATACACATTTATAATCTTAATGTCATTTATTTATAATTCACAGGATAAGATCTTTCATTTAAAGCAATATAAGCCAAATCGAAGGGGCAAGCTATTTCGAAAATTTTCAAAGGGTATAGTCTCAGTCGAAATTCGGAGGGAAATATAATTTTTAGAGTTTGATAATTTTTATAATTAAATCGTTATCTAAGGATCATTTTGAATATTAATACACCATCAGTTCCTTAATCCATTGTTATTTGGTCTTGCAATCACAAAACGAATAATAAGGCGAACATTTTTGAAGTTGCCCCAGGGCAATAGTATAAACATTTATATCCTAAATGTCATTTTTTTGTCATCTACAGGATAAGATCTTTCATTTTACGAAGTATCAGCCAAATCGAAGGGGCAAGCTATTTCGAAAATTTTCAAAGGGTATATTCTTAGTCGAATTTCGGAGGGAAAATTTTTTTTTGGATTTTGATAATTTTTAGAATCTTATCGTAATGTTGGGATCATTTCGAATCAAAATTTACTATAAGTTTCTAATTTCATTGATATTTGGTCTTGCAATCACAAAAAGAATAATTTGGGAAAATTTTTTGAAGCTGCCCCAGGGTTATTGTATAAATATTTAAGTCTCATTGTCATTTATTTGTCATTTGCAGGTCAAGATTTATAATTTTACGAAGTTTTAGCCAAATCGAAGGGGCAAGCTATTTCGAAAATTTTCAAAGGGTTATAGTATAGGGGGTATAGTCTTAGTCGAAATTCGGAGGGAAATATTATTTTTTTTAGTTTGATAATTTTTATAATTAAATCGTAATCAAAGGATCATTTTGAATCTAAATACACCATCAGTTCCTTTATCCATTGTTATTTGGTCTTGTAATCACAAAAAGAATAATAAGGGACATTTTTTGAAGTTGCCCCAGGGGCATAGTATAAACATTTATAATCTTAATGTCATTTATTTGTTTTCTATAGGAAAAGATCTTTCATTTTTCGAAGTATCAGCCAAATCGAAGGGGCAAGCTATTTCGAAAATTTTCAAAGGGTTTTAGTCGAAATTCGGAGGGAAATATTATTTTTATAGTTTGATAATTTTTATAATTTAATCGTATTGTTGGGATCATTTTTAATCTAAATACACCATCAGTTCCTTTATCCATTGTTATTTGGTCTTGCAATCACAAAAAGAATAATAAGGGGCAACTTTTTGAAGTTGCCCCAGGGCCATGGTATAAATATTTATAGTCTTAATGTCATTTATTTGTCATCTACAGGATAAGATCTTTCATTTTACGAAGTATCAGCCAAATCGAAGGGGCAAGCTATTTCGAAAATTTTCAAAAGGTATAGTCTTAGTCGAATTTCGGAGGGAAATATTATTTTTGGATTTTGATAATTTTTATAATGTTATCGTTATGTTAGGATCATTTCGAATCAAAATTTACTATTAGTTTCTAATTTCATTGATAGTTGGTCTTAAAATCACAAAAAGAAGGCTCGTTGGTTTAGGTGGCTCGTTGGTCCAGTAGGTGGCTCGTTGGTCCAGTGGTTAGCATCCCTGCTTCCAATGCAGAAGGTCCCGGGTTCAAATCCCGCTTCAGGCAGAAGTTTTTTAACTTGTAATATGGATTCAATTCCATTACTTCTTGGCTTAGGAATAAGTAAACGGTGACTTTGGAGCCGTCCTAGCAACGAAGCACTCAATAAATTCAAAGTTGTTCTGAATCGGCCTTGTTGATTCTGGCATTTGTCCGCAGGTGTTCGCACTGTCCAATCACTGATTCATATGTTTCGTATTTGAAATATTGATCTTTGATTGGTTATCGCTCACTCGTCGATGGTGTTCGAAGCCTGCAGGGTTGGTTTAGTCACTTTAATTAAAGTCCCCCACTGCAAATCAGTTTAATTACTGAGTGGGTAGACTCTAAATGTGAATTTATTTATTTATTTATTTATTTAGGGAAAATTTTTGAAGCTGCCCCAGGGCCATGGTATAAATATTTATAGTCTCATTGTCATTTATTTGTCATCTGTAGGATAAGATTTTTATCTTTACGAAGTATCAGCCAAATCGAAGGGGCCAGCTATTTCGAAAAATTTTCATTTGGGGGGAAATATTATTTTTATAGTTTGATAATTTTTATAATTTAATCGTTATCTTGAGATAATTTTGAATCTTAATACACCATCAGTTTCCTAATCCATTGTTATTTGGTCTTGCAATCAGAAAAAGGATAATAAGGGGAATATTTTTGAAGTTACCCCAGGGCCAGAGTATCAACATTTATAACCATAATGTAATTTATTTGTCATCTACAGGATTAGATCTTTTATTTTACGAAGTATCAGCCAAATCAAAGGGGCAAGCTATTTCGAAAATTTCTTTTGTCGAATTTCGGAGGGAAATATTATTTTAGGATTTTGATAATTTTTATAATCTAATCGTTATCTTTGGATAATTTTGAATCGAAATACACCATCACTTTGTTAATCCATTGATATTTGGTCTTGCAATCACAAAAAGAATAATGGGGGGAAAATATTTGTAGTTGCCCCTGGGCCATCGTATAAACATTTATAATCTTAATGTCATTTATTAGTCATTTCCTGGATAAGATCTTTCATTTTACGAAGTATCAGCCAAATCGAAGGGGCAAGCTATTTCGAAAATTTTCAAAGGGTATGTTCTTAGTCGAAATTCGAAGGGAAATATTATTTTTATAGTTTGATAATTTTTATAATCAAATCGTCATCTTGGGATCATTTTGAATGAAAATACTTCATCAGTTTCTTAATCCATTGATATTTGGTCTTGCAATCACAAAAAGAATAATAAGGGGAAACTTTTTGAA
This sequence comes from Isoperla grammatica, assembly GCA_945910005.1. Taxonomy (NCBI): domain Eukaryota; kingdom Metazoa; phylum Arthropoda; class Insecta; order Plecoptera; family Perlodidae; genus Isoperla; species Isoperla grammatica. Next base: position 44,185,734 of record OX246737.1, on the reverse strand, counting down.
GTTGCCCCAGGGCCATTGTATAAACATTTATAATCTTAATGTTATTTATTTGTCATCTACAGGGTAAGATCTTTCATTTTACGAAGTATCAGCCAAATCGAAGCGGCAAGCTATTTCGAAAATTTTCAAAGGTCTTAGTCGAAATTCGGAGGGAAATATAATTTTTAGAGTTTGATAATTTTTATAATTGAATCGTTATCTAAGGATCATTTTGAATATTAGTACACCATTAGTTCCTTAATCCATTGTTATTTGGTCTTGCAATCACAAAACGAATAATAATGCGAACATTTTTGAAGTTGCCCCAGGGCAATAGTATAAACATTTATAATCTAAATGTCATTTTTTTTGTCATCTACAGGATAAGATCTTTCATTTAACGAAGTATTAGCCAAATCGAAGGGGCAAGCTATTTCGAAAATTTTCAAAGGGTATATTCTTAGTCGAATTTCGGAGGGAAAATGTTTTTTGGATTTTGATAATTTTTATAGTCTTATCGTAATGTTGGGATCATTTCGAATCAAAATTTACTATAAGTTTCTAATTTCATTGATATTTGGTCTTGCAATCACAAAAAGAATAATTTGGGAAAAATTTTTGAAGCTGCCCCAGGGTTATTGTATAAATATTTATAGTCTCATTGTCATTTATTTGTCATTTGCAGGTCAAGATCTATAATTTTACGAAGTTTTAGCCAAATCGAAGGGGCAAGCTATTTCGAAAATTTTCAAAGGGTTATAGTATAGGGGGTATAGTCTTAGTCGAAATTCGGAGGGAAATATTATTTTTTTTAGTTTGATAATTTTTATAATTTAATCGTAATCAAAGGATCATTTTGAATCTAAATACACCATCAGTTCCTTTATCCATTGTTATTTGGTCTTGTAATCACAAAAAGAATAATAAGGGACATTTTTTGAAGTTGCCCCAGGGGCATAGTATAAACATTTATAATCTTAATGTCATTTATTTGTTTTCTATAGGAAAAGATCTTTCATTTTTCGAAGTATCAGCCAAATCGAAGGGGCAAGCTATTTCGAAAATTTTCAAAGGGTTTTAGTCGAAATTCGGAGGGAAATATTATTTTTATAGTTTGATAATTTTTATAATTTAATCGTATTGTTGGGATCATTTTTAATCTAAATACACCATCAGTTCCTTTATCCATTGTTATTTGGTCTTGCAATCACAAAAAGAATAATAAGGGGCAACTTTTTGAAGTTGCCCCAGGGCCATGGTATAAATATTTATAGTCTTAATGTCATTTATTTGTCATCTACAGGATAAGATCTTTCATTTTACGAAGTATCAGCCAAATCGAAGGGGCAAGCTATTTCGAAAATTTTCAAAGGGTATAGTCTTAGTCGAATTTCGGAGGGAAATATTATTTTTGGATTTTGATAATTTTTATAATCTTATAGTAATGTTAGGATCATTTCGAATCAAAATTTACTATTAGTTTCTAATTTCATTGATAGTTAGTCTTAAAATCACAAAAAGAATAATTTGGGGCAACTTTTTGAAGTTGCCCCAGGGCCATGGTATAAATATTTATAGTCTTAATGTCATTTATTTGTCATCTGTAGGATAAGATTTTTAATTTTACGAAGTATCAGCCAAATCGAAGGGGCCAGCTATTTCGAAAAATTTTCATTTGGAGGGAAATATTATTTTTATAGTTTGATAATTTTTATAATTTAATCGTTATCTTGAGATAATTTTGAATCTTAATACACCATCAGTTTCCTTATCCATTGTTATTTGGTCTTGCAATCAGAAAAAGGATAATAAGGGAAATATTTTGAAGTTACCCCAGGGCCAGAGTATCAACATTTATAACCATAATGTAATTTATTTGTCATCTACAGGATTAGATCTTTTATTTTACGAAGTATCAGCCAAATCAAAGGGGCAAGCTATTTCGAAAATTTCTTTTGTCGAATTTCGGAGGGAAATATTATTTTAGGATTTTGATAATTTTTATAATCTAATCGTTATCTTTGGATAATTTTGAATCGAAATACACCATCACTTTGTTAATCCATTGATATTTGGTCTTGCAATCACAAAAAGAATAATGGGGGGAAAATATTTGTAGTTGCCCCTGGGCCATCGTATAAACATTTATAATCTTAATGTCATTTATTAGTCATTTCCTGGATAAGATCTTTCATTTAACGAAGTATCAGCCAAATCGAAGGGGCAAGCTATTTCGAAAATTTTCAAAGGGTATGTTCTTAGTCGAAATTCGAAGGGAAATATTATTTTTATAGTTTGATAATTTTTATAATCAAATCGTCATCTTGGGATCATTTTGAATCAAAATACTTCATCAGTTTCTTAATCCATTGATATTTGGTCTTGCAATCACAAAAAGAATAATAAGGGGAAACTTTTTGAAGTTGCCCCAGGGCCATTGTATAAACATTTATAATCTTAATTTTATTTATTTGTCATCTACAGGATAAGACATTCATTTTACGAAGTATCAGCCAAATCGAAGCGGCAAGCTATTTCGAAAATTTTCAAAGGGTATAGTCTTAGTCGAATTTCGGAGGGAAATATTATTTTTGGATTTTGATAATTTTTATAATCTTATCGTTATCTTTGGATCATTTTGAATCGAAATTTACCATCAGTTTCTTAATCCATTGATATTTGGTCTTGCAATCACAAAAAGAATAATAAGGGGAAACTTTTTGAAGTTGCCCCTGGGCCATCGTCTAAACATTTATAATCTTAATGTCATTTATTTGTCATTTCCTGGATTAGATCTTTTTTTTTAAGAAGTATCAGCCAAATCGAAGGGGCAAGCTATTTCGAAAATTTTCGAAATTCGGAGGGAAATATTATTTTTATAGTTTGATAATTTTAATAATTTCATCGTACTCTTGGGATCATTTTGAATCTAAATAAACCATCAATTTCTTAATCCATTGGTCTTGCAATCATAAAAAGAATAATAAGGGGAAAATCTTTGAAGTTGCCCCAGGGCCATAGTATAAACATTTATAGTTTTAATGTCATTTATTTGTCATCTACAGGATAAGATCTTTTATTTTACGAAGTATCAGCCAAATCGAAGTGGAACGCTATTTCGAAAATTTCAAAGGGTATGTAGTCTTAGTCGAATTTCGGAGGTAAATATTATTTTTATAGTTTGATAATTTTTATAATTTAATCGTAATCTTGGGAACATTTTGAATCAAAATGCACTTTCAGTTCCTTTATCCATTGTTAATTGGTCTTGCAATCACAAAAAGAATAATAAGGGGAACATTTTTGAAGTTGCCACAGGGCCATAGTATAAACATTTATAATCTTAATGTCAGTTATTTGTCATCAACAGGATTAGACCTTTCATTTTACGAAGTATCAGCCAAATCGAAGGGGCAAGCTATATCGAAAATTTCTAGTCGAAATTCGGAGGGAAATATTATTTTTGGATTTTGATAAATTTTATAATCTTATCGTTATCTTTGAATCATTTTGAATCAAAATACACCATCAGTTTCTAAATCCATTGATATTTGGTCTTGCAATCACAAAAAGAATAATTAGGGGAAAATTTTTGATGTTGCCTTAGGGCCATAGTATAAACTTTTATAATCTAAATATAAATTTGTCATTTCCTGGATGAGATCTTACAATTTAGGAAGTATCAGCCAAATCGAAGGGGCAATTGCTATTTCGAAAATTTTCAACGAGTATAGTTTTAGTCGAAATTTGGAGGGAAATATTATTTTTGGATTTTGATAATTTTTATAATCTTTTTGTTATCTTTGGATCATTTTGAATCGAAACACACCATCAGTTCCTAAATCAATGGTTTTGCAATCACAAAAAATATAATAACGGGAACATTTTTGAAGTTGCCCCAGGGCCATAGTATAAACATTTAATATTTAAATGTCATTTATTTGTCATTTCCTTGATAAGATCTTTCATTTTCGAAGTTTCAGCCAAATCGAAGGGCCAAGCTATTTCGAAAATTTTCAAAGGGTCTTTTTAGTCTTAGTCGAATTTCGGAGGGTAATATTATTTTTATAGTTTGATAATTTTTATAATCTAATCGTAATCTTGAGATCATTTTGAATCAAAATCAGTTCCATAATCCATTCATATTTGGTGTTGCAATTACAAAATGAATAATAAGGGGAAAATTTTTGAAGTTTCCTTAGGGCCATAGTATAAACATTTATAATCTTAAAGTCAATAATTTGTCATTAACATTTTACAGGATAAGATCTTTCATTTTACGAAGTATCAGCCAAATCGAGGGGGCAAGCTATTTCGAAAATATTCAAAGGGTATATAGTCCATATCGAAATTCGGAGGGAAATATTATTTTTAGATTTTGATAATTTTTATACTCTTATCGTTATCTTTGGATTATTTTGAATCGAAATACACCATCACTTTGTTAATCCATTTATATTTGGTCTTTCAATCACAAAAAGAATAATGGGGGGAAAATATTTGTAGCTGCCCCTGGGCCATTGTATAAACATTTATAATCTTAATGTAATTTAATTGTTATTTCCTGGATAAGATCTTTCATTTAACGAAGTTCCAGCCAAATCGAAGGGGCAAGCTATTTCGAAAATTTTCAAAGGGTATAGTCTTAGTCAAAATTCGGAGGGAAATATTATTTTTATAGTTTGATAATTTTTATAAAATAATCCTAATCTTTGGATCATTTTGAATCAAAATACAACATCAGTTTCTTAATCCATTGATATTTGGTCTTGCAATCACAAAAAGACTTATTAGAGGAAAATTTTTAAAGTTGCCCTAGGGCCACAGTATACACATTTACAATCTAAATGTCATTTATTTATCATTCACACGATAAGATCTTTCATTTTACGAAATATCAGCCAAATCGAAGTTTCAAGCTATTTCGAAAATTTTCAAAGGGTATAGTCCAAGTCGAATTTCGGAGGGAAATATTATTTTTCGATTTTCAAAATTTTTATAATCATATCGCTATCTTCGGATCATTTTGAATCGAAATACACCATCAGTTCCTTAATCCATTGATATTTGGTTTTGCAAACACAAAAAGAATAATGGGGGGAAAAGTTTTGAAGTTCCCCTGGGCCATCGTCTAAACATTTATAATCTTAATGTCATTTATTTGTCATTTCCTGGATAAGATCTTTTATTTTACGAAGTATCAGCCAAATCAAGGGGGCAAGCTTTTTCAAAAATTTTCAATTTTCATTTTTAGTCGAAATTCGGAGGGAAATATTATTTTTATAGTTTGATAATTTTTATAATTTAATCGTTATCTTGGGATCATTTTGAATCCAAATACTTCATCAGTTCCTTAATCCATTGTTATTTGGTCTTGCAATCACAAAAAGAAAATTAGGGGAACATTTTTGAAGTTGCCCCAGGGCCATAGTATAAACATTTATTATCTTAGTATCATTTTTTGTCATTTTCTGGATAGGATCTTTCATTTTACGAAGTATCAGCCAAATCGAAGGGGCAAGCTATTTCGAAAAATTTCAAAGGGTATAGTCTTAGTCGAAATTCGGAGGGAAATATTATTTTTTGATTTTGAGAAATTTTATAATGATATCGTTATCTTTGGATCATTTTGAATCGAAATACACATTCAGTTCCTTAATCCATTTATATTTTGGTCTTTCAATCAGTAAAAGAATAATGGGGGGCAAAATATTTGAAGTTGCCCCTGGGCCATCGTATGAACATTTATAATCTTAATGTCATTTATTTGTCATGGCCTGGATAAGATCTTTCATTTTATGAAGTATCAGCCAAATCGAAGGGGCAAGCTATTTCGAAAATTTTCAAAGGGTATATATAGTCTTAGTCGAAATTTCGAGGGAAATATTATTTTTGGATTTTGATAATTTTTTAATCTTTTTGTTATCTTTGGATCATTTTGAATCGAAACACACCATCAGTTCCTAAATCAATGGTCTTGCAATCGTTAAAAATAAGTTAGTGGAACATTTTTGAAGTTGCCCCAGGGCCATAGTATAAACATTTATAATTTAAATGTCATTTATTTGTCATTTTCTTGATTATATCTTTCATTTTACGAAGTATCAGCCAAATCGATGGGGCAAGCTATTTCGAAAATTTTCAACATAGTCTTAGTCGAAATTCGGAGGGAAATATTATTTTTGGATTTTGATATTTTTTTAATCTTATCGTTATCTTTGTATCATTTTGAATCGAAATACACTTTCAGTTCCTTAATCCATTTATATTTGGTCTTTCAATCACAAAAACAATAATGGGGGGAAAATATTTGAAGTGGCCCCTGGGCCATCGTATAAACATTTATAATCTTAATGTCATTTATTTGTCATGTCCTGGATAAGATCTTTCATTTTACGAAGTATCAGCTAAATCGAAGGGGCAAGCTATTTCGAAAATTTTCAAAGGGTATAGTCTTAGTCGAAATTCGGAGGGAAATAGTTTTTTTATAGATAGATAATTTTTATAATCCAATCGTAATCTTTGGATCATTTTGAATCAAAATACACCATCAGTTCTTTAATCCATTGATTTTTGGTCTTTCAATCACAAAAAGAATAATGGGGGGAAAATATTTGAAGTTGCCCCTGGGCCATAGTTTAAACATTTATAATCTTAAAGTCATTTATTTCACATCCACAGGATAAGATCTTTCATTTAACGAAGTATCAGCCAAATCGAAGGGGCAAGCTATTTCGAAAATTTTCAAAGGGTATAGTCTTAGTCGAAATTCGGAGGGAAATAGTTTTTTTAAAGTAAGATACTTTTTATAATCCAACCGTAATCTTTGGATCATTTTGAATCAAAATACACCATCAGTTCCTTAATCCATTGATATTTGTGTCTTTCAATCTCAAAAAGAATAATGGGGGGAAAATATTTGAAGTTGCCCCTGGGCCATTGTATAAACATTTATAATCTTAATGTCATTTATTTGTCATTTACAATATAAGATCTTTCATTTTACGAAGTATCAGCCAAATCGAAGGGGCAAGCTATTTCGAAAATTTCGAAAACTCTGTAGGACTTACACAGTTAGAATATTCTCGATGTTGTTCAACATCACGTCACGCCATATTTCGACAGCTGCTCTGCTGTCATCATCAGGCACGAGTCTCGAAGTGGTATACAAAATAGACCGTGTGTGCCAGCCTTGTGAGCCAGCTGGTTTGCACGTCACCACGAGACTGCGCCGTTTCCACTTCGAGACTGTTGATCAACCCCTCAGTTGTGCCTGATGATGACGGCAGAGCAGCTGTCGAAATATTGCGTGACGTGATGTTGAACAACATCGAGAGTATTTTAACTCTGTAAGTCCTACAGTGTTTTTATTACTCTTTCTCGTTGTACCTCTTGTGCCCTGAGCTGCGTCCCTGCATCTCTTGGTCGACTGTCTGCGAGCGGTTCTACGGGGTGATGGTCGTCTCGATTACCCATCGAGGAACAGGTTAGTTTAGGGTTCAACTGTGTTAGACTGGTCTGGTATAAAGTTTACCCAACGTAGACTCAGTTTTCCACCATCACAATATCATCCAGTATTGTAGTTTGTGCACTTGTTATGTGGATGTCGCAGTACTTTTATAATGATTTAAATACGACGTGTACCCGAACATTCCGACTCCTTATGCCGTCATCATAATATCATCCAGTACTGTAGATTGTGTACTTGTTATGTGGATGTCATAGTACTTTTCTAACGATTTAATTACTGTGTTAACCTTGGTATAAAGTTTACACGGACACCTAGACTCCTTATCCCGTCATCACAAAATCACCCAATATTTTAGTTTGTGAACTTATTTAGATGTCATACTACTTTTCTAATGATTTAAATACGGTGTTCACTGTGGTATGAAGTTTACCCGAACAGCTAGCTGGAGTTTAGACTCTTTATCTTCTTATCACAATATCAGACTGTGTACTTGTTATGTAGATGTCATAGTATTTTTCTAATGATTTAAATACGGTGTTCACCCTGGTATGAAGTTTACCCGAACAGCTAGCTAGCTAGAGACTAGACTCTTAATCCTCGCATCACAATATCAGACTGTGTACTTGTTATGTAGATACCATACTATTTTTCTAATGATTTAAATAGGGAGTGAATGGGTAACAATAAAACACAAACAAAATACAATATAAACATGTTTATATTCACATTACTGCTCAATTCCATTTAAAAGATTGAAGTTGGCTGCACATTTAGTATACAAATTGCAAGGTGATGCGCACACATTAGAAGCACATACACGGTTATTGATCATGGCTCAATTGAGCTCGAGTTCTGTTTTTTCTTAATCACCTGGTAACATCAATAAGCTTTGGTAAGGTTGAGACAGCTCAAACATGGTCTCCACATTACACACCGCCTCGTCCACATGTGTGCCACTCCAACGCCACATTTCAAGGTTAAACTTTTAAGAGACGATGGTCAACACACATCAAGATTTAGAAAGTTCAAAATGCACGAACTTTGTTCATATTCCACCCATTATCTCACAGAAGAAACTTAGTTCTTCACTTCTGGCTGTACTTCTTGTGCTGTAAAGAAATTTGAATACCCAAGAAAACATGAAAATACTATTGGGGCATTGGCTTGACAACATTGAAAACATACTGTAACTAGAGTTTACGTACAAAGAACAAATATAAAGTATATTTACATGCTTTATCTATACTAGAGGTTACATAACAGTACCTAGGTGTTTGGAATATCCTCCTATGCTTAGCATGTGGAGAGAGTGGTACTTTACCAATCATTTCATTATTAATATTATTGTTATAATTATGAAAAGTATAAGCTAGACGAACAGGTGATAAAAATACTCTTATTTTGGTTTATTTGTAACTGTACAAATTCTTGTGTCATGTATTTATAAAGTCCATATTTTAAAATAAGGACCAATATTCTTGTAATGTGACACAACAAGATTGTTTTACCTATAAAAGGTTGTATACATAAAACATACGTATATACGGTTCATTCCTGGTTCCCACAACGTATTTTTAGATTGCTTTAAATAAGCGTCAGTCCGACACATAATCGCGCCAAATGCGCACAAAATCATTGCAATGGTGTATCAATCAGGTTCAATAGTTCATGGAAACTAGCTCTTTAATATCAATAATTCGAGTTATTTCACATTGTCTGTGAATTTCACATCAAGATAGTTAAAGAAATCTTACACAATTTATCAAGAATTAGTTTCTTGATATTACATTATCACAAGAGAATATCCACAAAATTATGACATGAACTGTATTTACTAATATCGTGAATTTTATAAACATTCATTGGGTACAGTCTGAAAAATAAATCTTATAGTAAAATGATCCAATGGTATTATGTAACATTCGAGCACTTGTATTATCTAGTAACGTATGGTATGGTATATGGTAAGGTATGGTAGTTTTTTTAATATGTGAGATTTCTTTCGTCCAGCGTTGTATCTTACTGTTTTCAAGTGCTGGCATAAACAGAAATACGGCCATATTTATCTCCTTGCTAATTATGAGGTCTTTGTGAAAGCGTTTTTCCTTACAATTTCAATAGTGACTAATCATCTATAACCATGTTAAAAAGGCTAGAAGAAAGAAATTCTTGTATCAGAGAAAACGTTTCAGCAAATCTACGGATGGATTGAATTCTTTGGCTTGTAATCTATTGGAAATAAAGCACATTAACACGGTGCATACCTACGTTAAACACATTTCTATTCAAAAGCAATGACACTGTATAACATCCATGTATTATCAAGAAATCAGAGTGGAGTGTGATGTTTTAACTGAAAATGTTTAAATGTACTTATCACGTCACTTTTACTGCGAGCTGTGATTGGTTTAATTCCAATGACTTTCCTCAGCCTGATAAAAAAATAGAACACTAATTAATAATTACGAAACAGATGAAACAGCATTGTTTAATTATCCTTTGGCCCCAAATAATTGGATAACTGTATTCTAGAATAGTACATATATTAACAAAAGTATCAAATTCATAACCATTCACGCAGAACATTTTCACAGTGCTTTATCATACAAGTTTTATCTTACGATCAGACATTCACAAAAACACATTCAAACCCGACTTAGAGATGGCACATGATAATTTCCACTTGATGTCAGCATCACAAACTTCATCCTTAGAAATTCGGTCAACACACTTAAAACGGCACTGTTTGTTTCAGTAGAAGATCAGTTTATTTTAGAATCACATCCCGATGTTAACCATTCAGGAATAAAGTATTATTTTAAGCCACAAATCCTAAGATTGTCATTGAACGAGAGCTGCACTTGACACCACGCGCTACTTCACACGTCACACGTCACACGTCACACGTCATACGTCACACGTCACTTGCTCGGTGGGGTGACGGGCACTGAAGGGTCGGTACAGCTGTCCTTAGAGCTGGAAACAAAACGACCATCAAATAATCACATGTTGATAATTAATTTTTTACATTAGGTCTTACTATCGAATGATAAAATGGGCTATTTTCGCTAAATGTACAGCTTTAGAGATGGCAAACTGCATTGTAAGCTGAGTGAAGTAAAAAGGACGGAACTAAAGAATTTTAGTAATAGCTAAAATATCAAGCTGCCAGTCAAAGAGACAGATAAACGTACCAATTGCAATAAGCCGTTATATGTTACGGCAAATGACTGTATTAAGGTAACAAACAAACCATTCCACGTAAAATATATTTAAATTAATTAATTACTGCTCATTCGCTCCGTTTCTGAGTAAATTTTCAGTGGCAGGCAGAACAATTGTAGTTATCATTTCCCACACAATCAGTTTTTAACAACCAACTGTAGTATATACAAAAAACATTTATTAGAGTACCGTTATTTGTTCAACTTCTGTATTTTATTTACATGCCAAGTTGCTACTTAGTTTTTGCTAATTTCGAGGATCTCTAAGTGTGATGTTTAAAATAAAGAAATTCCACTTTTCTGCTATACCTATATCATTTAGTTGTACATGTTCATAAAGCACTAAGCGGTTTTCCTTTGCATTCCCTAGCCTCGAAGAACAAAGTCATGAGTTCATGAGTTGGCAGAGTTTTCCTTACGAAGGCAACCCAAATTCGTACTGTGCTTTTTGAACATTTAAAAGTACATAGTATACATACTGCTCTTTCTCTTTGTAAAAGAGGCAACGCCGTCGATATAGTAGTTACCTGTTGTATCTACGAGCACGAGACTGCAAGCACAGCCGCCAGGGTGAGAAGGGGCGCCACTGCGACGCTGCTCGCCGTCTTACTGTACGCAGTCATCCCAAGGTCACGCACCTCGGGTTCTGCGACAACAAAACAAAAAACCAACAATCAAAACCCTCTCAAGAAACTCATTCAATTTAACTTACCTAATTAATTTTAGGTTTGGTTGGTCCAAACTTTAATCTGAATTGAAATTGTATTATTCTGTTTTAAATTAGATAATGTACAATTATTTAACATTTATATTAGATATCTATCACATGCGTAGGCGGATTTTAGCTTGGTTGTTTTTATTTACAGTTGGGATAGATCATAACGTACAGTAAATAAATAAAATAGATAATTAACACAAAGGAGACTCGTTAAATTGAGGGTTAATGTTTGAAAGCGCATTACTGCAAAGCTGTAAGCAACGAATACGTGTATGGGCAACAACAAGCTTCATAGTAACATGCACTGGATGGCAAGCATCAAGCATTCTTATCTTAGCATTGCTCTCTGTTAGAATTACATTTGCATTTCTAGTTTAATGGGAGCATTCAATTAGCACCTGCGAGACCTTTACAGCTGGTTGCATGGTTTTACTTTCCTAGTAAATTCCAGAGGAATTGTGCTGGTGTTTTGTGAATATAAAATAATTGCGAAAAGCAAGCACAGAGAAGGAACTAAAATAGTAAAAGAGTGAAGTTTGTGAACTGACCTGCGAAAACTGCGGGTTCGGGTGAGGGCTCAAACAGGGAGTTCTCTGCGCGTGTGCGGGGAAGAGAACAAACAAACGTAATGAGTCTCACAGTAAATCAACAGACCAACAAGCAGAGCACACATCACAAGCAACACCAATCAACAAGTTCTCCCATACTACTGTCACGGGGGACAACTCTTTAAAACGCGCCGTCCATCCGGCCGTCCTAAGTAAAACCTCTTCAAACGCAAACAATTGACGATATACACTCGTCGGCAATGTGTGAAATTCGAAAACTCTCGAATGCGCGTCGAGTCTTTTGTTTGAATTGTCCAGCGAGTGATAGTGTATGGGCTACTTCATTCATTCATTCAATTCAACTGTATACAAACTAAATGTGATTACTCCCGTGGGAAACGAACGTAAATATCATGCATTTTAAATGTCAATGTTATTTTTATCACTTACAAAAACCACCGTTCATTGTGTTGTATTCTGTTGCAAAATAAAAAGAAGTAGAGCATCAAAGCGTGTTTTTTTGTTATTTGTTTTGCGCCGGTTTACGCTAAAAGTTGCCAAATTATAGAATTGAAGGCATATTTGATAACTGTATAATATAAACAAACGCTCGAATAACTGTTAAAAGTATATATATATGTGTATTATCATTGTTAGCATCATATAAAAGGAACATTACAATACGTTAATACTTATAAAATTCAGCACAACTTTGTTTTTAAAGCTTCGTGGTATAAATAATCACCACTCTTTGGGTTGTATATTCACACGTTGTTATAATACCACTTAGCTTCCGTCCTCACGACAACTGAAGACGTCCTTGGATATATACACGCGAATAAAGTAGGTATTGCAATGAAGCTCCAGCAGAGCGCGCGCGGTTGTGGGTTCTGAACCGGCTGTATGATAGTCCGTCAGTTGCCTTGACGACGTGACACAGAGCGGCTTTGAAACGTTCACTCAACGAGGCGAAATAACCCTAAATTTGTATAAAACGAATGTATATGTGCAGAAACTATTTTATCCGGCTGAATTGAATTATTGAATTGAAACACCAACCTCGCTTCTAATACGGGTATATATTAATATAACAAGCATAATTCTGTATGGAAGACTCAAAACGTGAAAAAATATTTCCAATCTTTTGTTTCAAATAAACGACTTAAATACAAGAATTATGAAACATAATTTAAAAAATATGGGAAATGTAACCGACAGACTGAATCATTTTGTAAACGTATATTTCGTAATAAACAGAGAGAATGAAATATTGCACACGTTATCGTTGCCGTACAGAGGGCTTTTTATCTTTTCCAAACTTCGAATAAAATCTAAGTTTCAAACTTGGAGTTTTGCCATCATTAGATTAAAAGTTATAAAGGAATGTAATTATTTTTCTTAAACTCTGATTTTAATTTGCTCTAGTTACAAACACAATGAACGTGGGTGTTAAGCATTTTAATTAAAGAGTCAGCGATTTGAAAAAAGATCAGTAAAAGCTGGGGAATGCATTTTCTTAAAATTAAGTTAGTTTATTATGTACAATACAGGCATACTACATTCACTAAATTTATTTATCCGTGCGACATTTTATTTGTCTTCCTTTCTTTTCAGTTTTATGTTTGATAAGGTTCAGGTTTGAGGAAGGCTGAATGGCGAGTGGGTGGGTGGGGGGGGGGGGGGGGAGGATGAGTGGATGGAGGGGAGAAGCCAATTATGAGTGAACAGCTCAATAATTATAATGATGCATTTTGAACAAGTCACAGGCAATGTTAAGTTACTCCAAATAAGTAGAGATTTCCTCCATTGGTGGTCAACAGCAATATTCAGATTTTCTCCAATACAAACGCATAAAGGCATAATGGCATAAATGTTGTGTGGCCAAACCACGGTTTAGCACGAGTAATTGCAATCTTTAGGAATGTTCTTGCTGAAATATGTTTCTAGACCCTACTTGTTGTTTTTTACCTAAACAAAAATATCTAGATAATTGTGTGTATATTTTGTCTAGTTAGCTTTCACTTTTCCTTTTATCTCATCTAAATAACTTTTTGGAGAATTTTCTTTATCTTTATCTAGATACAAAATAAGTTATCTAGTCACAACACTGGTAGATGATTGTATGTTTTCCATGTTGTAGGGTAGATGCCTCTCTTCAGGTGACTAACTGCTAGTTTTGAAGGCATATAGTGATGTTAGTCAGAAACCCTTATTCGCGTTATGACTAAGAAACCCCTCGGGAAACCCTTCGGCCAGGATAACTGATGGCTGAGTTGAACCGGCGACCTCCCGAATTAGTCTCACGTGTTACTACTGAGCCACCTATATCATTTGACCACATCAACATTTCATGAGCGCGTACGAATAGTCGATACTTGCCATCGCACTCGGGCCTAAGTCACCCACTGACGTCATCGCTTCTTGAATTCTGCATCATGCTTTGTAAAGCCGTTAAAAACGTTTAACAGTTGACACAGAAAAGCAACGCCCAAGGGTGATTTCATTTCTGTTTGGTGGCAGTGGCGGAGATAAATAAAAAAGTTTACATTATTTGAATAGAGGTGGTGGATCCAAACACGGTTAGCTAAGTCGTAATAACATGGTAGCGACATAAAAGAGATGTCTTGTTATTTTAAATTGTCTACTTTTTATAGTCTAGCAGTTCTCGACAAGTTTGGACACTTTGATCTCGAGCCACGTTTGACTTAAGGCATAGAAATATGCTTACTTTATATTGATTGCTCTTCTAAAGAATAATAGAATACGCATTTTTAAGTTACGACATTTATTTTGTCTTGAAAAATACTCATAATACACAATAACGAGTCAGTGACTTTACAATATGTTCTTGGGCACTGAAACGATGAAGTTTAGTTATTTGTTAAGCTTCTCTTATTAGGTTGCTGTTCCAAATGGATTTTTAAAAAAATGTATAGCTAAATTATATAATATTATGTTTATGTGTATGTAATTCATAAAACTATGTTTTTAGATATTGTGAGCGTATACCACATTTTTTTGCTCCAATTAAAGGCATAGTCTGTATGTACATTTTAACATAATACCGAGTAGTCAATACAGACAATTTTATTTGAATTTTTGTAGTCTTAAAGTCATGCTGTTCTGTTTTTCACATTTCTCTTGCATATGTGAGGTACGATGTTCAATAAAATGCAGGGAATTTATAAAAAAACGTAGCTGGCATAAGCAGTAGAAATATTCAATTAGCAACATAATGCTACGCCACAAAAATCTTGATAAACATTGCATTTTTGTGTACGTATATGATAACTACGGAATTCGAACCTATTAATCGTTTGAAACACTGATTTTATGGGATATAGCTTCTTTTATTGACTATCAAACGTTGAATAAATCAACATTTTCCCGTACCGGGAATCATATAATATTATATGTGTGTATAATGTGTTCAGTCCCCAAAGAAACTGGTATATATTGTGTTGTCAGTTCATATAGCAATAACAATATCATCTCTAACATTATAATGATACATAACAATTTAATCGCATTTTCTCTCTCATATCACTATTCCATAAGCTAAATACTTGAAATTTATGTGTGTAATTATATTGTAGTTGCAATAATGCTGTTTATGTCATTTATTTACACTCTACATAATATAAAATATTTAGTTTCATTTGTGTTGCCCTTTCATAACTGTGAATTGATATACACATTAACCCACGTACAACTATGCATGAGGGTGGCAGCAGTCATTATTTATGTTTTTAGAAATTTGTATAATAAATTAATTATAAATGTGGGGTATAAGGAAAATGATCATTTATGTTAATTAGTTCCGCATTGTTTGAGGGTCTAGGCACAGGTAGACAATGGGCTGCCTGTTACACCTTTTTTCTGCAAGCTCATAAGCAGCTTACGCCATTTGAAGTTTTGTCATTCACAACGAACAAAGGCGGAAATGAAAATGAAGGTTTGATTAAGTTCCTTGTTGTATTCCATTTTTTTTTCTATTTTACTGTCGAGTATTGCTCAACACTAAAGCAGGCAAGTCGTTTAAAACAGGCGCAACATTCGTGCGCAGGCGCGCATATTTTGCGACATCGTTTTTTTTTTGTGGGGGGGGGGGGGGGGGGGTGGGCTGGTTTGACCACAAAATTGAGGAGTAAATTTATCATAGATACACAAGGTTAGTATCATACCTGCCGGAAGCCGTTTCGTAAAAGTTATGTTTTCAAATTCAAAAGAGGAAGGATGGAAGGTAGTTCAAGTAAATGACAGCAAATGAAAAGTGCATGAATCGCTTGAAAACAAGTCATGCACAACCCTATCTTTCGCTTACCCGTGCCTCGTGTAGAAAACTGGAACCTCTCCGAGACTTGATTCCAGCCGAAACGGTTCTTCGCCTGCACCTTAGCCTCGTACTGTGACCCTGGCTCCAGACCTCGGATCAGATAGGACATCCTCTGCGTGAACTGAGAGTTGGGGATAGCCGGTAGTATGACGTCGTTCCAGTCGTTGCGGATGTGCCCCATCCCGCCCATGTAGCCGTACGTGTCGTTGTCCTGGAATAAGGAAGCAGGACTTGGGAAAACTGAGCTGTTCATCATGGTGGACACAAAATGTAGTCTCGTAGAAACTATGGCGGTCTCGATACCCACATGACGTCACTTGGTCCAGCCTATCGAGACATGTAAATCTTTTAAATGTGTTGAAATCGGTTTGGAGCTCAGTTGAACGTGAACGAACTGGAAATTGATTTGATGCACCTGCGCTGATTGCCACTCTTACCTCACTTGTCCAGTAGCGTAAAGTAGCGATGTTCTGTGAACAGATTTTTGTGTTAAAAGCCTCAACGTGAAAAATCAATTTCCATCGCTGAACTGTACTTACGGTAATTTGGAAATACAAAAATACGTTTTGGACGTAATATTTGTCGTATGCTCCCTAAAAAAAAAAAAAAAATTTCGATAATTTTTTAGCACGAGATTTCAATATCAGTTTGAAAAAAGATACATTTTGTACATATTTAAGAAAACTTAAAACGCGGGTGGAACCACTGAGCACTGACACGTCTTTAGGTCGAGACACTATTACCGTTGATAAAAAACTCTCATGGAGTCTTGTGTACTAAAATCCGCAGCGTTGAATCGCGCAATAGAGTGAGTGTGTCCGCTACCACGGCTGGAGAGTTCGACATCACATTCGATCCGAGAGCACTTAAGCCGTTGTTGCTATTCATAGAAATTTACATTTCAAACCCGCGTTACGGCTCCAAAATTTTACTTCACATTAATTGTTTTGCATATTTCGAATGTGTGACGTAACGACCTTACGAAAAAGTATCATTTGATGATAAATAATTCACGAGCTGTCTCTTTCTATTACACACAATTCTGATTTCCAAAAGTCACTAAAGGATTTTTTTTAAATTTTGGTTGAACTTGTAAAATTTTACAAATAACAACCAACAGTAGTATAAATATTAATCCATTTTAAAGTATGAAAAGATATTGTCTATTTAATTTTCTCTCTTGTGAGTCTTCATACATAATAATTATTCGTAATTTCCAATGATATAATCTATAGTTTTTTAACACACATTTTATACTAATGTATGGTGTTGTTTTTATTTTGTTCCTTGTATATTTACACGGGTTTTGGAAATCAGACTTATAAGTAAATAAAGTAGAAACCATAGTAACTGCTACCGCTCAGCTAAGTACCACTCGTAAAATCATTTATTATCCTACATACAAACATGTTTCTATCTCAACACCTCAACTAATTTCGCTTGGCTTTCATCCGAGAGTTTCCTCACGACCTTGTTCAAGTTTCATATTCTGTGCGCATTACATAATGTGCGCGGTGTGATTGATTGGTAAATGATTGCTTTCGCTGTCAAAGAACTTACAAGTTTGGTCGCACATGAAGGCAAATCTAATTTGCAAGTGCAGACAAAACGTATTTTGATAGGAAGCCATGCAGGCAGCAAGCCACACACGTGAAGGTTACCTAAGTGGGTTCGCTCATTATCGGCGTGTCAACGACGCGGTGCACTTATCGCAAATGAGTTGGCAACTCTATGGAATGGAAACACTTGCCGGAAAGGAAACTGTCACTCCAGTCTGTGAGACAGCGTCAAGATGTTCGAGTGATCCTTGGTGTCTAGTCGCGGTTGAAGAAGATGTCTAACCGACCGACACGACTCGCAGCGCATTCTATTGGGCGTCGTCAAACACGCGCTATACTCACTTCGCGTGGCGTGGCGTGGTTTTATGTCGTTAGTCGTGACAGATTGCCATGCTTTTCAATTAAATGTTATGTATTATACACTAGAAGAGAACGCTACACTCGAACCGTGTATATGATTACCAATTGAACAGTTAACAGAACAATATTTGTATTTTGTTCCTACAACAGTAATTACGCAGTTGAAAGTTGTTGAAAGTTGTTGACGCTTCGTCAAAACACGCAAGTGAGTTTATATTTAACACATTAATGTACTTTTGTTACATGTATTTTTTTTCTCCTGAAATTGTGACACGAAAACTCATAGCCATTCTTTTCATTACGAGCCCCTATGTTTGCCGAGGGTGGTTTTCTATCTGGAATATTACATGTGAAACAACCGTGGGCTGGAGGACTCTCACATTGTAAAGGTAAGGCGTGAGTTTCCACCTCTCTACAGATAACAGCCTGCACTACTTGTAACATGAACTTTCCGTCACACACTTGTAATCCTCGAAAAAAAAATGAAGGTGCAAATCATTTTCCTGTGTCCTCGGGGTGACGGAAAGCCGTCCTTTCGAACAGGTGCACCCTTAACCTTTTGCTTGTGACTATGGATCAAGTGTTTCTATAGATGAGTAATTGAGTGCGTCTATTGTAGTATGAGGTTGAAATAAACACACTATTAAGACATTGCTGTAATTGTTGGTTATCTTTTAGTAGCGATGAGATTGTGGCATATTATCCAATAGTCTAGATGTCAATTATAGACCCCGTAAATAACATTCAATACGAACATGGCTTCATTTTTCCCCGCAACAACGCATTTCAGCCAAACCACAGCTGTAGTGTACACAAGTCAATGTATGTAGCGATTACGTAGTAATTGTTAGTCTATGATGCTGAGAAAGAGTGACGTCACTACGGACAAATCCACTCGAACAATGACGAGTGTTCGGACAGAGACGCTTTGGACGTGAGTGAAAAGTGCAAAGTTTTCAACAACTCATCTCTCATCAAAACATTACGCTACTTCCTGCAGGCAATGCAAACTTAACAAGAAAAAGAAGTAAAACTTGTTACACCAGTACTGTATATATGATGTAATTAATGTCTGTATAATATTAGTAACTTTTTAATTTCAACTTCATTCTTTCTACTTTGTCAGTAACCAACGACTAAATTAGGCTTTTTAGAAAGCTTTATAATTATTATTACGGCAAAGCGGATTTTTCTTTATCTCAAATTAAAAGAAATATGCGTTAAAGAGACGGTTAAATCGCCGGAAGGATAAAATGTAATAATTAAAATTCATAAAGTTATTTAGGTAGTTTACTTCATCCGAAAACTTTTAAAAACAAACTTGGTATTAATTATTATTTCGCAAAATATGCTGATACAAGATATCCATTTCACCGATAGACTGGGATGCCTGTGCACAAAGCAGGCTAAGTATTAATTGGAAAACTTATAATCCTGCAAGAATCGATTGAATAACGCAATGTTTGTATACGTTCCAGATATTATTACTTACTAATAATCTGAAAAACGATTACTAGTGTACTTATTTAGTTTCATCATTATTATGTTTACCACGAGGATGACAACGCTCCATCTCACCTGAAAGTCGATGTAAGTACAGTAATTTACAGAGGCTTACCATACCACCGTTCTATACAAGCGAAGAGATGTGTATGTCGAGAATAAGACATTAACTCGTAGGTATTGGGTGCGTTGTTATTTTTGCGGTGCAGCTATGTGACCATGATATCTACATGATAAAGATTACAAAAGCAATAAAAGTAGTTTTCACAATACACATCTTGATTCTACGATCAAAAAGAAAATTAACTCTAGCAGAGATTGGGTTTTAATATATTGTCATATTGAAATGGTTACTAACCACTCACATTTAAGAATAATAGTGAATAAAATGCAGTGTTTCATCAGCAATAAAAAACAACCAGAGACCTATAAACTAGGGGATAATCCCATTACAAGAATTATTTTGAACGTAAGCATCCAGTTATGTTATTTGTATTACTGTAAATACTAAAAAATACCAATTCATACACTATGAAGGAATAAACGTAATGTGATCGTGTGTAATCAATCTGTGGTATTGATTTCGTTTCCAGTATATACGGACTTATGAGGCGAATGTTTTCACGTACTTTATGATCCCAGTTTACCCGAACATTCATAAGATGTTTATGTAGCTAATGCAAATCAAATGCATTCAACATTCCACCATATTGGTGTCATCCCACAACTTCATATCATCTTTATAAAAGGAGGAAGTCCTTCTACGAATCCATGAAGATAAATCGGCTAACTAGATGCCAAATTATGTATATATTTAGAAAAACATACATGTGACCTGTATTTAGTGGAGCAATTTTCTTAAAACCTTTGCCCTAACTAGGTCACGAAACCAAAACGAAAACCACAAGCTGTAAGTGCAAGTGCTTTTTCCCTTGAGTCGCTGGTGGCACAAGACCAACCGATGCTAAATTGTTATACACAGTTTAGTGCCGAGTAATCAATAAATATCTACTTATTGGATGAAAAACGAAATGTCGGCCATAGACAAATCTACCTAACCTAATGGTACCGGCACTGACATATACGTTTTTAAACGCTGACGTAGCATTAAGGCACATATTAAATGGTAATAACCCCCCACCGAAAATCAGCTTGTGCTGGTTTGAGTATATAGTAAATGCAAATGTTTTTATTTATTGAAACACACTAATGACTTAACCATGGACAAACGAATTTGAAAAATACACACGCATTCAGTAGAATGTACGGTTCAGAATGATCACGACTAATTTAAAATATTCGCTGTACAGCCGAGATTAAGTTATAATTGGAGTAGAGTAGTATTATGTTAATAACTTGATTGTTTTGATTGGTTGTTGACAGCCAGATAGACGGCCAGCGCTCAACGAACTCATTGTTTGTTTCTATGTACACACTGAGATGGAAGAGAATATAAAAACACGTCAAATCTTTATTATGAAATTCGTGAAATAAACATAATTCACAAATGAGCTTCACTGTCACGGACCTTCATCAACAGCAAGCTAATTAAGAGTGATTGTCAATATTCTGACTCACCAAATCACCACAGAGAAATAATTGATTAAATCTACTTCTCAGTGCAAACAACGCAGCGTGTCAATCGAATACATTCAGCAAAAACGAGTTCGAGTTCATAGCTGGTTGTGTTTTTATATATAATTAATTCCAAAGGATAACAACACCCCCATTAGTTCATTAATTAACTTTAGTTAACTGGATGGATAGGTGGAAAACCTTGCATGAATTATGTAAATAAATGTTGAGCGTGGCAACTTGTGCGAGCACAGTAATTAGCCTAATTGCATTGCAAATATTTAATCTTCAATTTGTTTAAAAACCGAACATAATATCTTTAGAACCTTCGTCAGGTCCTCTTTAAAACCAGGCATCTCTATGAAGCGTCCTCTCTACCAAAAGAGCCAGAAGGGAGGCACGTATAGGTCATTTACAGGCTTGATCGCTACTCGTCCGCCATTTGTATAATTTGATACTTTTCTCAGCCATAAAACCGATCGACGGTTGTTCAGTTTCTTTATCCCGTCGATGAGCCACAGGTGCCAACACATTATACAGATGTATGGCCGACCTCCAATGTAGTCAGAGAGCGATGCGGTTGCACCAGAATACTAATCACCACTGCGTAAACAACCCTCGTAAAAAAAAATAACTGATGTAGGATAAAGTTACTATAACAAACCAGATTGTTCCAATTTTTGTGTAGGCAGGTTTCTTGGAGTAGGTATGCATGCTCATGCAAAGTTTCCGACATCAAATTAAATAGTAGGTTATTTCAACATGGATAATCTTAACTGCGCTTCATCATGCGACTAACATTTTAACGTTATTTACTGGTGTCGGCTGGCAGGTCAAAGTCAGGAGTGTGGCTTGTGATAACAATATCAACTAACGGGGCATATTTGCTGGATGTTCGCGTCACAGGGATTGCGTCATGTCAGCCAGCCAATCAGAGACCAACAGGATGAAAGTCAGGAGTGTGGCTTGTGATAACAATATCAACTAACGGGGCATGTTTGTTGGATGTTTGCGTCACAGGGATTGCGTCATGTCAGCCAGCCAATCAGAAGAAGACGAAAGCTTGACACTTGATGCTTGACGCTTGACCTCGACCTTTGATTGGTCCGCAGAATAATATACGAACGTACAACGGGATACATGGAGACATACGCAATATAACCATCCTTAGCAGGGCTTTCCTGGACAAATTCACCGTAATTGATAGTTTTCCCTTTCGGAGTCTTTTGACTAGGGCTGCCCAACGATATCGATAATTCGATACAATATCGATAATAGATAAATAATTCGATATCGATATAGAATTAATTAAATCGTACATATCGCGATATTGAACTTGTGCCTAATAAGCTAATTAATACAAAAAACCGATTACGTATCACGTCACGCCAACCACACCATCGCTGTTTTGTGTGGATATTTTACAATTTAAATAGTACAACAAACAAATTGACACACATAGTAAGACATTTCAAAGCTAAAATATGTATTTACGTAATATTGTTTAAAGAATGACCTCTAGCTGGCCTGTAAATCCTAAAAACAGACGAGAAAAGTTTCGATGTGGCGATATCGCCGATATCGATACGTCACTTGAAAACTTCGATATCGCGACGCGATATCGATATTTCTTCCCGCGATATCGATATGATTTTTTTTATCGTTGGGCAGCCCTACTTTTGACCCTAGGGAGGTTCCGTGATTCCAATACAGAAAGTCTACACTCAATCTCGGCTTACATTGAAAGATTTCAGTTTCTATCTTTGAGAGAAATAAATCATGTAGTAGTGATTTTCTGCAAACGTTACGCGGTGGGCCACGAGGAAGACGACAAAATAAAGTACAGCTCAATGTTTGTCATTGAAAATCGTAGTGTTTGTGCAAGTAATAAACATCATGTATTTACTTTATTTAAATTACAAAACTATATTTTAACGAACAATGATCTGTAGATAATAATCGATAATGCGGCAATGTATCCTTAAGTCACGTGTGTAACAATTGGTTTCAAACATGGCTATGTCACACAACGAATGGCGAGAGTCATAGGTTGGCGTTACTTTAAACTTAATCAATGCGATATTTTTTCCCGTGTTAATGAAGTAATTTTTCTGCGTAAAACAAGTGATATTAAACACATTAGAAAATATAATATATAGAATTATGACTAAAAGGAACACAATTTACTTAATTATGTTTCGCATTCACCGCACGCACGTGCGTGTGAATACCCCGTGCGTATATGCATATTATTTATCGCATTACCAGTGTTAACGATTTTGATGCACGGTCGCTCAGAAAACAACAGCATTATGTGAAGTAAGTATAAGCAACAGCATTGTGTGAAGTAAGCAACAGCAGTGTGTGAAGTAAGTACAAGCAACAGCATTGTGTGAAGTAAGTATAAGCAACAGCATTGTGTGAAGTAAGCAACAGCAGTGTGTGAAGTAAGTACAAGCAACAGCAGTGTGTGAAGTAAGTATAAGCAACAGCATTGTGTGAAGTAAGCAACAGCAGTGTGTGAAGTAAGTATAAGCAACAGCATTGTGTGAAGTAAGCAACAGCAGTGTGTGAAGTAAGTACAAGCAACAGCATTGTGTGAAGTAAGCAACAGCATTGTGTGAAGTAAGTATAAGCAACAGCATTGTGTGAAGTAAGCAACAGCAGTGTGTGAAGTAAGTACAAGCAACAGCATTGTGTGAAGTAAGCAACAGCATTGTGTGAAGTAAGTATAAGCAACAGCATTGTGTGAAGTAAGCAACAGCAGTGTGTGAAGTAAGTACAAGCAACAGCATTGTGTGAAGTAAGCAACAGCAGTGTGTGAAGTAAGCAACAGCATTGTGTCAAGTAGGCCTAAGCAACAGCAGTGTGTGAAGTAAGCAATATTTGTGATTGGACACCTCACACTCATGATTCAACGATGTCTGCTCGTACCGTTATTCAATGTGCGCCTCTACGTCACCTAGTCCACAGGGGATCAGCAGAATCATACAATACTGAGGGGCATCCGACATTTCTACTACGAACGAGTAGACTAGTTTACGTCATAGAAATGTGTGGCGGGTGATTGAACGATGAGTCATCTGCGCACGGTCCGACTTTATATCATTGGATCATGCCTCACTCTCATTCACATAGCTGTTTTCCTGCATTATGGTAGTAGCACACGAACACAGGGGACAGTGAAAGTATATAATTGAAGATTGATACGGTGTTCATGTTGAAGTAATTGCTGATTATTGATAATATGATTACCATGCCCATAAATTAGCACAACCTAATAAAGGTTGTATACAGGTGTGAATAATGAGTATGTTACTTACATCATAACCGGTTAGAAATTAATACTATTAGTTAATTTTATTTTACAATTTTGATTTCTGTACTAATTTTATATAGGAAAAATCAATGCAAGCACGCATTTTGTATTAATCTCACTACCCAGTGCATATACAAAACACAATGGGCGTTTCAATCATGTATAGCCAAGATAATTAACTAAATATTTTTAACGTTTATAAATTTCTGTTTAGAATTTTGCGAACAACGTGCACATAATAGGAACTAAAAAACTTCACAGGTGATTAAAACTAAAAATTATGATAGCGGCAAGTACACAATTACACCGATTAGCAGGATAGTTAGTAAGTCTCAATAGGATATAGGTGTACGCAATTCATTGTATCGGACAAAACTATACAAAGAATTATTTATAGATAACATTGTTTAATATATTCAATTAAAAAACTCTGTGTATATTGAATTAGATTGTGTATGACACAAATGTAAATTGGAAACATATAATATTGTCTACAAACTTGGAACCATCTACTGGAATTGTCAATTAAAGGACATTTCGGTTAGCTTAGTTATAAATGTGCAACATTAAGCTACATATTGTCTTATCTGTAAGTTCAAATGTATAATTCATAATCTTAAATCGAGTCTAACACTGTTTTATACAAGCTCTTTGGTTGAATTCTCTCGAGATGATGATTCGTATTGCAATATTATTTTTGTTGTATTATTATTTTTTATTTTTTATTATTGGAAAGATGAAGATGAAGAACAAACACAAAAACCATACACTATGCGAGATTCGAGCACACGTCCCTAGGGGCCTATGAATGAGCTTAGAACCTACACCCCAGCGGCACAAGCACGAGGACAGCTTGAATTCCCTTGCATCGCCACGTTCCTAAGTATACTAATTCAAGGTATGCAGCAAGCATCATCACAACGAAATGTGTACGTTCTCATAATAAGTGAAGCAATAAATCAAATAATGTCGCTGCTTACACTATATTGTTAGAATAATATATTGATGAATTTTACTTTTCTAGAACATAAGCTCCTGAACCCTGGCCGGAAATTAAACGTACGACCTACCGCATTAGAATAAAGAACAAACCCTCAAGAGCCTTCGAGCCACACGCATCGCTCATAATATCTGTCAAAGTTTCATATTTTTCTTTCAGTTAGTCACAAAAAACAAAACACATTTAAACCCGTCAAAGTTTTGTGAGGTGGTTTTCACAATGAGTAACTTCGGGGCATATCATAAACCATCAGCTTCATATCAGCAGCCATAATTGTTAAGATAAAGATGGTAGCTGCATGCAAAAACGCGAGATTTTGCTCGAGCGACGTGAATGGCAGTTTCGAGGTACTTCGCACCAAATGTACCGGCTTCGTGTAACCTGCCCGTAAATAACGTACTCCATGTGACGTGTTTATGGTAGGGGCTATACAAGATAACACAGCACACACACAAACTCACCGTGAAAACGTGCGGCTAGGGGGGAAGAGATCAGCGCCTATGAAACCTGATTCCCTTGTTTTTAAATATATCATACCACGTCATGGAAAAGGTCAAATGTCGATGTAAGTATCGAAATATGTGCGCGTTTCGGTGTGAATTAGGTCGTCGGTAAACAAAGAGATAAGGGTTGTTGAAGTGGGAGACAAATAGTCGCCATGAGACTTGTACGCGCAATCTCGGAGCGCCGAAGGAAGTTGCTCGCCAACATCTTGTCTTTAGATATTTACCACCTTACTGTGAGTTTTAAGTAACAAATAACGATGTCAAATAAAATAAAAAATGTAATTTATGTTAGTAGAGGAATGAGTTGTGAATTAAAAATCAATTTACAAATACAAGGTTGATGTTTTTAATGTGATCGATATTTAATAATGTTTACCGTTTTCCGATCTGAGTTCTTTATGTATATATTATGCTAGTGTAACGTTGTATAACCTGGTTAAAAAGCGTGTATTTACACTGTCCACGTCTAAGCGAAAAACAATTAGTAACTGCTTTTTGCGTACTACTACTACAAAAGTGATTCTTTCATTCTTCAATAGTCTTTCGAGTATGTACCGTAGTTTGTGTTATAAAAACACGAGTAGGCCTACCATTTCATTAAACTAATTCAGAATTTACTTATAATGAATTCAAAATACCTGAACACGATCGAAATGAACTTGGAAAAACGCGAATCGAGTCTATCCAAGGCAAGACCAATATGTCGCGTGAATGAATTTATTTACATGAAATGAAATGAAATGAAATGAAATGAAATGAAATGAAATGAAATGAAATGAAATGAAATGAAATGAAATGAAATGAAATGAAATGAAATGAAATGAAATGAAATGAAATGAAATGAAATAAAATGACGGCATTTTGACTACTTGGATGTGCATAAAAATGTTTTGTGGATGCCACGTTATATAAGCATATAAATATAACTTGTTTAGTCATGTGTTGTTACCTTTCTGGCCGGCCGTCGTCCGTTCTGGTTCTGCTGCTGAGGGATCCCCTGAATAGCCTGAGGGGGCGTGGTCGGTAGACGGCGAAAGAACAGTTTAAACTCCTCGATGGGGGTGCGGCTGTCTACTGCCCAGCTTATGTTGTAGCTGTCCCGGTATCGCCCCATTGGGTGGCTCCTGAAAATAGCGGGATTCGGCTTTCCTGCAAAGAGAAAATATCAACCTAGTTCGTGAATCACGTTTGGACCACCTTTGAACATGAAAACGTTGCCAAGAGATAATACGATACTCTCCCACCGAGTAGTTCATGTCATCACGACTAGATGGCGCTGCAAACGTCCAATATGGCTGACATGAGCCAGTAATGCACAAACACAAACCAACACCAATAACCACCACAATCTAGGAATATGATGTGTACCTGTTAAAATATTAACTTCTGGATGCACAAAAACTAACATATGATAGGGTTTAGACAGATATGTTATAGGTATACTCGCAAACACACACAAACAACCACACTAAATTGCGTTCGTTTTAAACTCGCGTCCTGAATTTTAACCGAGCAAAATTAATATAGAATAAAATAGTTATATGAATGTGTTAATTAATTAATATGACTGCGATGTTTATTTTATTTTCTGGTTATTATATTGTAAACAAAAGAATTTCAAAATTAATATAGATGTGATTTGATTGGTTAGATGAAAAATTCGGGTAGATGTTCCACGTCATAAAAAGCCAAGTTATAATTCCCGGTCCAAAACTATATTGTTCGAATTGTTTTTCAGTTAAAATAAGGACGGTTACATACAACGGTATCGATTAGTCTTTCGAGAATTATTCGAACATAATCAATGACAATGAGGGAAACAATTAGTTATTAAATCAACTAGTTAGACAAATCACTAAGGGTATTCCTTGTCAAGATTAAAATTACGCAATATTTCGAGCACTCATCAGCGCTCTTGGACTGGCTTACAACAACTTTACTGGCCAACAAGAGCTGTTGTTGTTAGAAAGTCACAGAGCGTGTTGAGTACTCGATCGAAATATTGCGTAATTTTAATCTTGACAAGGAACAGTGAACTGTCTTCTTGTTTTAATAACGTTTTACCTGTTCTATTCTTTCCATTTTACTAAGAATTACAGCGTCCTTTGTGTAAGACGTTGCCATTTTTGTATATACATAAATGCATTTGTATGTATTGTCTACCCATTGAAAAAAAAAAAAAAAATAAATAAAAATAGTATTATGTCCCCAAATCCAACAATAACTGATGTTGGATTTGGGGACATTATACTATTTTATTACGTTCGTCATTTTAATAACGGCTCTAAAGTTATCGCGTTCGCATATATACCAGTACCATACATACACAGGTATTATTATACTTTTATTACTTTTACTATTGATGTGCACAGCATTATCCAACAGATTGTAAATATGTGTTCTGTGTGTGCACAAAAAGAGGGGGCTCAGCGGTTAAACACGAGCCTGAAAATCGTGTGGTCGAAATTCTATTTACACTTCAGTTTATACCCGAGGTTCTCCATATAGTCATTGGCCTAATGTGTGGTGTGGTGTGATTCTAACAGGCTCGAACATTTATTACTAACTATCTAAAACTCGTATTGTAACATATATTTTTTTATCCAGTTAGTAACCTGAAGAGAGATCCCAAGTAAAATTGATGTACATTTACACTACACACCGGACGTACAACAGGCATATTTCTACAAAACAGAATAAGGTTCGATGTTCATAATTCCAGCAATGACTCACAGAAACGTCGCATATACAGATGCAAACATCGTCGGGAATAATTTATACGAAGTACCCTGACACGAATTAAGAGTTTGAATAATTATTATTTAAATCGAAACAAAAATCTAAGGCAGTGCAAGATATAGTTCATTTCCTTCCTCAGAGCACATTTGACATGAAAATTAGCTTTCTCTTGTACGTAGAGATCTCGAGACTTTGTGAATAATGTAAAACATTTAATAAGGGCCCGACTTCAAACACGGCTTTCGATTAATAATTCAAATTCGAAATATAAGTGATCGCTTAGCTCTGAACTGATATCCCATGGCTAAATCTTTGTAGAAAGAATAGTGTTGACGTCATTCTTTTGTACACAGTAAAGAAATTAAAACCTAGAACCAAAACAGTTCCTTTTTGATAACATACGCAAATAAAGAAATCTAACCAACGTTTGTCTCAAATCGACGGCAATATTGGAAAATTTTGGAATTGCACCAACATATTTGGAATCCGATCAGAGTAATCTGCGTTTGCTTAAGTAAGTAAGTTTGTGTAATTCAAAGACTTCAATTTAAGTATGCACTATGTATTCTACATTTCTAACTCTTGCTTTTCTTGTGTGCACATCCGGAAAAGCAAACTAATTAATTTAGTTTAAAAGTGTGCTTCCAATAACAACTGCGGAAAAACGATCAATATTGGTGGAGGTGAGTACGGATAGCATTTTCAAATTGAATAATTAGAGCTGTTATTTCATATTTAGCACGTTGTTATATGTATTTAGGTGCAATATAATTCCGGGTTGGAATTGTCCAAACATTTGAAATTGTGTACTGCTTGGTGGCGTAGATGGGGGGGGGGGGAGACCTCAGTCCTATTGAAAATATAGAATCAATCGTCGTGTAGAAGTTATCAATATGAGTAGTGAGATAACGGTTTCGAGCCAAACAATTATCCTAAAGCCGTGTTGCCAATATTTAACTTAACTAGTATTTTTGTTAAAATAGCTCAAAATTGTCAGTATTTATCTATTTGTTTAAATAGGACTATAATTGTCATGTTGTAGCGTATTTCCTGATGTAGCACTATCTAGCACTTTCAATATTCGACATTCATTGATTTAGGACTGCAACTTGTTAAAATTACACACAAATATGGAGCTCAAAAAAGAGTAAATTCATTAATACCTAAACAATCAGAGATACTTAATGTAACTCTGTTTTTATTCGCATTTACTTTTATGCATGAGAGCTGGCTGGAGTAAACAAACGTCTTTAGCAAACAAATTGGAATTAATTTACAAGTTTATTAACTAGGTTTTCTGGGTAGAACCGTAAAAAAGATGGAAATAATCCAACGTTTCTCCCATATTGCAATGGGCTTCTTCATAGACATTTGGAGAGTGTTAACACTGGAATATCAACAGCTTTCACAAAGACAACTCTGGACAGTTTTGCTATCAGAATAACACACACTATCGAAATAGCAGGTGTTATTCAGATACTTCTGACAATACATTTTTTTAAAAAAAAAGAGAAAAGGCAAGTTGTAAAGTCGCTCTCTGTATATACCATCATGTGTATTTACTCGGCTGATGTCATGAGTGAAACAACAAACCACCGACGCACGCACGCACGCACGCACGCACGCACGCACACACACGACTCAAGTCAAACACATAATGCTCTACTATGCAAATACAAAGCACGGCTGCACGATACCGAGCTTTGTGAAGACAACCTCGCGTATGACTACTTACGCATCTCCTTAAATAATAATTGTGTCTTTGAGATGGTGATGAACTCAAGAGTGGATGTTATTTACACTCGCATCCAAACTGGATACAAAACAGACCTCGCATATTAACACGGGGGGTTGTATGAAGCTCACACTTACTCACAAACACAGAGTGAGCTACGCAATTATTCCTTCTTACAGAGTGCCAAAAGAGTAAAGGTTGTCTATCTAGAGATCTAGAGCACTTAAGGGCGTTAAAATCTACACAAAAACAGCGTTATATTTGTTCACTAAATATTATATACAAATTCAAAAAAGTTATACATCGCTTAATTCCAAAACGGTACTTTGTAACTTATAAAGGTACTAACATAATGACTGAATATAATGAATGAATTTATATCTATATATATACATGCGCTGGGTGAGCATAATTATGAACTGCATCTGCCAGAAATGAACAAGGGGGCGTCACTTAAAACTGAAGTGAACGTTAGTAAAAACATTTATTTCAAGATAAGTATTCGTGTATTGTTTTACAGGTGCTGACGTTAAAGATTAGAACATTTTGAAATTCCTAGCTACTACAATTTCCCATATTCAAGCAAATGTTTGCCACTGAGAACACGTAACGTCTAAACTTATGTCTAGAGAACATACTTATCCCAATACTACAAAAAACAAAAACAATTAAGTATTACTCTAGCTCTAGCACTTTAATGTTGCACGCTCATGCACGTAAATCATGTTGGGGTTTCCTTGTTGAAACTACGAGATGATCCTTAGTTGGGTATAATAAATGTGTTTCTAGTCTGTAGACTAAATAGAGCCGATGACGTATTTACCTGACAGTTCAAGGTATTGCCTAGTCCTGCCCAGCGAGTTGTCGGCGACGCAGCTGTAGTTGCCGAAGTCTGAGGCCTGGACCTTGCGGAGAATGAGGGTATGACGGCTGCCGCGTACCTCCATGATACGACGCTCGGTAGTATCCAGCCGCAGTGTGTCCCGGTACCACACCATCTGTAACACAGAGAAGAGGGGTTAGACGGTGCTTTGGGTTCCGGGCTATTCGCATGAGCGTGACGTCACTTTCCAACATGGCGGCCTCGCTGGGTGAGCCTCTCGGCTACAATGGCGGTATCGCTGGAACGTTTATCACTCATCTCGTTCTAGTTGTCATACTATACATTTTTAAGGTATTACTTACAGGAAAGAGTATTTAGTCTAAACATGAGTGGTCATTATAATGATTTTTTCAAAATTAAAGACCCAGTAGTTATCTTGTTAGAACATTTCACGCATCAAGCATGGTCAAATGAGCAACGTGTGATTGTTTTTTAGCCTCTTTTTATAACAAAAATAATACCTGCTAAATAACCAGTAATCAATAATCATAAATGACAAAATATATTTGAACTATAAATAAATCTATGTGTGAACGAAACACGTCTACACTTCTCATCCACAAAGACGGCCATCGTCTGATGGTTTTAGTAGAAAAGTTTCTTGGAGGCGAAACTATAACTGTTTATCTAAAGAAAGCTAGCTCTGTATTCCAGAAGCTGAATGTATTCGTTGAATCCACATTCTTAACGTAAGATTAATAATGCACCTAACCATTTTCAATGACTCAGCTCCGGAAAAGTTCCAATTTCCAATCGTGTGCAGTGACACAGTTTCATAGCGGTAGTGTTGCGTCCTACTTATTTGGGATGCTTTCGGAGTTTACTGGAGTGTGAACAGCTGTTTGCTCTATCCTTCCTTGCGAATAATTTTCTAGTCGCATAAATAGGCTACGACAAGGAAATTTATCTGAAATGCTGTCCGAAGAAGTCGGCTTCGTCGGATGTTTATGGCTGTTTGAAGGAAATGAATTTCGTCATATTTGATTGGCGTCAAGATTGTAGATAAGTTAAGTTCGTTTCCGCGGGAAGAAATGGATCGGCGGGAGGGATTATTTTAAAAGAATATTTCGGTGGTAGATCTGCATCGACCCTTATTTTTAGGTAAAGACGACTTCTATTTGAAAAATGTAACGAATAGCAGATGAAAGGAAGCTCGTCTCCAGTTCTACGCGTCTATTGAATCAGTAATCTCAGAAGCAGCTATCTAGCCCCCGGCTTGGAATAACACGGCCGCGCTTGGAGCAATGAGCGGGAAGGTGAAATCAGGGAGAAGGAGACATGGACGGATTGATGGAGAGGAACTGTAGAGAAATGAAGTGAGTAGAAGACGAGGAGGGAATATTAGAGACGTAAAATACGAGTTCACAGAGTGCAAAACATCGATAAAGACTACGGACGAGAGAAGAAAAGAGCCGTTTGAAGTAAGAATGGAACGCAAGACAATGGTTCGAAAGGAGGCTCGTCAATAAACAAGAAAAATTGGAAAACGCAAATGGAAAGCTATAAATGAAATTGATTCAAATGAACAAGTTTTTAGCACTTGTTGAATAGTGGCTTAGGCGTGAATGGGAAGAACGGAAATTGGTAAAAAAAAAAGTTAGAAAGAATTTCAAATGAAGATAAAATTAAACTGAATAAGAACAGAGTGAAGGGTGAGAGATAGACCTCCCTTTCAAATTTTGAATTCTCAAGGGTTTTGTTTGGTTTTCCTCTTCCTCGATCAGCCGGCACGTCTGATATGACTATGGCGGCGCTTGATATGAGGCCAATACCCCCCGCCCCCGCCCCCTCACCCAATCCTAGCGCACACTCCAATCCTAAGCCCCTCGTGTTCACCGTGGTGGAATAACTCCTGGCCAGAATCACGACCTTAAGCAAACATAAAAATGTTTTCATTTCGAGGCATAAGATGAGGGTTCGAAATGAGAGGGTGAGACGGCCGAACGACGCCCAGCGCCTTCTTAAAACTATGCACACACAAACTTTCCACTTCATAAAAGCAGATTTGTCTCGTTTCTTTTATCATTCCTTTTTGCTAATATCCGAAGCTGCCGTCCTAAATTACTTTCTTCGCTTACACAAGTAGTCGCTAAAAGAAACGCTTTCCCCAAGTGAACTTCCATTCGACATTACAATTTGGCAATCCGACTCGCAAATATCGACACCATTGTTTATATTTTAATTTCAACCATGAAACATTTCAAATATGTCAAATTCTTTCTGAGGGGTGGAAACCTTTTGTCTTCAAAGTCAGTGTCGTCATGTGAAGCCTTGATAGGTTCATCCTATTCTTGGACATTAATACTGATAATACTGGTTTACATGTAAATGTGCCATATCTGTATCTGTATCTCAAGTTATGTTTAGGATAACATTTACGCGACTCCTATTAATACGAACACTATGTATGAATCCTCGCTCTTTCCCAATCACGTAAATGATTTTCATGTACAGAAATGTAGTCGAGTGTAATTTAGTTTCGCCCCGATTAAGTCCAAGTTGAACCAAGAACTCTGAACTGTCCTACTTGTGACCAGTGACACAGCATTACATTCCGTAACTTGATCTCTGTGCCTGGCATAGGATAGATAACAGCCGGCAGGTTACAGAGGGTTCACCGCGTCTACCACAGTCAACTTGTTTGCGCTTCAATACGACAAGAAATATGTTAAGTAGGAAAGTTATGATGTTCTCGATTTTCTGATGGATCTTTTTGTTTCCCCCTCTAATAACATTATACTAGAATCGTTTATTACGACTCTGCGTAATGAACTTGCAGTACGTATAATTACTATTCCACTGAAAAGAATCCGGTCAGCAAACCAAATTTAACTCGGGGGGAGTTTGCAGGATAGGACGACAAAAACCGCGGTGAGTAATTTCCTGTGAATTTAGAGACTGGTTGAATCTGAACTTCCATCTCAATGCAGCATTCAGTTATTAATTTTAAATGTGTGTTTATTTGCACGGGAAATCACACATTAAACATAGGAAATCAAAACGGATGTAACAGCGAGGGTTTATAATTTCCTGAAACTCTAATTTGCAGCAAATTGAATCTTATTTTATTTTGAACTGTGGAAATGTAGGCCTACAGGCTAAGGTGCCGTTGAATAGACGTTTAACAACTGGCACGGTTTCCAATTTCTCGTATATACAAAATTGAAATTGGAAATTCCTTTAACTCTTGGCTCAACACAACGCACCGTGTTAAGTCTGTACGTTAGCCGACTGACGCACGCTGCACACACGCAAGACATAAAACCATAGTATTTCATTCTTCATGTATAGGAGCAGCAGTTTAATCCGTGTTTATATTTAGCAATTAACATATATTTATGAACAAAGTGATAGGTCTGCGATATTAAAACTACGCATATTATGCAAAGATTCTTGAAATACTGTAGCAGATTGATTTTTGTATGAATAATTTATCAGTGATAGTCAACTACTTGTGATAAAACAAGTCAAGGATTCTTGGATAACCTCGACAGATATATCACAATATATACGTATGAAAGGTTGTTTTTCTAGATACACATGCACTTACGGAGTCGAAGATAAGACAGTTGTTACGGATCAAATAACAACCCAATAATGCACACATGTATACACTGGTTGTACTGTGTTGTATTATGCTACTATTTATGATCATTTTTTCAGCTGCACAAAACTTTTAGGTCTGCATTCAAATCTATGGGATCAAGGTTAGTCTGTATACGTTTTAGTTCAACAAAATATTAAATATTTCAATCAAAATATACAGGATTTCTATAGCCAATTACAAGGCTTGATAGCCGATGCTATTCGTGGAAGAGAGTTATATGTATCGCATACGAAATGAACTCAACGTAATATATCCACTCTCTTTAATCCACCGGCTGTTTTTGTGGAAACTTTTTTTTTTCCTTCGGGTAGATAACATTACACGAAATTTCATTTACGTCGTCTAAGTTTAACCTTTCTCAACCACATTTACATTTGTATGGGTTCGGAAGTAGCGACCTCTCATGCACTTAATGTGGTTTGATTAATTTTTAAGAATTACAAAGGAAATTTGCCCGTGCTTCTAAAGTGAAATAAAACTTTACGGAAAACACAACGGGAAATAAAAATATTGATGTTTTCAGTGAGAGACAGCGGAGTGGTGCCTGAAATGCAGTTGAAGGGTCTCGAGGGTTGAAGGGACAGAGGGGTCTGTCGACCTGCAACTTGTGCACGTACAATTACGGCTACTGCTAGAGGTCACTCGCTAACAAAGCAAGCAATTAGAACACGGAGTGCCATGAGCCTCCCCCACGGCAACTCTTTAGCGTTGCTGTGCGAGATTACTCACACGGGGTACGAACACAAGACCTCTTGTCACGCTAACCGCTGCGCAAACAAAGTAACAAACCACCATCTAACGCGCACGGTACAAGTTGGTTTACACTGAAGCGAAGAGACAGTTGTTATTCACAAGTACTGCAGACGGTGGCACAGTTTATAACTTGCGGTTTCTTCACAACTTATGTTTCTTGACTAACTAAACCGTCTCGTCTAAATTTCTGTATGTACATTAAAAGGAAAATCTCACATACAGCTTTACTACTGCCACCGGTAATTGTTGAAGAATCGTTTAATTTGACTTCCAATGAGTTCAGGGTCTACTTTAGACTTGCGTCATATGCAGATTACTATGTAATAATGTATTTCAAAGTTGTCACTTGACGTGGAATACTAGGCATCCTCACACGCAAGAATACTTAGAAAATCTAAGTTGCCACAGGCCACAAACATTCGCTACGACTGTCTAGTGTAATGAAACCCAACACTTACCACAGCACGCGTCTGCTGCAAATGGTTGGAAGAGATGGCAAAATATTTCAGAGGTATGGTTGATACTCTAGCTAAGAGCATCCATGTTCTGATGTTGCTGATGCCGTAGACAGACAGTGGTTGGTTTGGTATGTAAGTGTACACAGTGGTTGGTATGTACGTGTACGTGTACAATGTATGTGATCACGCAGGTTTAGTTCAGTCATTCACATCTGCCATCTGTATTCCATCGGCTGAAACTGATTGCAAAGGTCACCTCGCACCCCTGACTAGAAACAACACTTTATCCCCTTGAAGTTAATGGGCTGCCAACTTATTAAATGGAATAATGATACGACTACTGCAGTGGAGGGCGGGAGGGCCCCGAAGCGTTCTGGGATTCGGAGCGAGAATCAAGGGGCCAAACATCAACGCACCCCCAACAACGGATAATGAAATTCAGGGCGTGATCCTAATTATTATTCACGTCGCCTACACCGGAACAAGCAATCATTATTTCACTAAAAAGGTATAAACTACTTGAAGTAGCACGGCAAACAAACAAACGAATCTAATAATTTCTTTGTGATTTCAAGGGTTTGACGTCATGACTAATCTACATTGATTATAATGGTGGTAATGAAGATAACTACAGTCTGCATGCAGTAGAGCTCATCTTTTTTGATATGAATGTCTAGCTTGCGTTAGCCTATCATCCCCTAAAACGGGGTTGCTTTCAACACTCAACACCCTCAGGCATCTCTATTCTGCTAGACCCTTTCTCCAAGCTCAATGTAAATCTTTCATACATTTTCAATGCTTATGATAATAATTATAATTTAACCAAGAGAACGCCCCTGCTACCGTCATAAAATGAGATTTGCTTCCGGGCATTGGTGACTTTATGCGACCAGGGAGCTCGTTTGTGTTCTTTTCTTTTTGTGATTCAAATTTAAAAATCAGAACAAAAGAATATTGTATTCATAGCAGCGTGCTACAATAGCTTGAGAGATGCTTGAGGAGAAGCAATATGTATTGTAAATTTCCACTTTGAATTGGGCTGTACCCTACTAAAAAGGAAATATAATCAACTGTGTATATAAAGCATACCCTTTAACAATGCCAGTATTTCTTATTTTATGTTAGCAGCAAGTCTAGGAAGATCTATTTCGTAATAAAATGTACGGTGTTAAACAAATGACAACGAAACCTTCCTTTTCGTGGAGAAGTTGAGGTAGGTGATATGGTAGACTTATTCTTGTTGCAACACGGACGGGTATAGATATGTACAGGTTTGTGTTTACGATGTAACTTGTCTAACAAATAAGCTATAAAAGAAATTATATTAAATAAGTTTTAACATGTGGAAGTAGTTGAGATTTGTTTCCGTACATCACGTATAAGAAGTAACGCTTAATATACCGTAGTCCTAATCAATGCACTCTCAGATAAATCTTTGCCTCCCATGTAATTTGATGCATGTGCCTGTTGGACTTAATTAGGGCTCCCGGCTCCGAACACAATTCCGAGATGTAGTTGCAGCGGTTCACCAAAAAACACTGCAAATCTGGATAAGAAGGTGCCGCTTTGCACAGTTGTTCTTTAGAGCATAAAGATTGATTTAAGATGAGGAGACACGCTGGCATTCCATGCAGGACGCCATTTTCTAAGATGGCGTCCAAAACCATGAACTGCTTATAACTCTGTTCCCTTTCGTCCGACATTAATTTTAATATTTTTAAATTATAGCTCTGAAACAGGATGTTATTTGTTAACATTACTATTTTTATCATATACCTGTCGGTTTGGTCAGAAATACGCCATCTTCCAAGATGGGGTAAAATCCATAAACTGCTTATAACTCGGTTCCCGTTCGTCCGAATTTCATTTTTATTTTTTTAAATGACAGCTATTATTACTGTTTTTATCATATACTTCTCAGTTTGGCCACAAATAATTATTTACGGGCCATTTCTCCCAATATTTTAGTAAATGTACGTGTAAATGACTTTTGCGCAATAATCGAATTCGGTCGCATGGTTTTTGCTTTTTAAATAAAAGCTGTTAAAGATTACGTGATTACTTGTAATAACTATTTATACAGTTTACCTGATGGTTTGGCCACAAGTAATTGGAGAGTGAATTTTAGTGTCTTTTCAGCTCAGTCCAAATTGGTACAAAACGAACGAAATCTCCACTAAACAAATGATTGTGTGTTAGATAGGCATGGGCGAAGGACGGTGATGTTGAATACTCTAAGGGAAGCAGAGCAAATAGTCTAACACTATAACTCCAATACTTCAATATATTTATTGATTTAATGATCAAGAGTAATTAGTGCTAATTAATAGTGTGTAAAATCTTAATTATTTAATAGGACGGCTTCAGTTTCTGATATGTTTCAAGGACTTAATAGTTTCATCTAATAACCTAGGTCATAATTTCTACATCGTCTTCTAGTTCTTGAGTATCGGGTCATCACTGCAACAGGGAAAAGTCTTGGTTGGTATCAAATAATCAATTTCGTCTCAACATATGTTCAAAATATTCAAACCCACCTTTGATTATGGCAGCTCCCACGACAAACGGTGCAAAGGAGTGTACATGGAAGGCTAGCATTCAAGCAAGAACACCGTGAGTAGCATCCTTTTTTACATGCACATCTGACAAGTTCACGGCATGCCTCCCACACGGCAGGTAGGATAGTCCACATTGAAATCCATTCCTCTTCTTTCTTCTGCCAACCCCACGACTCAGGTGAAGAAATATCAGCTACCAGACACGATTGACCCCATATATGGCCAGCCTGGTACCATGCTCGAAGAATATGCTGATACAGAGCTTCAGAAGTCGGAGGTAAACTTTGCAGTGGACGGTCCCTTGTTGTTAACAGGATGTTCCTAGTTTCAGTCAAAGAAAGCTCTGCACAGTTTGTTTCTCCGTACAGAATGGCCACGAAGGTTTCAAGTGAATGAATCACATCTACTGCAATGTCAGAAACAAACTGCACAGGCTGTGAAAGTTGATAAAATTCCTGTGTTACTTGAGGAAATGAGGAAACTTGAGGTCAACGTCCTTCTTGATATACGTCATGAACTCCCGGTTGCAATATTCTAAAAATATTTTGGAGTTTCGCGGTTGAAGAATGTGCACAAGTCCTGCACCGTCATACACGATAGTGTCACACTTGCCACCAAAAGTGGCGAGGTCAATGCGTTTCTCCAGAATGTCCACAATTTCGAACTTTTGTGATCGTCGCAAAGCGCCATCATAGACAGTGCTGGAGGATATGTAGCATTTTCGTGCATACATTTTTTTTCAGATCCAGGTTTCTATTTCTAGTGACAATAAACAGCCTTGAAAACAGGTTAACATCACTTTTCAGAGATTTCAAAGTAGTGTTGATCTAAGAATTTTTTTGCTGCATGGAATATCTTCACGTTCGCCTTCTTTATTGGATCATACGCCGTTTTCTTACCCTCTTCTTTCAAACGCTTATCAATGAATGACTTATACAAATCTACGCCAATTTGTTCTGCATTCATAACGTTATTTGCACGATCGTCATCCATGATCAAACGGGTGTCCAAAGCAATGAGGTCAGCAGATGTCTTGGAATGGATTACCAAGCTCATTGATACTCTCTTTTAGAGCGTGATAATTTTTCAAGCACTTTGCTTGAAATGAACAGTATTGTTCGTGGTGCAGACATGATATACCTGATTATCTTCCTCTTTCTATCTCAAATTAATTTAGTAAGCTGCTTACCTCTGGCCCAGCTACAGTGCAACGCCTAAGAGAGGCTGGGTCATGCATGAGGCCAACTGCTCCTCCTGATGCCTTTATAATTGCATTGTTTTGCTCATGTGCCTGGTTTATGGCTAGGGCTTAGAAAGGCCGATCATATTTTGAACATTTTCAGAACTTGAAGTGAGCTGTAAATACGCCATCGCCTACTCGCTATCACAGCCAGGCAAGTGTATGTGGCCCGTGTTGGCGCAAAACACGCGGATTGTCGCAAGACGGTCGACACTAGCGAGACAGTGATATGTGCTGCCAGCGAGTGCAAGTGAGACGCAGATGAAAAATGCAAGCAAACAGCAAATCCAGTTACTGTTACCGGAAGTTCGTTCGTTCATTCTTGTCCTGGGCCTGATGAATTAGATTATTGTTCAGAGCCATTTACGCGCGCATTTACGAAAAGATTGGAAGTGATGACCCGTTGTTTGTGGCCAAACCAGAAGGTGACGATAAAAATAGTAATGATAAAAAATAACATAGTCTTTGAGATCTGTAATATAAAGAAGAAGAAAAAACGAAAATCGGATGAAAGGCAACATAGTTACAATGAGTTAATTGTTTT
Organism: Isoperla grammatica; assembly: GCA_945910005.1. Taxonomy (NCBI): domain Eukaryota; kingdom Metazoa; phylum Arthropoda; class Insecta; order Plecoptera; family Perlodidae; genus Isoperla; species Isoperla grammatica. Next base: position 44,145,119 of record OX246737.1, on the reverse strand, counting down.
TGGACACCATCTTGGAAAATGGCCTATTTGTGGCCAAACCGACAGGCACATGATAAAATGGTAACAATAACAAACAACGTACTCTTAGAGAACTGTCGTTTAAAAAATGAAAATGAAAATCGGACGAACAGGAACCGAGTTATAAGCAGTTAACTGGTTTGGACCCCATCTTGGAAAATGGCGTATTTGAGGCCAAACCGACAGGCACATGAAAAAATGGTAACGATAACAAACAACTTACTCTTAAAGAACTGTCGTTTAAAAAAATGAAAGTGAAAATCGGACGAAAAAGAACAGAGTTATAAGCAGTTCATGGTTTTGGACGCCATCTTGAAAAATGGCGTCCTGCATGAAATGCCAGCGTGTCTCCTCATCTTAAATCAATCTTTATGCTCTAAAGAACAACTGTGCAAAGCGGCACCTTCTTATCCAGATTTGCAGTATTCTTCTCAATCATCGTCTGAACCGCGGCCACTAATGGTTGGGGACTCGGCAGAGGGAGGGCGCACGAATATATTTTGCAGCCAATAAATACGAAAGGGATTTGCGGAGGGATTTCTATTATATTCTGAACTAGTTTCTGAAATTGGAGATAGAATTGTTAAGCTTGATATTAGTCACAAAATGATGGCACCCTCAGGGAATATTTCGAAAAGTTAATAGACGTCACCGTTGAAAGTATAAATTGAGCAAACATGTTTGGCTTTTATTAGTAATACATTCTTAGTTTTACTGGTTTTAATCTTTGATTTGTGTCGAAATTAAGAACAATGAATGCTGAACTTACAAAAGTTGCAAAATGAGAGCGGAAAAGACAATTTCTTGAAGTGAATGATAGTTCATTAGAGATAATAAGTAATCTATTTTGTCTTAGTTCTTATAAGCTATTATCTTATATTTTGTTTACAGAGTTAATTGCTAATTAATTGAATTTTTTCTATTTCTAAATATTTCTTGAAATAAAGTTATTTATAGATAATGTTGAAAAAGCTAACACTTTCGTCACATCTTCTATCAGGCTCAAAACAAAATCGTCTTTTAGGCCATAGCATTATAATGTCTATACGCTTCGCATTTTATGACAGTTAAAACATTTTACTTATCATTCCCTTGCAGATGAATGATACATTTGTTGTGACTAATACAAGAGCTGAATGAATGAATTATTCATCATAATGTTTTTCATTACAATTCATTCTCCCGACACAATCGCGACTAGAAGGTGTCCGGCTCCCACAAGTAGCAGAGCTGTCAGAATGAAAAATAATGTACGATAAGATCAAAATTATTGTCTAATCTCACGTTGACTTTTTCTGTTTTACCTGTGTGCGATGATAGATGTGTATGCCAATGTTTTTATCCCAATGGCGTATGATAGCTGTAAGTTATTTACCTCGCCGGCTACGCACGCACAGCCGCAAGCACGCACGCGTTATTCGTATGGGAACACCGCACGGGGCTACAACGACTTACTTCGATAAGACATCCAAGTGGGTGACTCACTATAGCACGAGGACTCGGCAGGCGGAAAACTAGGGGCTAGATTCTTTATAAAAGTACTTTCTTTATGTGCTGCAATCACAACATGAATAATTGTATTAAGTAATTACGTCTGCCCTAAAACATTACTTCCCATTTAAATATAAATGGTAACTGTAACCGAAGATCAATGTATTGGATTACTTGAAAAACAAAACACGTTAAAAAGCTGAAGTTTTTATCACGGAAGTTGATAGTAAGCCAGGATATGATAAAAAATGTATATAGAAAACTAAAATAAAATTGAAGTAACGTACAAAATTGATTTGGTATTTATTGATTTATTGATTTGCTTATTTAATGTCTATCGTATTCAGATATAAAACTGAGTTACAAAGGAGGACAATAAAAGAATAGGTTGCGTTGTTACACAACATCAGATAACAACCTTAGAAAGTCTTTAACACCAAACGTTGTTAGTTCAAGATAGTTGATAGATCAGAAGGTGTTATACAAATATGTATGTACATGTACATACAATATAGAACGCCAAAAAAATCATCTAGATTTTACATTTGTTCTTTTAAACTGACCATTTTTTAAATTTTTTATTTGTGGTATAGGCCTAAATATTTCTGCGGTTCATGTGTACAAATGATGCGTGAATATTCCAGGTCGAGTAAGAGTAGCACCGATAGGCCTATGCACTGTGAAACCAAAATTAATGCAAATAACCTGTATTAAATTCCGTCGTTTTCAGTATTAAATCAAATTTCCGTAGAATACGGCTTCTTGAATGTTATCAACCTTGCGATTTGTGAAGACATTTACTGATAACTGAGACAGTTTCAACTCAAATGAGCACTGATCTTTTATTTTTTAAGTACCAAGAATTAAGTAAGTAACAAGCATTATTTGCCTCATTCTGAAAAAAAGGTTCCTATATTTAGCCGAAAAATCAATCCATTGCAAGGTTTGTATTTGTCAGTACTCTCTTATCTGGTTGCAAATTTGTGGATGACGAAAGTGATTTTACCATAAAATATGCAATACATACACTTTCTTCTAAAAAGTGTCAATGAATGCAATATATGCGTTTTGAGTGTATGACAATTATATTTTTGAGTTCCGGAGTGTGAAACACATTTTGCTGTCCCAAGTATCCACATATAGAATACATAAAGACATTATCTATCATATTATCTATCATCAAGACATTATCTAATCACGAGTATAATATATAATAGAGTGTATGTGTGTATAGATAGCAGCACATGTGACACAGTACGAGGAGGCTTGAGGCTTGATGAAGGTAATGAGTGGAAGAATATAGTTGTCCCAAGACTACCTTACACCTGCTTTCGTCACAGGCGACTGGTTCGTAGCCAATCAGCGATCGGTATTGGCCCGGATGTGTCTCGGGCGGTTCGCTGGTTGGCTACGACTGCCCCAGATGTGACGAAAGCAGGTGTAAAGTAATCTTGGGTCCACTATACACCTCGTCACATACAAAGGTCAAACACGAGGAACAACCCTTGACCGGCATTATTATGAGGTCGCAAAACATAAACAATTCAGCTGCCCAGGGTGGCTCACATTGTTGGGACGCAACTCCGAGGCAAATACAACGATCGGCCGTGGTTCGAATGCCTAACTTATGATGGATGCTTGAAATTGTCCTGTATCGCCATCAGTCAGATAATATAGAGACCGTAGACCGTCACATTATAGAGACGTAAAACCACAAACAACAAATATAGACGTGTTTAAGTTCGTAAAACATTGACGTTTTCCTACTTGAACGTGTAAATCTGTCATGTACTCCTCAATGAAAAATAATGAGCTTGATTCCTATAGACTCCTCTCAATGTGACCCTATTGTGACATTTTGTACTTCTGACTATACGCTTAAAATGTCTGTAGGTTGGTAGGTTGAGGCGGACGTGTTTGGCCGTTGTTTTGAATTCAACAGTAAATATGTTTGCTCCCGGTTTTATTCTTTTAGGAGACAGTGGTTGTAGCGTGTGCGTTCACTAAGAACGCCTTTGAACGAATCTAAGTAGGCGTGTAATCCTACGACAAAAGCAACCGCTCCACGAAATTCAACATGACTTTACTCAACAACTGGTATTGTTTCCGACTAAATCGTGCTCACTCTACTAACCGGTTGGACTGTTGGACTGTTGAGTATCTGACGGTCACATATGGTGATGTAAGACTATCATTAAACGTATTCGTTATATTTTTCTTGCCCAATAGGTTTTCTTGTAAGAATATTGTTAAACTGGTTTGAGTCAATGCCCCGATTGATTGATTGATTGATTGATATTTGGGCTTTATGTCCTATATTTTTGCAATTTGTCTGTTTACATTTTTATAACAATAAGGTGGTAATGAAACATTTCAAAAGTTCTGGATCGTATTTCTTATATTTTGAGTATCTTTGTTTGTTTGTGTAACGACGCTTTGTGTAACTTTGTGTAACTTTGTGTAACTAGGTCATAAAGCGTCGGGTATAGCTTATGTCAACCATTGTCTACACAGCTGGTAAGTATAACTAGTATATACGTGAATGTCATCCCGTACACACGACTGTGGGGATTATAAATGACACTGGTGCTATCTGTTATTTATTAATTTTAACCTTCAGATAATGTTTGGCCGAGTTGACAGGCTTTAACCTAGTTTAGGTCCAGCTGTGCCCCACGAGGAGAAACGTGCGAGCGGCTAGTGTAACATATCATGTAGGAAGACGTGTAACATGCTGACGTATCTTTAACTTACGGATTCTCTGCATTCATATTTCCAGTTTTATATTCGCATCTTGGTTGGTTGGCGCGAGACAGAGAAAGAGGAACGGCCATTATTTCTGGCCGTACGTGGCACCTCGGGCGCTCCAACCCCATACATCACTCCACAAGAAGCTAGCGGCTGTTTTCACAATCATTTCAACGCACGTGGAATACAATATGTCTTTCGGAATCGCTTACAAGAGGAAATTAGTCGCAAATTACGCAAGAATAAGAACCGTCACAACTAAAGATATCAAATACTGAAGACTTAGTTTACAATTAAAACACCAGCCTTGGTCGTTGTTATTCTCCCGCTGTGAAATAACGGCAGCAAAATTGCTAGAAATACATTTGGGCACAAATTGAAGGTATTGTAAATTGACACATTGGTGCCACGTGCATAATATCTCCCTAGACATTGGATGGTATTAAACCTCACTACATGGCCATTAATAACAATGAAATTATCAGAGTTGTGCCATTAAAATCTGTATATTGAGTTATACTCTTAATTACTGTGTCATATTGCTCTTGCAACCATTATTCATAGCTAGCCCCTGGATCACTGAGGGGGCGTTCAAATACAGTTCTACCATAAACTCTCAACAATAAACTAGAAGAGCATTAGTGCAAGTGCGAGTGTGAGTATAAAATGATGTACTGCCGTAAATTGTTTTCGTGTTTATTAAGGAATTTAAATAAGTCATAGTTCACTGCTGTTCTTCTCGGAAACATAACCTTTGACCGTGTCCACAACACGCCAGCCGTGCTCTCTCATCCCAATGTGTTTTATCTCCCCTAGTGGCTTACACTCAAACCACCCAACGTGGCTAACACATTGCCACCTAATCAGTGGACAGTTTGGTTCACTTTGAGAGGGCCATTAAATATTTGCATGTATTCTCTTTAATACCAAACATCATCAGAAACCAAGAGAGCACTTAGTCAGTATTCCCACTAACGCCCGCATAACTAATCGCGTTTACATACATTTAATATGATCCTTGTATTTCTTCATGTGACATTATATTCCAACAAATGTATACATCCACAAATATTATTATTACTTGTTATAATAATTCTTGGCACCTGTTTAGAAACTGTGGAGGAGAACTCCTTTTGCGTGTTACTCAAGTAGGTAGGTTTCATACTGGTAGTTTTGTTGCATGCAACATATATAAACTCCACTGCTATGGTTTGATACATAGTTACACTAAAAAATGCAAACAATAAAACGTCAAGTAATAAACAAAACACGTCTACTGGAAAACAAACTAAGCACTTTGAGTGCGATATTAGAGATTCTAGCACTGTGCAATGTGTCAAGTTTTTCATTATTTTCTAACAATTCACGCGCTTTTACCACAAAGGAATGTGGATTGTTCCCACAATTTATGAATATGATCACTATAAAATACTTAAACCATCTTGCGAAGTTTTTCGTTTTGATTATTTTCTGTTTAACGACGTACTCGACAGCTAGGCCATGTACGGCGTTAATGTTTTAGCGGCCTCATTCGTCACAAATTCACTAATTCTACCCCGGGCCCGGACCTCGGCTCGCCCCCAAAGTCTTTAATAGACTGTATTGTTCACTTCATCGCAAACTAATAAGCAGTATCAGAAGAAATTGGTGTAAACATGTCCTTTCCGTTGTCGTTTTCAGTTAGTCGGTTTTACCCGTTTTCAACCCGTCAAGGTTCCGGTGTTTCTGATCACAGTTTACCATTTGCCGATCCAAACATAACGCCAATTTATTTTTCAGGCACAAATACGACACGAAGTGACACTCGAGTCTGCCAAAGCTCGAGCACCCAATTCCAATGTGATCGACTAATTTAAAAAGTCCCGAAGGGACTGAGCGTTCTGATTCTGAGCAATGTTGACTACAAGTCTGGGCGGCGAAGATTATTTCTGTTGGATTCCAATTTCCAGCAAGAAGTTCATTATTTGGTAGAAAAGTCGATTCAAGTAGGTGACACCGTATTGACATTTTGACCCTGGGGTGACCATTGCGTCTTATTTGATCGGTTGAGCCGGAGGGTTCGGCGAGCGTATTGTATTCCCAGTTGTGTTTCAGCGAGCGGACACTATAGACTGTTTGCTAACCTAATTCCCAAAGGCTGCGCTGGAATCAGCTGGAATATTTACACTCCTTGAATCCTGTGGGCGTACTATTATCACTCACACAACGAACTCATGTGAGACCATTAAAATATGCGACAAACGTAGCGAGTGTGAGCGTGCAATGGGGTTTCTAATGGGTGCGCTGTTTCGCCCCTTCCCAAACATGGCTGTGTAATCAACCATCGTTCTTAGTCGTAACATATTTCAAGTATAACGTAAATAGCAGTTTCCTTGCACAGTTTTGATCTTTTTGCCATTCTTCTTCGCATCCAGTTATAAATTAAGAACGAGTAGGGCGTCCACGCTGTTTCGTAGCAAGTGAGCGCAGACGGGGCGCCACATATGCAGCAACCCTTGTAAAATATTTGCCACGTTCTTTTTATGGAGGTAAACCACTCACGGAGGGTAAAAGCCTGGCTCTGAATCATTGCCCGACTTTCCCACAAGGAAAGGTACATTCAGTCTATAAGGTAGTTGTCAAAGCACTTCACTTTCAATTATGAACTGTGCCTATACCGAAAATATACGTAAGCACTAGTGCTATTTTTAACGTGATAAACCATTAAGAAACACTTTAAAACTTTAAAGAAAATTGCTTTGGCAAACAAGATTGCCATTTCTCGTTCTTCGTGTTCTTCGTACTTTATGGCTTCCACCTCCGTCCGGATGTGAGATCCTGTTTCTCTTGAGTTTCAAGCGCTAAACCTGCAGCAAGAAGTGGAGGACTAAACTAGGAGAACGCAAATTACTACCGGCTTTTAGCAGGCCGGCCAAACTAGCAACAGCTTACATCCGACACGTTAACTGTTACCCTCCATCAAGTGGCTATATGCTCGCCTATACAAGTTAGCCACTTCATCGGTGCATGCGACCGCCGCCATCTTACATACGCTATAATATGCGACGAGTATACTATACAGGCAGCAGAAAAATGGATGTAAACTTTTAGCAAGTATATACTAAGCATTTATAGGACTCAAATGATGGTACAAAAGAACTAGCTCCATACAATTATTTTTAAACACATTTTAAAAAGAACTTGACAAAAACTAACTTGTTTTAAATACAAGAATACAAAACGCTAATATTTTATCCATGCGATTTTTTAAAAAGGCTCATTGTCTCATTGTTAACTAGAAACTTAACTTGGAATTTATTTCATTTATAAAGTTAATTGAACTACTGAGCAAGGTTCACGATTCTAATTAAAAATAACGTATTTTTGTTTCGTTTCTGGAGTGATTTCTAAATAGAACACGTTTAAAAACATGTCTGAGGACACAGCATATGGCACCACGTTCGCGATAATGTGATTACCTGTTACCGAGTTCGTTTAACAACTGCTTTTATTCAATTGAGTTCCTAGAAGTGCCCGTGTTGTAATCTTATTATGAAGCTCGAAAAATAATTTAAAACTCGGAAAGAAAATGACATTTTAAAAATTAAGTTATCTTCAGTATAATCACCTTTACGTAAAAAGTACCGAGCAAGAATAATTAGATAGACATGATTGTAGAAATGCATATACGTACATTGACTTTATGGTTTAAAACCTTGGATCAAGTTTAACGATTCCGTCGGAAATCATAAAACCCCAAAACAATAATTATAATTGATCATGTTGGACGACTAGATGTTGAAGAACTAATATTCTGTTCAGTTCTTTTCTCTCTGATTAGTCTGCGCACTGGTAATGAATTTCATGTACTATGATTTACTACAAGTTTTCTATGCCATGTATCTCGTATTCTTTCACTTGCGAAAAGGTGGCTCCTGCACTTGTATTTAATCTTATTAAAACCATCTCTTCAGTGTCGTTACTGGGCTGAAGACATAAAACTAATGTGTTGGACCCCGTGGAGACCCGGAGGTGATGAAGCGGTATCACGTAGTTCAAATAATCCACACCAGTCGTGTCTGCAGAGGGCAAAGTGGACAACTTGACAGAGACAAACGTGGAGTAGACATCCAAGAACAGGAGCGTTTAAGAAGTTGGACGATAAAGAAATTACCTTGAATTAGGAGTAGCGCTACATTTAAATTTCATTCTTCCTTGTAGTTATACTAATTAGTATGCAGCTTTAATCCTAATGAAAAAAGTTCCCTAGTCTGTGCAAGCTACAAGACTGGCTTACCTAAATACGTCTACACATTTTAATGTGCATTTAAATTACTGTTACTCATTATAACTTTGGGTGAACCCTTGTTGTGCTTTGCTTATAGCGGAAACGGAAAACAAGTCAGACATTTGTACATAATTGTAAAGCAAGATTGTCTGATGAGAGGTGAACATAAATTCTATTTTCCGAGAGATTGAGATGAAACATAATTTGAGCTGTAAACCTGCTTCAGAAATAATGGAAGTGAATGTATAAGAATAAATGGAATGGAATATCAACAGAGATAAGAGTGTACAGAAAACAAACAACATATGCGATACACATTATTGTCGATATGACTATCCTGAACAGTAAAGAAGAGGAATTTTGGGACAGGTTTTATTTTTAAAGGCATGATATATTAATGATGATGATAGATTAACAGGTTGTAGTCCAAAATATTGAAGGTAGGTCGGCTCAATTTTGAGTTGAATATTAAGTTTCAAGTAGGGTTCTTATGACACAAACTTTGTTTATTCAGAGTTTAAAAATATTGTCAACGCATGATTACCTGAATCTGTTAAAAATCCCATTCAGCAGTAATATGGTATATTATTCTTTAAATAAATAATATAAAACTACATATCAAGGTGCATACGGCAGGGTATATTTTAGATTGGAATCCGTGATCCCACAATCCATCATAATGTATCAAAAGTCTCATAAAAAAAATTTAAAAAGTTTACCCGGCACCTCCACCATTTCTTAAACTACCCGCACGTATAGATAATGTATTGAAGTGTGAATGTTTAACTAATCCATACAATCCTTTAAATTAATTCTTGAAATAAATAAGTGCCGATATCAAGTGTGAAAAATCAACCCACAATACTTAGTTTCAACTTTCCAAATAACAGGTGGAGTCAGTTACTTTCCTTGCGACGGTACACTCGTCGCTTGCTGGGAGCAGGAGGGTGTAACCGGGATGCGAGGGGTGGGGGAAGATTTAACAGTTGGTGAGGTTCCCAGGTCACAGCTCGGCATGAAAGCTTTCCGCCGGAACAAGTGGGTAATTCCGTAGGTAACGAACCATCGCACTGCATTACGCAAAGATTCTGCTTAATGCCTTACTGGTCCAGCGTGCACACACCCTGTCGGCGCCCTCTCAGAATGAATAGTGAATATATTTGCGTTGCTTGTTTGCAATTGAAACGACATTCACGTAGTGATTGAGACTCTAACCGCAGTCGCTTGAAAAACACTCTGGCTAGATCAATGATATCGTAACATATGGGTTTCTCGCAACGAAGCGCAACAATTGTTTCTGAAGCTTGTTGAAACCGTGCAGGTAAAACGTGGGCACAAATGAGTTTGCAAATGGCTAGATTTTACACCGTTGATATTCGTGAATATTTGTGACACAAATAACCCAGACTCACATATTCGCATAGAAATTCCTTCGATTTTTTCTCACTACGTTGTACACCAGTATAAATTGCAAGACATATATTTCTCTGTCCAACTGTACTTATTGATGTAATGAAGCGGCGTTGTCTTGTACCTTGTGGTAATTATCCACTTCTCAACATGTATTGATCACGTACATTTTCCTGGTAAAAAGGTGTGTCAAACGCACCATGTGTAATGGAAATTTACGCAATAAACAGATTGTATAAGCTTGCAAAATGTAACAGGAATGACAGCCGAGAGCTACTATTCATAAAAATGTACAATATTATAAAATTAATACATAATGAAATTAGGAAAAATGTATATTTAAAAAAACACTATAATAAAGGTTGTATTGCGATTGAGTGTGGTCATTTCTAAGAAACTTGCAAGATTTCGTCTTAAAACGATATTTAATTTATGTTCGCAATTTTTGTTTTATTTTGATATGTTTCTATCGTCGTGAATTAAAATATGCTTTGCAGAATCTGCAGACGTTTTTACGAGTGTCATCACCAAAAATAAACAAAAAATACAACTATGACACTAAATTTTATGATTTGCTATCTGGAAACATATCCATTCAAAGAGCATAATATGTTTTCGTATGCAGCAAATCGCTTATTAGATTTTGTCGCGAAAGTGTGTAAATTGCAAACAATGTTTCATCATCTCTCTTCACCACATCAAAGATACTTTTCACGATTCAGATACGTTCAAAACAATACCCAGCATCACCACGATCGTTCTACAGAGTTTTTCTAGATACGAACATATTTTGAAATCATGTCTGCCCTATATGTTGACGTATATCTCCGTCCTGATGTGAGGGGAGTACTGGCAATACTAAGGACAATTTGCAAATTCATTCATTATTTCGCATTCTTCATAAAAGTCATTCCCTGAATGGTATACATAAAATAAATCAGGATAGTATACCTCACAAACATAATATTTTATGATGTTACTTCAAAAGCAGAGCAAACGTCTACTAAGTTTCAAATGAAGAGACTTGATTCATACTTAGTGTTAGCAGAAAACAATTACTATAATAATGGGAACATCCTTAACTAATGCGATAATATATTGGTATAATTTTACAAACCATAAAGTCAGTACTTAGATTATAATTTTAATTTTCAATCGTTCAACCGAATTTTTAGCCAGTTTTATAAATATGCAAGCCGTACTGTTCTGTGAGTTTCAGGAGTGAGTGGGAGAGAGAGAGACCGAGAGAAAGTCAGTTTATGTACTCACATCAGCTGGAGGGTCCGCGTGTACGATGCAAACCAGCTCTGCTTCGTAGCCTTCGCCAGAGTGAACCCAGCTTCGCTCCACCTCAATCTCAGGCGGGTCTGCAATACAAAGTACAAGATCAACACAATGACACATGATACGGGGTAGAAGGGGGTGTGAACCCAGCTTCGCTCCACCTCAATCTCAGGCGGGTCTGCAATACAAAGTACAAGATCAACACAATGACACATGATACGGGTTAGAAGGGGGTGTGAACCCAGCTTCGCTCCACCTCAATCTCAGGCGGGTCTGCAATACAAAGCACAAGGTCAACACAATGACACATGATACGGGGTAGAAGGGGGTGTGAACCCAGCTTCGCTCCACCTCAATCTCAGGCGGGTCTGCAATACAAAGCACAAGGTCAACACAATGACACACGATACGGGGTAGGAGGGGGTGTGAACTCAGCTTCGCTCCACCTCAATCTCAGGCGGGTCTGCAATACAAAGTACAAGGTCAACACAATGACACACGATACGGGGTAGGAGAACCCAGCTTCACTCCAAGTAAAACACACTCGGTCGGTTTAGCAGTTTACATATAAGATCGGCCCATTATTAAGATTCAGATTTTTAGTGAAAGTGTTCATTATTACAACTGACAAAATGGGTTCGCAATTCAGCTGTTAGTTCTTTAAATTACGTTTTGATCGATCCCAATGTACAAAAACGTCTCAAGAGATAATAATACACCAGTGACATGTTTGCAATAATGTCATATGTACGGTATAGCTATCAAAGTAGCGTTGACTCTCAGTCAGCAGTTCTAGATGTACAGTTTCTTGTGCAAATCAGGAAATTGAAGTGAAATGAGTCAAAAGGTGAAGTGAAACAAACAACAAGTAAAGGAGAAGTGGTACATGACAAAACGAGTAGTAAAACGGTAGGAGATAGCAAGAGAGGGAGAGAGAGAGAGAGAGAGAGAGAGAGAGAGACTGCATCAGTGCGCGAGTGAACACTGTATATTTATATTGGTACGCGAGACAGAATGTTGTTCAAATGTTTGCCAATTTACGTCGTGCACACATACCGTAAACGAACATGTTTATTACGAAGTACACACACAACAACCCAACTTGCCTCCGACTAAAACTCATCACCGCCAATATATTGGGAACGTCTACAATGAAACGCAAAGAATGGAACTTCAATATCTTTGAGAAGGAATGTTTAAATTCTATTCACACTCATACAATATTAATATTATGTTTATTTTTTTAACTGGCAGTAAAAGGCTCAATAAACCAGCCTATTTGACCCATTAGAAGCTCGGCTAAGATTTATGTGAGCTTCTATTCCATCAGACCAAACGTCTCAAACAAACGTAACAAGGTTACAACGTTGGGTCCGTCATGTAAAAAAAAAAAAATGAGAATCTTGTGAGGACGGGTATATTTAAATTAATACCAAAGTAGATTTCCATTCGTAACGAGTGTTGGCCTGGAGGTTTGCGCAATTTCTAGTTTGATTAGAAGTTATCACCGTCAGCTGGAAGTAACCCTAAGACTCGAATTGGCTGTTGCTGGTTGCAATACGAGTGAGTGTATTAAAGAAACAAAATTATAATCTTCTAGAAAGAAATCATCAAGCTAGCATCGTAGAGTATAATATAAGCCAGTCAATAACAGTGGCATTACAAAAGTTGACTAATTGTAAGTGTGTACTGTTCATGCAATTATTTTCATTTTCACTCCACTTCAATCTGCATGCCCATTCTCACACAATTAAAATTATATTGGCGTATCAAAGTATTGGGTACTTATTTAGAACGAAGAGAAATAACTTCACATTTTGCCATTAGCGAAACTCCATTCACGGATTGTCCAAACATTAACATTCACCTTCAATACAATGATAAACGCACAACGTTCCCTTCAACATTACTCAGCCTCGTAGTTCGTTGCAAGTGAGTCCTTCTACTTGGCACACGCGGTTATAATCAATAGCTTTAGTTTGTGCGAAGATTTGCTCAGTTGGCATCTGTGTTTGGAACGTCTGCGGTGCTGTCTTTATTACGTCGACGTCGACCAACAAAGGAGGTTGTCTAGTCCATCCAACTGAAGAGCTCGTTACATGGCGTGCGTCATATCGTGCGCCTCATGTATTATTCCGTGAGCATTATTGTAAAATGCTACAATCTGTTTATACTGCACTCGTGGTAATTTAGCCAGAACTCGCATGTGTATAAACAGCACATTTAATGAGCGAAGAACTACCTATATGGAGCACTTAGGGAAGTTCCCGTCCTGAAGGTTACCGAGGAAATAGTTTACACTGTCACTCTAATGAACGTTGTGTGTCAAGAGTGAGCCCCTACATTCTAACACCCCCAAGCTAGGTTACATCGTGACTATTTGTTACGTCAAGACACATTTCAACTAGATGAGTATAAAACAACTAGACATTAATTGGGTTGGTTGGTATAACATCAACCACGAGAGAACATAGAGAGAACGCCTACTGTCTGAATGTAGACACAATGCTATGGCTAAATGTGTTTACTTTGTGTGTCAGGGACGGCGGGGAGGGTGGGAAGGGGGTGGGGCTATATATGAAAGTTGTTTGGAAATATCGATAGCGTCCAAAGGTCAATATTTTTGCGATTGCTTAAATTCCTTAAACGATACAATTGATTTTAGAACATTATTTAAACAGAACTACTGCGTTAGGTTTTATGAAATGTGACGTTTCAATATGATAACCTTGAAATTATATAATCACAAAAACCTAATAATGAACTCGATAGAAAGAAAATATCTCATGGTGTAATATGCAGTCCTTAAACCTGCAAATCACTTCAAGTTATATGGATAAATCTACTTAAGTCTTCTGCTTGCCCGCAGATAATAATCCCGCCTCATTTAAAGGACATCGAAACCCTAGCTCTATTTAATATCCATAACATCTATTGATTTATTTTAAAAATTATAGCGAAAACTAGAACCCTCATACCCACTCCAGGAATAAGCTATACATTATTTTCGAGTTTATAATATTTCCTTGAGCGCGGCCGTTTTTTATGGTCGTGACGTAGGTCTTTCTAGTCCCGTGCCGCTAGCATCGGCGGGAGGCGCGATATGTCGTACGCGCGTCTATTTACCCTGTCATAGCAAACGAACTATTAGCGGTAGCTCACTGAACTCAATTACACGTTAATCTGCAATGTTTTCTCGTCCTACTAAATGCTTAAACGAGAAGAATATCTAACTTACGTAATGGGAAAAATTGATTTTAAATAAGCCAAGTTTTCCGTATTAACTCGCATATTTCAAAGTCTGGTAAGTATATTTTGCAACGATATTTTTGCCATTTTAGAAGGCTTGACGTAAAACGACATGCATGAAGAATGATTACAAAAATTACGGTATGTCGATATTAAAGATAACCCGCAAGCAGTGATTTAATGAATAAGTGTTGGTATTTGACATTTACCTGGGCAACTAGCCTGGCTGGAGAAGGTTGTCAGCGGCGGCTAGGAGGTGGTCGGTCCGCAAAGCATTTCAGAAACATCAGGTCTAGTTTTCTTGGTAGCAGCAGTTGGTTCGATTTTTTATTTATTTCACTTTTAATCACTCAGAGCGAATGCAACAATAATATAACACTCAATAAAACTTAAGGTTGCATTCGTTTCAATGTCGATTTACTGCTGCATATTATAACTATAATGTTCAGCTTATAGAGAGTTCTGATATTTTGTATTTACTATATAATTTGTATTTACTAATAGAAAAGTCTGTATGTAACCTGCCCAGGGCCAACATTCTTCACGTGACTAACGAGTTATTTTGGTATTAGGATAAGTGGCTGACAGGTGGGGGAGGGGGGATGTCTGAGGGCTGGTAGTTGGACTAAATTGCAGCAACAACATCATGACAAAAAAAAACTCGAAATAACTCTTCATTTAGGGATGCCGACTGCCAATAGCGGGTATCGAAACGACAACCTGGCGAATGAGAGGCTTGTGTGCTAGTACATTTGAGTAGTGTTTATACTCAAAGCTAAACTATCAGCTATTGTACATTGTACTTTGTACATTATCCCTATTGGACAATATATTGGGTACAATTATACTCAAAGCTAAAACATTGTACTTTGAACTTTATCCCTATTGTACACTAACATACTGGGTACAATTTGTGTGATATTCATTATTCTTCATGTTCTGCTGGTTAATGTTTTTGGAATGTGTACTAAACGATAGCACGTCAAGAGTAGCCGGACAACACCAACGCTGGAAGCGCAGTGCGGGCGTTAAAACAGTGATACAACGTGAATACATATCACATAACTGTACGCACATCCTAACACAAAATACAATACCGTATTTTTTTAATAATTCTTCATGCATGTTGTATTATGTCAAGTCTTCCAAAATGGCAAAAATGTCGTCGCAAAATATACTAACCAGACTTTGAAATATGCGAGTTAATACGGAAAACTTGGCTTATTTAAAATCAATTTTTCCCATTACGTTAGTTAGATATTCTTCTCGTTGAAGCATTGAGTAGGACGAGAAAACATTGCAGATTAACGTGTAATTTAGTTCAGTGAGCTACCGCTAATAGTCCGTTAGCTATGACAGGGTAAATAGACGCGCGTACGACATATCGCGTCTCCCGCCGATGCTAGCGGCACGGGACTAGAAAGAGCTACGTCACGACCATAAAAAACGGCCGCGCTCAAAGGAATATTATAAGCTCGAAAATAATGTATAGCTAATTCCTGGAGTGGGTATGAGGGTTCTAGTTTTCGCTATAATTTTTAAAATAAATCAATAGATGTTATGGACATTAAATAGAGCTAGGGTTTCGATGTCCTTTAATGTAACTAAACCATAATTCAAAGAAATGGAAAAGGGCGAATAAAAACGTGAATGTTGGAGAAAACATTTGTAATATATTGTAACTATTTAAAATAGCCATGTATGCTATCTGCTCATTATCGGTCAAGACGGTACGGGTTCGAAGGTGCTATTACCACGAGGTACGTGTTGCCCGGGAACCACGTTGTAATGCAGCTATCGATGATGACTTATACGTATTGTGTATCAGCCACGAGCTTTCAAAACGTGCTTAAGCCAGTTTTAGCACGGTCGACCCCCGCACATTGTTCACGCCACTTTACAATAAGTTATCGTAAGGCTGAAAATTTGGGTTCGCGATTGTGGAGATTCGAACGTCATTATCGACTGGAGTGGCCCCTTTAAAAATCGAGCACCCTTACCACGCACTTTCTACTTGATTCAGGAGCAGCTTTTCAAAGTGCTTTCACTATGGAAGCTGAATTTTGTCTTCTTGGTCACCATATGGAAAATTTACTATTGCACTTATATCATGGCTCCACTGTCAAAAGCTTTTAGTCGTACCCCTATTGGGCTACCAAGACCACAAGATTGGGTTCAACACACAAAGAAAAGTTTGACTTTATTGTTTTTTAACTAATTAGTTACACCAGTAAAAGTTGCATCAAGTCA
This sequence comes from Isoperla grammatica, assembly GCA_945910005.1. Lineage (NCBI taxonomy): Eukaryota > Metazoa > Arthropoda > Insecta > Plecoptera > Perlodidae > Isoperla > Isoperla grammatica. The sequence continues at coordinate 44,128,402 of OX246737.1, read as the reverse complement.
GTTATATAAATGTACAAAATGTTACTATTAGCGTTGAATATGTCAACTGGACACTTACTGAATAAAACTGTATTTTATTTTTTACATGTTTTATTTTCTGTGTGTTCTCTTTTAAAATATAACGAACGTGATTCGATAATTATATTTTAACAATATTACCGCCGTAATGAGCTATATAACTCAAAGTAAATTATAAGCTTTTATAAAATAGTATTAAATTAACTCTATCATTTGTATATATTGTATGCGCTTTCACATAACAGTATACAAACTAATTTAACATCGCAGTATAAGCTTTCAAAACATTAAACTTTAAAAAATGATTACCTATTTTTATTCCTATTTACCTATTGTTGTGTTCGCTTACATTAACAATTCAATTTTGTTCTTTGTTTGAGCTCTGACAAGCTGGGTTCAGGATTAAAATTAGCATAAACGAAGAAGTTACGTTTAATATCCTTTCCGGTCATTAAAAAAAATATAACTTTTGTTATTAACATAAATGATAATACATAACATTGTTGTACAATTGTTTAAACCATAATATTCTAAGTTTATCCTTTAAGATTGTTCTGTGTTGTTACGGCAGAAGAGTATACACAAATATCGCATAACAATAAAACGCGTGTTGAAGTTAAATAACTGAATTATTCGCGAAAATACATTTTGACCAACAAATATAGTTTAATATTAAGTCGAACAGTCTAAAATGATTAGAAATTCTCGCCAGTACGAGACGAGCTTTACTAAATGATGCATTTACGATGGCAAACTTCAAACTGAAACCCGAGCTAGTTAGATTTAGATTACATATAAAGTCTTTGGTGAGTGGCAACGCTGAAAACCCCTTTGAGAGCGTTTCCCTTCAGCCCGGGGGCCGCTAAGCGCCAGTCTACAATCAGAATCACTAAACAAATATGCGGCCCAGTCCACGCATTGTTCAACTATGATCGAGGACTAAAGGGATGAGATCGATAAGGTGGGTGATGCTACACGAAAGAGATCCTTCTCAGAACACCACTCGGGTCCCACTTCACCAACCAAGCTCGGTTCAAAGCTCGGTTTGGTTACCATAGTTTCATCAAACATTTCTTTCAAATATATGGAAGCCGCCATGTTTGTTTACATAGGAAATCTCCGATTACCGACTTATCGGTGTTTATAAAGTTGGTTGTCTCGGTCCTTAGAAGAATTTGTGACTATCGTTTCGGTCCGTTGACAGTAGGTAAGTAATAATTGGAAGTACGCCTTACAAGGTATAGAGTAAAATTGCAACAAAAGCAACATGATTTTAGGTTACTAGTACCACGTACATCATTGGCAATGATAGTGTTTTGGGAAAACTCAGTTTTTACAACGATAATGTTTCACTCAAATTGTGTTTTATTTCTATACTATGATAAAACATACTAAAAATCAGAGCTAAACACTTTTATTTTGAGATATTAGATTGATAAAATCAATCCTGTCTTATACAAGTGTGTGCTATGTTTTTCTTACTACTAGATGATATTGACAAACAAATTTATAGACTGCCATCTGCTCAACCTGCAGTTCGGCCAAGCTGCAGGTGCGAATCTGAACATATTCATACTGTGATACCAACATACGATCGATTGGGTTTTATGAACAACGGACATAGGCCCAACATCTATGAATTATTACTTATTGTATGAATCATTAAACAGGCTTTCTGAACATATATTCTGTGAATAGATATAAAGGTTTACAACGATCATAATATTACGAATCGGGGAATATCGATAAAGTTCTAATAAAGGTTAATATTTCTCAGAATTATCACATGAATTATTTAACAAGCATGAGTTAGGAACCGTTAAACCAAGTTGGAGGGGTAAAGGCTTAAAACGTTCCCATTACGATATCGGTGGATGATCAATACGGTTCTAATATTTTGTTCCTTATCGTTAAAGGTCGCACAGCCCATAGCGTGCACGGCGCTTAACGTATGATACAGGTACGCTGTAGATTAACCTATATTTAAAATGCCATGAAAGCAATTGACCGATATTATGAACACATAAACAAGCTTGCATACTTCTTACGGCTCTTACGTGATTTATGGGCCATCTCACATTATGAGTGGAGTGGGTAAAAGGCACGAATTGATGTTAATGACTGCACTATTTCGTGCAAGCAACGTCGAGAAGTGAATCCATAGCGTTATACACTTTATGGGAGACGGTAAACATAGCTAAATGTTGTCGACATGCAACAACTGCACCTATTGTTATACCTACCCATGTTACATCTCAATGTTTGTACCAAATTACTTTATAATGCGCTATTTATGCCCAAATCAGGGGTATGAATCGACATGCAAACATAAAGGGAACGGAGAGAACTGAATTTGTTATTTATACGGGTAGCTTAATGCTTGATAGTTGAGTTTCCAAACAATAGTAGATCAAAGATGGACACGGGCAAAACATAACGTTTGTAGGATTGTTAAAAGAATGAAAGGTCCACATTGTTCAGCTTGTATGGGAGCTGTTATGGTAAAATTGGCATTAATTGACGATTTCCAAATAAAGTTTGCGGCGTATGACTGGTTTTCTAATTATTCAAACGTATGACGCATGTGCCACTAGCCCATTATGCGATTATTGAAAACAAAACCCGTCAACTCGGAGAATCAATGTTACTTATCATTCCGGGCATCGCAGGCCGTAATTGAGTCGTCCACATTGTCACAGACAATCAAGGTCAGCGGACAAGTGTTCAGTTTTACTCGACGAGTAAAATCCTTCCATGCTGGTCATTCTGTTCTTATTACCGTCGCGTCAATGACACGTGATGTTATGAGGAATGATGGGCACACACCCACATCCTTCAATAAGCTATATTGCTCTCAGACTAAACATATACCAATAACTTTATATTTAACGGTATCTCGTGAAGAATTCAAACGTTGTTTTGCAACAGTTGTAGAAATGCCAACCAAACGTCAATGCTCTACAATAATTTATTGGAAAATATGGTATTGTTCTATCGTCTGAAATGCACTTCCAGTTTGATGTCCGTAGTTTTTTATTTGCCCATCATATCTAGTGCACACACGAGTCCCAAGGTATCGAGCGAATGGGTTGAGGCTAGCGGACACCATCACTTTATTTAAGTGTGCGATTTAAAACAATAACATTGGGATAAAACGTTACCTTTACTTTCATCAGCTTTAAAAATTATTGCGGTTGTAAATTTGAGTAATCTACCTCTTAATGCAAGGGAGAGCCCTTTGCTTAATGTAACACCGGCTTTCGTTGTAGTAAAGCCACGAGGCTTACTTTCTCATTACCAAAGGTCATTATAATTAATCAAACGTCCGTAAGCCCACCCCCTTCCCCCCCTCTCAACCCGAACCACCCCACTCCACCCCGACTTCCCTCAACCCTTGACCCTCCGGCAGCCACTATAGTATGTGTATAATGTGACACATTATGTGCTATGGATCGCAGACACGCAAAAATTAATCAAGCTAGGGCATTGAACTGCAAGCCACATTAGCAGCAGCTCTTTTCATTGTCCGACTGCAAATAACTCGGCAAACGTGTCACAACAGCCAGACAAAATAAACAACGGAAATATTTCCTGAGAAATCACTTGCAATCAATACGCGCCTGGATATACAACAAACAAACGCCAGGTTGACTCTAGGGGAATCGTTTCCTATAAATTTTGAAAGGGTATTACAAGGGAATTTTTATTTCAACAAAGCATTTGTCGAAATCCATGCAGCTTATGGTTGTAGTTCAAGCTAGTCACCGTGGAGCTTTCACGGGTAGGAGAAAACATTTTCTTGGTAATCGATATTCTTAATTTTGTGTAAAGGAACACGTGCGACTTTCCCACCAACTTCTAAAGTTCCACTGGGTATTTGAATAATCATATATAAACTTTATTTGAGAATGGTAAATGTGCGTTTGAGTGAGGATAAATAAAGAAAGCATGTTGATATTTTCGTGATAGAAATGTTAATTCCACATTTAATATCGTCTCAGTGAGCAGCCTATATAGCCCAGTCCACGATCAGCAAGTGGCGTGCACTCTATCTGATCCGGATCAGCGCGCCTGATGCAACACGACCTCTCGTGCGCGCCACATATTACTCACAGATAAAATAGAAACATTTACCGGCAAAAACGAGGCACTTTATGGCTCGGATTCTATTTTATTAATTATCCTACCGTACACTGCGCATTAATTAACATCGGGGAGGAATGCACCGAACTTTTGAATAGATTAGAAGAGAAACGCTTCATTACGTTACTTTTGAGAGTCATGTGGACAATCCTTTGAAAGAAACAAGCAGGATTATATTCCACATTAGTGTTTTATTACACTTTGAGCTTCTGTTGACGCGAGAGAAACAAAACTCGGCGCACATTTGAAGGGCGAGAGTTTGAAGAGAAACATTGCGGGCGAGTCGGTATTGCAAATAGACTGAAAAGAAAAACCTAGATAGAGAGATAGAGAGGGAGAGAGTTACGAACATAAATTCTTTAATTTAAGAAAACGTTGTCAACAGAGACAGGACATATCGTGGCCAGTACTTTCGGGAAATTGGACTCAATTGGGGAAGAATACAGCATACAAACAAACAAGCGTCGCGCCAAAGAGTTGGGGTCAGCGTTGACCTGACCTCAACGATCATGAGGTCACTCAGTTACAAGAAAGTTTTCTTCGAGGCAAAGTCTGCGAGAAAGCCACAACTTTGGTAGATTGAATTTGGTGGCAGATCAATAATTTTGGCATCGTGTCTTTACCAAGCACTTGTGGCCAATGTGGTTTGACTACAGCTGAGGAAAAAAATTCGATTGCTTCTGAGGGAAATATGACCAACGTTTTTAAGTTATATAAAGTTTTAAGTGTCACCAACTTTGACAAATCTTTAATCGGTCTTTTTAGTCAATACACTCCTGATTTCCATAGAGATTATGAACAACCTTGGTTGCATGCTATTTTCCGTTGTCTATTTTATAACTAGTGTCTTTCATATAACGCAAAATCATGCCACGCAATTAAAGTAATTATCCGCCATATTGCTTTTGTATTCACTCAACGGTACGCAAAGAGAAAGGCTAAGTCCACAAGGTAGGAGTTAATTCAAAGCGAAAAACGAACACTGGACAATTATTCCGTCTTCTTAAGCACAATGTAATTTATAATTGGAAGTGCTTATGGAGGTAAAGCATGATCCTCGGCGAGGAGTGACAATTTGTTGACAATTTCAATATCATAAACATTAATCTTGTTCATAAAACTAGAATGAGTTGAAGGCGAAATTATTCTCCACGGATTATTACTAAAGTCGACTACGACGGAGGCTAGACTACTAAATATAAACACAAAAATGCAAGTGGGAAATTGGGCTCACATTGATACTCCAAACAAAAGCCATCATGGGTCACTTTCACCAAGTGATCCTTAAATCCTAATGTGATACTATAGTGAACCAATGAATGGTAAATATATGTCGCCGATTAACTACCTCAGATACAAGCAGGGAACACTTTGAGTGCATGTTTTTCATGCAGTCACACGATAACAAGCATATGCAAATAATAAGCATTGCCCAAAGAAAGGTTGTGGTTATAAGTGACGGATATGCAGGGGGAGATTTAAGACAGTGTTTTTGATAGCATTATTTCTTAACTGGAAATGTATGACTATAAGTCGCATAATTAGGAATGTACTTGCCGGGAAACTGAAAGATATCCTACATAAGGTTATCTACACAATTATTTCTCACAATAATGAAACATAAACTCAAATTGACTGTATACGACATATTGTCATAAATGATACACTAATTAAGCAAAAACAATAACGTTATTCATGTGTTATCGCTCAATCCCAATCATGTTTTTCCTTGAGAGACGACCCCACACCCAACTCTCTACAAGCCAGCCAGCCATACCACCCCCCTCTGGCAGATAGATTTTAAAGCCTCGCGGACAATGACAAGTCTTTTACAAATAAGATGTTGATATAAATGTCAAGACATTCCCATTTGATATGACAACCCCACCTGACACTGTATTCAGATGAACATGAATGTTTTCAATATGACGCGCAGTCATGGGGTGCAAACACAACAACAATCAATGTAGCTGCTGTTCCTTTCATTCCATAGTCTTTTGTACTCTTTTCCTTGAGGAACGTTAGCTTCTGTATAGGGTATTGTGCTGGCTCCCTGCGCTGGCGAAGCTCACTGTCCCCAGTCAACCAACACGGAGATCATCTGCGAGACACGAAATGTAGACTTATAAGCATTGCCCAGAGGAAGATGGGAGGTTATAATAGACGGGTAATGGAGGGGGAGATACGGCAAAGAGGGTTTTCGATTTCTATAACTAATGAAAGAAGAAAAATGGCGATAAGAAAGTGACCTCTGAAAAGGTCCAATTCGTCCACCCTCCAGGGGAATGTTAGCTTGTACACATGATTCGAAGGAAGGTCTACTGTCTGACAGACTGACATCCAATCATAAGAACCGATCCAAGCGTCTTCGATTTGAAAAAGATTTAATAAAAATGATTAGAACTTATTACTTGATCAAACTAATTTCACTTACACGATGCGAGTGACAGAGAGAGAGCGAGCGATTGTTGTGTGTCTCGACTAACGCTGTCGGCTGGCGTCGGATGCGGTGAGGCTCCTGATTGGTTCAGGCGGGTTGTTGTGTATCTCGTTCAACGCTGTCGGCTGGCGTCGGTTGCGGTGAGGCTCCTGATTGGTTCAGGCAGGTTGTTGTGTATCTCGTTCAACGCTGTCGGCTGGCGTCGGATGCGGTGAGGCTCCTGATTGGTTTAGGCGGGTTGTTGTGTATCTCGTTCAACGCTGTCGGCTGGCGTCGGATGCGGTGAGGCTCCTGATTGGTTCAGGCGGGTTGTTCTGTATCTCGTTCAACGCTGTCGGCTGGCGTCGGATGCGGTGAGGCTCCTGATTGGTTCAAGCTGGTTGTTGTGTATCTCGTTCAACGCTGTCGGCTGGCGTCGGATGCGGAGAGGCTCCTGATTGGTTCAGGCGGGTTGTTGTGTATCTCGTTCAACGCTGTCGGCTGGCGTCGGATGCGGTGAGGCTCCTGATTGGTTCAGGCGGGTTGTTGTGTATCTCGTTCAACGCTGTCGGCTGGCGTCGGATGCGGTGAGGCTCCTGATTGGTTCAGGCGGGTTGTTGTGTATCTCGTTCAACGCTGTCGGCTGGCGTCGGATGCGGTGAGGCTCCTGATTGGTTCAGGCGGGTTGTTGTGTATCTCGTTCAACGCTGTCGGCTGGCGTCGGATGCGGTGAGGCTCCTGATTGGTTCAAGCTGGTTGTTGTGTATCTCGTTCAACGCTGTTGGCTGGCGTCGGATGCGGTGAGGCTCCTGATTGGTTCAGGCAGGAAGTGGCTCGCTTGCTCGCGTCGCGTGCAAATGCAGTTAAGTGAAGTATCCACCATTTCATTTACAAGCATTACATATTACGTCTGGTGAAATGTTTGAAGAACGTAATTGCGTTTTGAAAATTTCAGTGGAAACCTTCAATATAACTCACATGATCACTGTGCAGAGATGTAGTAAATAAATTAAATACAGTTAAGTGTTGAGCGAGTCGTATTTATAATTAAACGTAACTGAAAAAACATGGTTAGAGAGTTTTACGTTACTGTGTGTGTTTTTTCTTCCGTAAAGCGTAAATTTCCTGACGGTCGAATTTGCGGACAAGCTGTGTACGTGTTTTTAGTTGCGATTAAAATAAATGAGCGGTTAATTCTCGCAGCACACTCTAATTAACAAAACTTGAAGGCTGACCGCCATCTTCTGCCCCGTTAACTTTGTCTCCAACCCCTAACTAGTCTGATGAAAGAAACCTTAAAGCGAGTTACTGATGGCGGGATGAAACTTGTTGGCTAATTTCTACCGACTTGTAGACCCTCTATCACTTTGAAGAGGGCAAAGCTTTCCTAAAGTTCTCTGAGGTCGGTACACGAAATTGACACACGCACTCACGTCGTAAAAACTTTCTTTCAACTACATGAGCTAGTAGCGATAACCAAGTTTAAGATATAGAGGTGCTTCTTAAAGCGAATTATTTTGTATTTTGAAATGTTAAATTTTGGTACTCTACTAGTGCTTAAACATGACCATAAAATGAAGTTCGGTAATCCACAAAAACCCGCGTAAAGGTGGTAGTCATACCCAAACCCAGCAACATTTTATTTATTTCAAGTACAATGTAATAAAAGCAATTACTTTTTGTTATTCAGTATACAACTTAAAACGTCATATTGAATCCTATATGTATACATGTTTTGTGTGCGAAATATTTAATATTTAATATTTCTGCGTGCACTGAGCGCTTCGTGTGCGCATGCAAGAATTGTCAATATACTGTAGGAGTTTTTCACTTCTCTATAACGTGTTATGTTCGGATCGATTCAAATTTTTAAAGATACACTGCAACAATCGTTCCTCCAATAACGGTACAAATACATTTATTTCTTCAGAAGGAAAGCAATTTCTAAAGAAAATGTATAGCTATCGGCGCTTTCTTCAAACAAAAACTATTTTAAACATTTACCTTGAGTTAGTTGGCGGCAACCAATGGCATACCGATGCGAGCACGGTTCTAATAATAGAACGTCGTTCCATACGACATATTGCCTTAGTGTACAGCAACGTCTTGCCACCGTGACGTAAGTCTTACAATATACATCCCACAGACTCTCTACACAGAGGGGCATCAAATATTGAAAACTGTGCAGACTACAGTTTCTCATGAATACTGGATCACCCCAAGTCATACTCGTCGTAGAAAATTGTAAAACTACCAACAGACTTTGTCACAATAGTCGAGTTTTATTTGCTTTCCACGTTAATGGGAATTAAAGAAACAACGATAAAAAAAAGTTTATAATTCTCTTAGAACGTTTGTGTTCCCAGCCCGGTAAAATTTCTGTAATGAATATTCAATATATTGACTCGAATGTAGAAACCAGACCCTTTTCCATCTATCTAACACACGCATGTGTGTGGCCGTACGAATAAAATACGACCGTCTATGTAAATGTTATATAAGACTAGATATGATTTGATATTGGGATTTACGATCACGCCACTATTATGTAACACAACGCAACACGCAGACACCCTCGTGTCGTTGCGTCGCACCTTTAAAGTGTGCGCGACACTTGTCATTGTGACACACGTGAAACATTTTCCCGCAACTGGCAATGCGAACAGTAAACACAATCACAAACAAGAAAAACAAACATACTAGGTGGGTACCCGCGTGTATTGTGTATGTCCGTGTGCGTGGCTATACTAATTGCAAAACACTCACAGAGCAAACTAGATCGTCATTACGCGAGTAACGAAACCGGTTATTCAAAGTGTTATTTGAACAGAATTATCTTGGACAATAAAACACTCATTCTCTGCACGATATTGACTAATGTAATGGTTGGTTTATTCATATCTCGTAAACCAGACATGTAGCATAGTAGGGCATTTAAGTCAACAACGTGAGTAAATTTAAAACATTACGTCTGTGGCATTCACAATAAACCACGCGTTTGAAATAAGTAAAAAAAAAACACACACATTTGGTAGGAAATAATATTATCAAAATCTTCGTAATTTGGTGAGAATATGATTTAAAATGATACAAAATCATACATAGTTAAGATAAAAGATAATACTAGATTAGATCAGAGGTGAGGTAATGTCCTTTACGTAGCGATAAACGGATGCAAGGTATACAGATACTAAAGAACGTTACACATTTACTCACGTTAAAAAGCACCAATAGAATATATTCTATGACGTCATTCCTAGACAAGGTAACGCATATAGCTCTTGCAACACCTGTCCTGCTCTGACAGAACTTTGACATACTGCTTTTCTGTGTGCATGTTTATATGACGTATAGATCAAACTACCAAGTGCATTATGTGTTCGAAAATGTTACAAATACATGAACAATTTATTCCCTCATCGTTTTTAACCTACCCACAATCATGACTGGAAATTTTTTTCCAAAGTTTTCCTCATTCACAATACTGGTATTAAATCATACTAACAGCCATCGGACATTCCTTCACAACTATTTAAAATACCAAAATATCTAGTTATGAATTGTCTTTGGGCAGGTTTTCTATGAATAAATATTACTACCGGTATTTCTCGCCTACAGTGCCCGTCCAGGGCCCGGATTCACAAAAGGTCCTAAGTCATTTTTTGGTCTTATCTCTAAGATTGGCCTAGCTTTGATCCTCTTGTGCTTGTGTGTGTTGTGTTCTGGTTCCCCCCTGACATTAGTAACTTCTTCATGTGACCTGAGTCTGGTTTTACAATAGGTCCAAAGAAGGCCGGTCTTAGAGTTAAGACCAGAAAAATACTTAGGACCTCTTGTGAATCCATGCCCAGGGCTCTTGGAGTGACCATCGTGTTATTCTCTGACACGAGTGTCCCTCTCCCCATGTCCTGTGTGTGTAATAGACTAGCCGATAAACATGAGGATGGAATCTGAAAGGCGTTCGATTGATTGATGCGAGGCTTACCGACTCCGTTTATGCAGCGTCTATAACAAAACGAAGAGTCGCTTATGTCGACAGCTTTCTCATAACTCTCTTCATAAAGCTGCATTCACGTCGACATCCCTTGAGAGAAGCGTTGGAATAGTTATCATGTAGACAACGTGTGGAAGTTTCAAACACCTCAATTCTAAGAATATGGTTATAAGGTCTTATGTGCCGAGTACTTATTTGTATGAGAAGATGTTAATTGTAAAGACAGTGAGCCACAATAAATGACCACATGATAATGTATATGGTTATATCAAACGCATGCGCATAAAAATGAAATATCACTACGGCAACGACTGTAGAAAATTTATGTGTAGCCTCATTTGTGGCATTCTTTGTTCTAAGGGACACTTCAGGTGGATAAAAGCAGTTTAAGAATTGCATATTATGTAACGTGAACCCCGACTCCAGACATCTTGCATGGCGTTTATCACATGTATGCCGTATAGTAAACACCATTAGATCACTTTTCACTTGTCCTGACAACTGACTGATCGATTGCTTGACTTTAACCCGTTGAACTATTAAACATCGACTATAAGAAATGGAGGTGAACTTTCTAAACAACGTCTTCTCCAGCTAAAATCTGTGGTTGTTTTCGCAATAGCTAAATTGTTCGTGAAATTCAGTTTCTATATCGTGTTTTAAAGCCACAGTCGAGATTTTTATAGAATCGATGTCAGTTATTGGTCGCTTGTCGTCACGTGCGTGCAAATAATAATTTTGTATTGTATGCTTTACAACTTAACACATACTAAGTATTGAAAACGCACAAAATTCGAGTTCATAAACAATGATTTCAAATTATACGGGTCATGAACTGTTGGATTTCTTTAAAGTGATCATTATATGTGTATCTAAAACTAACAGAACTGATGTATTACTTTCAATTCATAAACGTTTCATCCTTTACACCTCCAGAATATTCAGTGTACATAAATACTACCACAACTTTTAATAACATTTAGTATTTGCATACGTATCTAGTAGTAGTATGCCCAATTGTAATAGTATTCTATCAACACGATTATACTCTGCACTAGTAGACCTAGTATTGTACATATAGTTGTGATTGATTTATATATTTCTGTGCAGCCAGCCACCATCAACTGTATCTCTTTAATTTTCGTTGGTAATATTTCTGAAAACAAGTTGACTAACGACCGGGCGCGCGAACATAAACATATCTCCCTTTAACGTGTACAACATCATGAATTGATTTATCGACGAATAAATTGATTGTAATGATTGACTACGATTTCACATGGTTTAAAAATTACACGGAAACACAAATCCTGGCCTGTTTATAGGAACAATTTAACTGTTGATGGAGGTGCCGGGTTGGTGAACATTGAAGTTTCACGAATGCACTGGGTTACGTGTGGCTTGATATATCATATTTTAATTAAACAATGTATAATATCAAAATAAAGGGGGGGCGGGGGTTCATAGCGATGAAGGGAGGTGATAAAACGAAGCATTTTGAGAGCTAAATAAGACATTACAGCTTAAAACCACCTATAGTCTTTCGCGATTAGGAATAACTGTCGGATAAGGAAATGTGCTACGAAGGTATTATAATAAGTAAGAGTGAAATATGTTCAAGTGTGTGAGGGAGGCGACAAACCGCGAGCCATGCGTGCCGGCATTATGAGAGGATCGGGGTGTGCTAAGATTACGTCGTAAGTTATCGCCTCTGCCCCCGCAATGAGCGCTCTGCTCGGTACAGCCGTTAGTTGGTGGCGAAAGGAAATGAAGGAGAAGTTGGGCTCGGCGTCGCAGCGAGCGCGGACGGCGTCGGTTGGCGGGACGATGGATGGGTCAACCGGGAGGATTCCTCTCGAATAATGAAGCCGCGATATCCAGCCAGTGTGATCCACTTAACGGCTGTTCGGGAAGACCGAACCCGAAGCATTTCGGGCGTACCGACCTGCTTGTTACTCTCCAAGAAAGAATGTTCCCTATGGGATATTTCAGCGTGATCAATTAGCCCAATTCGTGTTCATCAAGTAGCTCCCGTACCCAATCGACACGTTCGATCAAGTACATTAGCACCGGGTATAAAGTTTCCAGCCATGTTGTGCTCCACTTGGTCCTACCTGTCAATGCCGTTTTAGTCATTAAGAAGGATTAATGATCCATTATTCATCTTATTAGGAAACTTTTCAGCGGGAAAGTGTTGGAGAACAAACAGGATAATTGTGGGTAGGGGATAATAATTTGTGAGAAATAGAAAGTGGAACAAGACTAGTCTAGTTTTCCAAGATAGAAAGAGATATCGATAGGTATAATTAAGACAAGGGAAGATGGTAAGAATTAGGGGAAGGAGTGAGATAGGCGAGAAAGAGCAGATGTGGCTAATCGTCCAAGTTCAACTTCGGGGTGCTCGGGAAAGGGGGTGAATTAGGCAAGCAAGCAAAGCTTTCCGTAACCGAGTTGCTTCATAAAACGTCATCAGAAGATGTAAATTCGTTAGTTCGCGCACGCAGCAGCTAACGAAATGGGTTTAAGCTTGGTTTAGGTAAATTGCTCCAAGATTCTCTCATGTAGATGCAGATTCAACCATACTTGGTTAACATAAACATAACTTAAAACTTTTCATTAGACCAACAGATCTATAAATCTGTCCTATTTTCTTTGTTAATTTTACTAAACTATAAAGTTAAATATAATACCACTCCTTGAAAGTTCCAACTTATAACAGTTGCACAAGATAACGAAATCTTGCTGCTGGAGTGAACGTTTTAAAGCTATATTGTAAATATGATAATCAGTGTTGAACATAATATTACCTCATCTAAAGATGAGGCCTTATAAATAATACGTTTTCATCAATTCCATCTTTGAAAAATGTTTTGGCAATGAGATTTTAAAATACATTGGAAGTGAAGCATGCAACGAGGGTATGTTTTTCCTTCTCCGTGATAATTTTGCTAGTTTTACATGTTGCATCATATAATTAATTAATAGTTTTTCGTAGCAATCACTGTTATAGAATGCACACCAGCTTTACCTGATGTGCCCCTCTTCAGGTGACTAACTAGGTTATTAGGGTATTTGAATAGTTGGGAAGGAATTTCCGAGGACTGACTGATAGTATGATTCAGTCCCAGCATTCGCTTTTACGACTGAGGAAAACCTCGGAAAAAATCTTCAGGCAGAACTGCCGTTGGCCGGATCGAATCGTCGACCTCCAGAATTAGAGTCTCGCGTCTTACCGCTGAGCCACCTCTATCGGTATTGCATCACATGGCAATGGGGCATAAAATGTAAGCGGTGTTTTTGAGTAGTATAGAACGAACTCGCCAGAGCTAAATAACGGTACCACGGACCGATGTGAGCTACACAACAGCTCTGAATGTCACCTTGACGTGCCGACACCTCCCCGCTACTTCTGCGTGGGTCACATTCGCGTGTTTAATTTGCTATCTTACAAACCATCTGTCTTGGACATTTCTCAATTTAATTTAAATTACATTGTGCAAACTGCATGGAGATGAGACATCCATTTGAAATGCTCCAGATTTAAAATAGAACGGAACTGTTTGTGCATATTTTAGTCCTTGTGTCACAGAGGTAAACACAAGAGTTACCAATGCAAAACATGTTTAATTAAATATGTTTAAAAGAAATATATACACACATTTTATCAACATTGTGTTTCTTTGTCTGCGTTTAAGCTATAAACGAGTCGTGCGCAATATGGTTTTAGATTACGAAATATGTTGCGCCACGAACAAGTTTGTTTTTTAGTGTTAACTTCCAGCGTGTGGCGTACGACTACCGTATAATTGTGTGCGTTGCATTCATGTCAACACATGGTTTACATAATTACTGACTATAAACTCTGATTATTACACGCCGTGTGGCACAACTGGCAACAGTGTAACAATAGAGATGTACAGTCTGCCACACGAGAAGGTTTATTCGCTCTTATCTAGACATTAAATCTATTTCATAAGCGAGCGAGTCTAACAACACTTTTCCCTCTACGCAATTTAATCTCAAGTTGTGAGAGTTGACTTGTTGTCGTGTAAATTTGAGAACTCCCAAAGAGCTGCTGTAAACATCTTCATGAAACCTCGGAGTATTGTCGAGTTTCTAAAATGACCTGACGCCATTTATACCGTGTCTTATTCTTCGCGTTCCTCTTTACAAATTTATATTTCCCTACTAGAAAATTATCCTTTTATACAATTGTCCTTTGTGCTATAGTGGGCTATGTCCATTGTTATCTCGGTTATTAAGCTCAGTTTGAGGGCGGGTAAATAACTACATAATACAGCATTAACGACTTGTATACAGCACACCCATTCTAGTATGACAAGTTGTTTAACAACTTTAAGAAAACACAATTCTTTTTCGTTGTGAACGAATGCTAAGAATTACACGCGATATGTACCGTAAGTGAGCGGTAAGGGTACAAGGAATTCCTATCTCATTTCGCAGTATCAGAGTTGCGTCCCGCCCTAGCGCGTAATATCGATGTAAATCTACATCGATGTATCGATGTAAACCCATCTGTAATAATAATGTAATTTTTCCTAATATTTGATAAGCATCCTTAGACTGTATTGCCATGTACGCACATTAATTGTAGTGCCGATAAAATAACTAGATATTGCTGTAACTGCAGTTGAATGGTGCAAGACGTCATGGGTGACGTAATGAATTAAATACCATAGATGCATCAGTATTATTGATAAAATGTATTCTTCATCCAAGGTACCTAAATACGTCGTAAACTAATAGCTAAAGGTAAACAAACTCTTGTTGAATAATTTTTAATGGGTTTTGTGACATTTGTTGAAATTAACAATTGATTTGTCATATTACAATTGTATTTGAGCAGCTCAGATATGAATAATTGTAGTAGTAATGGTAGTAGTGTAGAAATAGTTAAAGAAGTTACATCTATTGCATCGTAAAGATGACTACGTTGTTGTACGTCGCTGCTTACTCTGGAATTAAATATTAATACCAAATACCGATAGGTTCTTTACTGAAGTATTTGTTAATACTATAATAAATCTTAAGTTTATTGATATTATTTTCTTTCAAGATGTTTATATTTTAATGGGATGGTTCTTAACAATTAACACACATACCGAAGAAAGGGTGGCGAAGTATTATTACACACGATCCACATACTTATATCGACATTATTCAAATAGAATTTAGCATGACAAGTGAAACCATTGCCACTGATTTCCCTCATACTACTCTATACCTCAAATTAAACAAAATGTATTTATTATTCTTTTTCTATTACTGTGTTTTGTTTTTTAACACAAATGTTTGCGGTTGTAAAACTTTGTAATACGTTGTCAGTGGTCGAAACTCGAAAGGGAATTGGAAGACAAGACGGACGCAAACTTGAACCAGCAGTGGGAGGTAGGGATGACCACAGCATGAAACTGGGAGGTCAAAGGTATCGATCAGCTCTGTGTGGGAAACATTCCCTACTAGACTCAGCCAGGGGAACATGAAAGGGGTCACGCCAAAATTGCTTTACTCAGGATCATGTGATCTAGATCAATACGGAATTGTGTTAAACATGGATTTACGGCTTCAAAGGATAATGGGTTTACCATTAATTTCTGTTACATTTTATTAATTCACTATACTTATAAATAAAAGGGATGCCAAAGAATAAAATTAGTCTGTCATTTTAAAAACAACTTACTGTGAACTTGTATCTAAAATTATTACATAACATCATGTAATAACAAAAAAACGTAAACACGACCTTTTCTATGAACACTGTAGATATCAATCATGAACAGCTGAGCCAGTTTCAAAACAGGCGAGTACACGTAGGTCTATGTTCATATTGTGAAATAATACATACAGGGCACGCTCTTCGATTTGGATCCACGAATCCATGTGTCATCCATCACACACTGATACACTGATAACGCAGTAGTTTGTACACTCGATCAGTAACATTCATACGAAAACATGTTTGCAGCTGTGTTTTAATAAATACTAAGGTTGGAATTCATAGTCGGCCCCTACACCTAGGGGCACCCATTGTTCCTATGGATTTGTTTTGTTTATGGGAAATAACATGCAAAAAACTGTTACCTTGGTAACAATGGGCGCCCTAGGTGTAGGGGCCGACTATGAATTCCAACCTAAAACCCATTTCCGAAAACACTTTCAAGACACCGCTTGTTCACATTTCCCTTCCTTTATTTGCCACTAGGATTCGCTAGTGTCGTCGCAGAGTCTCGCCTGTACTAGTTATTATTTGGAGCATCCGACACAGCTAAAAGAATAGTCTACCATTTCAGTATAAGCTCTCAGTCATAGCTATTATTAGAGGCTACTTGAAGTAATGTTGGTGGAAGTTTTACATCTCGACTCTTTATAAATAAACATTCTATAAAGACACATTTTAATGCTAGAAAGTCAAGGAACAATAACTCGCGAATACACATACGAGTGTTTTATTTGTTTGTTTTTTTGGCAAACAAGAATGTACTGAATAATGAATACTAAAACAAAACTACGCTTCAAGTATGTTGACGCCGTGTTTACAGGAAGTAGCTATAGAAAGTCTTTCCTACGCTGACTGGAAATTCACAACGTATTCTTATGAAGATATGAAATAATTCAAAAAAGAACAGTTGGGAATTGTATACGGGTCAACGGCGCGGGTTTGTCATTTTCATCCATCGTCAGAACATTAGTCTATCTATCTTCAATTTAATTATTACGAACACTTTGATAAGTTCACACTTTTCATCAATGATTATTGATTCACAACAACTAAATATAAACACCAACATCTATAGCTCCTAACTTTTGAAAACCTGCATCATCTATTAATGTGTGCAGACTAATTTGTGAGCTGTTTACGTTGTCATCGTCTACGTGCTGCAACTCTTAAGGTCACCCAGGTCAAGGCCAAGTTCGGTATCGCAGACGTTCTCGGAAATACGTAGACGCGTTTCATCGTGAAGAGCGACATGACCTATGTTCACGAGACCTTGATTGGGGATGATTCATAAGATGGGGTGCCGAGCGGTCCGTCTCAATGCGTAGGAGGGGGAGAAATTACTCGTATCGTGTTTATAAACTTTTGATGCGGCTATTTGTAAAGCGCTCAGAATTCTGGAAGATGCTTTCAAAAAGAGACTTCTTAGAATTGCTGCCATTAAATTACTAGTGGCCGTACATTATATGATACAAATAAAGACATGTGATAAAAAAATAACATTGTAGGTATTCTGGCAAAATTAATAATACACTTATAATTATGTTGAACATTAGTTATACTTTCGTTTTGTTAGGTAAGCATTTTGTGTTTGTTTATAGTCTTGTTATGTGTATTGATACTTCAATTTTGTATTAAAAACGTATTTTGTAAGTACACTGGACCCCTGTGGTCATCCAACGGACATTAGTCAGCCCTCGACGTATATTGTTTTATAAATTAAGATAGATTGTTCATTTAAGATAATATGATTATCAAGTACCAATACCAACTTATAGGTCGCCGTTCTCTGGGATGATATTGGCTGTTTATTAACATCATTTTTGTTGTCTTTGGCCGTCGTGTTCTCTCAGAACCAACGCGAGCGCTGTAAAACGTGTCACATGTTCACCGGTGAAGATATGTGGAAGTATCGAGCATCACAACTCAACGCATTTATATCATCTTATGCATTTATATCGCATTTATATATTTATTGTTATTGCTTATACATTATTTAACAAAGGAATACAAAATATCAGCGTAACATTGGATACAATTAAATGAATTAATATAATATAAAATCATGTCTCACACAATAATTACTAGTTTACTAAGGGCCGGTCTTACAGTCTTCTAATAGGAAATTTATTTGTAGCAATTAAGCTATTTGGAGGATTTCAAGAGTTTTGATTGGTCGTTGCCATGGAGACAACAAACTATTCGACGAATAAGTAGGAATGGGACATTGTTACCTTAGTATACATTGAAACACGAACTGATGTTTATAAAACACAGACTCGTGGAATAATAGAAAGTTAAAACACGTACTGAGCGTCACTAAATGTTAGCGTAAGACCGTTAAGACGGCTAACCTGATGACGGCATCTTCAGGACGGCATTAATAAAATACGCACTACTCGTGTGAGGTCTTGGAATAGCGTGTTTCTCTCCAAGCACGATACACTCGCTGATCCGCCAACACTCAACTAGTGACGTGAGAGACACAATGGCACGTTCCACTAGTAATTGCCGGCTCACTCTCTAACGCGGCATCCGGAGGTTTTAAATTGACATCTAACGGCAACGGGCCCAAAACCGGCGCTGCGGTCGTGTCCGAGGCTGCACCGACGCACCAGTTCACTTGATAGAAACTCACTCATCCAATTATACACACAAGTACCTGGATCAAAAGCTCCATTAATTGCAATAGGGTACAAACCTTATTGAGTTAACCACTAGCGCAACGAGCCCTGTGGACGCCACTTACTAATCAAACGAGAGAAGTAGCGTTACAGGGTAGTTGAAAGAAGAGGTAAATTTACAATCAAACTAGACTAATTCAAACGTTTGTTTTGTTTGCTGATTCACTTTCATTACGTTGGCGTGGTTTTAGGTAGTTAATTTAATTACGAGACAATACTGTGTTACGCCTTCTCTCTGTCGGTGCTGGAGAAGGTATAAAATAACATTTACTTTTACAAGTA
This sequence comes from Isoperla grammatica, assembly GCA_945910005.1. Lineage (NCBI taxonomy): Eukaryota > Metazoa > Arthropoda > Insecta > Plecoptera > Perlodidae > Isoperla > Isoperla grammatica. Next base: position 44,109,125 of record OX246737.1, on the reverse strand, counting down.
ACGCCTATATTTATTGATGTTACTTTTTGGCCAAGTGTAGTTTTAATGGCTTCTTTGCCAACGGTAGTAGATTTTAATCCGGCATTCCCCAACAAATTAATTCATATTTAAACACAATAAGACGTGAAACAGTTGTGTAACACGTGGTGTTATTTTGAAGTAAATCATTGTCAAGAAAGCTATAACTAAATTTATTGTGCTTAACAGTTATAAAATATTTACTTTTACTTTGTAAAATATAAGTATAACGATATATCTTAGATTATGGATTTGTTTCCGAGGGAAATATTTACGGGTACGGCAATAATATTCATCTAAACTTTAGAAATGCCGCAATCTTTGAATTAGTATGAGTAATTCGAAAATCCAATTATGTTTCAGTTCATAAAGTTTACATTAATTAAAAGTTGCTATATATTCCTGCACGAACTTTTATAAAACATTATCTTACATTGCGATTTTGTTGTACAATAAGCTAAAAGAGAATGGTGAAACGAGAATCTTGGCTGTTTCATTAACGACATAAACTGGAACTTGTGAGCAAAGCAACGTAACAATGAAAACAAAAAATGTTAATAGTATGTTTTAAAGTAGAACATTTCATATTACCTACTACAAAATATAATAATGGCTAATACGACAATAAATCACAAGGTACTCGATACTATTACTTTATATCATGTATACCAATGTTATTGCGTTAAAAATATATCACCAGTGTATTATGATACATTAAATGTGTATATCTGATAATACAAAATAAATGATACAGATACATTGGCATTTAAAATATTACAACTAAAGGTACACTCATTATATATTATGTATGCATATCCGATGATCCAGGTAACCTAGTACATAGGAACTATGACTACATGGTTAATGATTCTAATATTGTAATAAGTTTTGTATTTTGGAATAACTTTATTAAAAAATCACCAAAATAACACACCTATACAATATAACCTGATTTTGATAATTATTAAAGATGCTTTTTCGTAACATCCTAAGTTCCTACGAAATGCAGGGCAACGAAGTCCAATGCAAATAGCCTAACTAAAAGATTCTGCACAACGAACTTGATGAAAGTATTGTTTGCAAAAAAATAGAAAATCAAATAATCTGTTCAAAACTTGAAAAACGTTCTACAGCATGACGCGATCCGATTGCATTGGGCTTCCAACACGAACACGACACAGGACCACGAGCAGCTACAGCGCATAATTGCGAATGTGATAATAATTTGGGTCGCTTATCCGACCACTCGGAATTATTATTATACATTTCTAGCATCCGTTTTGTAGGTCGGAATGTCGGTTTGTTTGTAACGTCAGATGCACGTGCATTACGCTGATACCGCAATGTCTTCGTTTTGTTGCATTTTCGTCAAAGTCCCGACCCACAGCTCGGAGATAACTGTTTGCCAGAAACATTCAACCATGATGAATGTTGTATGTTTATCTGGTCACGTCTGCTCTGGTATGCATTTAATAATTTTAAAGAGAGGATATTAAATTTCTATGTAATATTCAATATGAACATTGTCTGTGTTTAGACTAAGTTTGAACATAACGGGGATTCTCTACATGGAAATTATATAACATTGAAGTGCTGATCGTATTAAGAGGAAGGACTACTCGCCAATATTAAAACCCGCGAAAATAACGTATTTTCGTCATATCTCAATAACGCCACACAATATCGAAAAAGTGACAAGTATGCACAATTTGGGTTCGTGAGAGCTCAATATTACATGAAAAAGATTGTGTGGATCGTAGTAATTATAGTTGTAATTTGTAATTAACTTGTCAATTAATTAAATTCGAAATAATAATTATAATTAGTGCAAACTAATAAATCTTTTTCATATAATATTGAGCTCTTAGGAACCCAAATTGTGCATACTTGTCACTTTTTCGATATTGTGTGGCGTTATTGAGATATGACGAAAAGACGTTAATTTCGTGGGGTTTAATATTGGCTAGTAGTCCTTCCCCTTAACAATATGTTTCAGGTCAATTTATTTCCAATGTTTGAAAATCCTGTTCAAGTCCTGTTTAAAAATGATATTTTTTTGAACAGGATTTATTCGATCGTATTGTATGCGTTTTCAATTTTGAACCATTTTTTTGGTGGATGTTGTTGTGTTATCTAATCTTCGTTGCTCTTTTTTTTATCTTGTTCTGTGTTTTGTGAAAACACTCTGAAACCACCATGGTCTTTACCAGCACGCACTCGCCTACAGTAAGACTGATGGACACCATCCAAGGAACGTGAATCACCTAGCGGGGACTCGTCGGACTCACTTTGAGGTTTACCGAACCTCTACCGGGGTATTAACAGACTTTACGGGCAACATCCACTACCTTCCTACGTTCGAGGAATATTTGCAGTTTTGATCTCGCGTTCTGGTTTGTTCAGAGTGTGGTATTGTCACTGATATGGCCTTGGAAAGAAAATGTGATAAATATAACAGATTTCTCCGTCTGAATATTACTGCCGCAAAGCGGGATAAGAAAGGTTCGTGTTATATCCCAGTATACCGCTTGGAATTCTTGGAAATTAATTAAAGCCCCCGTAAGATAAGTTTCAACTGCAAGACGAGCTTTATTCGTGAAGGCTTTAGAAAACTCCCAATTGCAATATTTTATACAAGTCAAATTACTGCAGTTTTATCCTCGACGTGAAAAATTATATTTTACAAAATCAACTTCTTATTGTGGTGCCTATGTACACAAAAATGTTTACAGATATTGGAAATAATCTTAATAATAACCTCTGTCAATTTTCCATCACTGCTCTTAAACAACTTATCCACACGTCGAGTAATTCTACTTGTTTAATGACCTTTCGTAGATTATCAATTATCATTTGGCATTTACGAATATGTCACATGTTTACAGACGTACTTCCAAATGGTTCGTAAAAATCAAATAATAACGCACATGTTTTGCTTGGATAAACACAGTCAACAGTGTTTGATTGTTAGCATTATCGAACAATTGCACTTTTATACTCGAATGAGCATTTTCACGGAACGCAGGTGACAGACTGACAGTAGGTAAACTTTTATGATCAATGGATTTGTAGCGTGACTTCAGAAAACAAACAACAAGGGTGACTAATTTCAAAATCACACAAATGTGTCATCCGAACACGAACCAATCAAATAGAAACATTATATTCTGCCGCTCGAGAATCATAATGAAATGAAATGACGTCATCGGTAATCGATGGCAGAACTTGACGTCGACAAAAGAAAATATATTTAAGTAGTAAACATGATGATTGTACTAAAACGTTCTTAAAAGCAAACTGCTCACTGGAATAATAGAAGGCACTAGCGAGCTGGACGTTTGGTCCAAAGAATATAACTGACCCAGTAACCCACTTCAATAACAGTGAACGGTAAAATGACAATACCCAGTAATTTACCGTAGTTTAGTTCATGTTGGCAATACGTTAAATAATATTGGTAAACACGTGAAACATGGGACGGGAAAACCGTTAGAATCTACTATACGATGTTTAAAAGCAATCACACATAAATAAAACACAAACTTAAATGCAATATAATGTGTGCAATTCCACAAGTATCCTAAAATGAAATAAAACTCAAATAAAGTTCCATTTACCTATAACCAATAATACTAACTAATTGGAATTGTAAACATGTTTAAACTGTCCAATGTTCCGGTACAAATACAAATAAATCACCAGAATAATATGATAGGCTAGTTAAGTTTAGTTCTTTTCTTATGTTATGTAAAATCTAATTCTAATGTAACCAAACCAAACTGTTATCTGATCTTCTATTTTACATGAAAAATTTTAAAATATATAAAACACAATATTTAATTTGGATCAAATTAACAAGTTAATATAATATAGACCTTATTGTCTGGATAAAATAGGACAAGCATAATTGTGACGAGTATACTCACACAGGATGTGAAGGCTGATCGCCTGGGTGACTGGCTGTCCGACTCCATTGGACGCAGTGCACTGATACACTCCGCCTTGGTGACGGTTGGCCTGCTCTATTGTGATGCTGAAGCCTTCCACAGATTGCTCCCCTGACGGTAGAATGTTGTTCTGAAACAAGCCGAGGAACACACGGTTATTATGTTAAACAATTACTAATTAATAAGGAGAAGAATATCAATAACAATAATAATAACTATTAAAACAATAATTAATAATTATTATAAAAGTGGCAAACGGGACCCCCACCTACGCCTCCCACTCGTTCTCAATTTGGTAATACTAAGTTTGAAGGATTCACTAACTTCGTTAGTAAGCTCAGTTTGGTAACCATGGATTCAAAAAACATTACATTCAAAATGCTTGCCAGTCGCCATGTTTGTTCGTAGAGTCGCCATGTTTGTTCGTAGAGTCGCCATGTTTGTTATTACCGGCTAACCGGAGGTTAAAAAATGGTGTAACCGCCATATAAAGTCCATATTAAAAAAGTAATTCCCCACAATACAAAGAGATAATGCTGGGAAGTCTAGGAGAAATCCACCACGAATTTACACAACATTAACTTATATTATTTATAATGCAACTACATGATTTTACGTTTTTATTGTAATACAATGAGACACTAGAAATGTTCATTAAGACTAATGGGTGAGGTTAGATGAGTTAAAAACATGCAAGTATCGTAGCTCGTATTTGCACGAACAACATCGTAAGAATGTTTTTGACCAGGTTGGTACCAACAATAAAGAAGTGTTGTATATGTTAGATTGTGCTGTAAGTACTGGCCCAGCCAGCATGGCTATGCCATGTCATAGCTTACGTAGCGGTAGTTTGGGCGGCACGTCAAGTATTAAAGGTGAGTGCGTGTTCGTATGTTACTATGTCTTCAACACTGAGTGATATTTGCATTGTAAAGCATCTTCCTAGTCTTAAATGTTGGCTCACAAGACAGTATACACCGAAGTTGCAAAGAGTTTTGCGAGAAAGAAGAGCCGCAGGGATCAGAGGGCACGCTTAAAGCTCGTTATCTAGAACTTCTAACTTCCATTGGCTGCTCTCTTGGTAAATCAGCATTAGTTTCCTTCTTTCTACGTTGATACTTTAAATTTTAATTTAAACTTTAAATGCTTCTTTAAGTTAGTTTATCATAAACAAACCATTGCAAAGGCGAACGCCGCACGTTTACATTGGTGCTGAAAAGTTTTGCTACTTTCCGAGGTCCTTTATTTTCATTAAGAAGGGTAGGATGTTACACCTTTAAAGAATATGTACGATTATTGCATGAATAAGTGCATTATTATGTAGAAGTTTGCACGTCAGTATTATTTGATTATTTTTCTTTCGTTGGAGTGGAAGATCATACTCGGAGTGTTTTTTCCCCGTTTTCTAAAATTGTGATTTTAAAAACATACCAGTATACACAAAGACTTTTGACACTTCTGCAAGAACTTTTGACAGTGAAATCCACATGTTCATACATGTGATAACGTAAACATTGCCGTTACGGTTGGCTGTATTAAGACGCACGTCTGTAATCTCTAGGCACGTAGGGACTTCACACGTGGATTCAATCACCAAAACCTCACACCATGGAAGTGGAACAATTCCATTCCAATTATTGGCTGTTGCTTGGGCTTTATAGTTCAAACTTTTGCGATAGCGCTTACTTCAATTACAAGCGATCAGCAAGAATGTGTGAGTATGCACTTGTCATATGGTACAGGGGATGAAGTCTCAGTGCTAACACGACGATGCCTTTGTCACTGTTGACTCAAGTCACCGAGATTATTTGCGAGTAATGCATACAAGTGCACAGCAGGGTTCTGTGAAGGTGAGATAAATTAGTCTCATGTATAATAAAGCACACTGTGATAAAACATTAATTTTATAATCTAGGGTTCTTTGGTACTTATTTATTTATATTTATTATATTATGCTGAAAAGATATAAAATGCTTCACACCCTTTAAAACAGCGAAACAAAGGCGTTTTCTAAGTGGAGCTTATTAACTACTCTGTGCTAAACGGTGTATGTTCTTCTTTTTCCTTTTCCCACATAACAAAAATGACTTCATGCAGTTTTACCAGTCAAGTGAGATGTACAAGCTGCAAAAATCTATAAAGAAAATTAGTTTTGCATTCTTTAAATATCATTCTTATACTGAAAAGCCTGACATTTTGGAATAGAGAAATAAATTGGTGTCAGTAAATATGTTTACAAATTTACAACAAATCCAGCGAGTATTTTGGGGTACGGGATGTGCTTGTTAAAAGACTAATGCATACAAATCTATAGTTAGATTCTTTAATTTAAATCGAAATAAGGTAGCTTTCAAAATTAAGAGAATAACACAAATGTATTGAAGTTGAGTTGACTGTCAAAGAAAATCTAAATAAAACATTGAAATCGGTACCTCAACTATTGACTCGTGCATTCAGAACAAAAAATTAAACTCTCAGAGAAATTTTGTTTTTATGAAAAGTGAAGTTATTGTGCAGAGCAATTCACGGTTAAGGTTATGACACGAACCATTGCCTGCACACGGACGCGACTTGAGCACGCAACGCGGCTCACCATTATCGACTCTCACTCTCTTGTTTTAGCACGAGGGCACGAGTTACTTAGCGAGGAGTGTCGGCAACTAACAGGTCCATTATAACATAACTTGGTAGCACATTGGCTGAACCTCCCTGTCCGATAACTCAGATTGTAGACTTGGGAGGGAATTGCCTCAGCATGGCTTACATCGTTCGTTTCACTTCTGCAAACGTACAAACTTCAGGTATACTTTCTCCTTACAAAAAGCAAGTTTTTTTAGTTCACTACTTCGTTACACGAGATCACATTTTAGCAGATGGCAGACAGTGTTTTCCGGAACTTCTTTCCGACTCGTTTTAATATTAATAAAATTAAACATTTCAGTGCTTGATATCACAAAGAAAATAATATTGTTGCCTCCCAAAAACGTTCGATGAAACCTCATAGTAAAGTGGCTGATACAAGTAGATGTTTGTCATCGTGTTTTGCTTCCATTTTGGTGTTTGGTCGCCCGATATGTTCGTAAAATTCATTTTGAGCAAGTTATCTAGATTTACTGAACCAGATCGGACGGCAAATAATCAGTAGAGTGGTTCTTTGAAAACATCTAATTCCCATTCTTGTATTCGGCGCTCTAGTAATAAAGAGTTAGTCTGCCATGCAGACTCCATTCATTTTCCTATGATTACGACGAATGAGGAGTGACCGTGTAAGTTTATTCGAGATGTCACTTTGTTATGAAATTTATCCCGCTAGTTTCCCATTACTGTGTCTGGCTAGTTCACAAAGGTTCCGCGTACTGCCGCCGTGACAGTGACAGCGCTAAATGGTTGGCCAACAACGCAAGCTTAGTACTACTCGCGGGCTAATGTAATGCGCATACAACAACATCCGAGGGACAAAACCTCATTTGGTTAATGACTTTCAAAAGCCAGCAAACGTCGCACACTATGCGGAGACGATCACGAACTAAATAATGCCAACAGTTATTATTAGAATTAGGTCAACACTAGTTAACAGAATATGGCCAATTTAAAAAAGAATTAAGTTCGCAAAGTAGGTTAAAACACATTAACCGACTATTCATTAAATTTTCAGTGTAAAACAAAAGTTAAGAATATGAAATAATTAAAATGTGGTATAAACTGGTAAATTGGTATACAGTGGCATAACAACCATAACAATTGTGAGCTGTACTTGGCAACACTACACTGCTGTCGCACTACTGTCTGTATGTACAACTCGTGTACGGATATCAAGGTATTGGCGTCACAAGTAACCTATATACCAAATACGAAGACGAAGCTTTGAGGTTTGGCTCTGACCATCGATAGCAGCGTTTACTAGGGGACGTGAGAGAACAGTTTGATACACAAATGGATTCATTATTCATTAATTCCCAATTCGAGGTTTATTTTCAAATACCCTATCAAATCAAAATGTAATACCTATAGACTTAAAACGATGACCTAGCTGAACTCAGCTTGAAAACGCTGTAGCATATCACTTCCCACCAGTGTCAATTAGAATTAGATGTATTTCCTGACTATCCAGTCCGTGACTTGAATAGGTATGACGTTAATATATCATTCTTGATGATAACATTCAAATGCACAACCATTTTAATTCAGTGGTTTGGTCATTGAACTACGAACCAATTCTTCTTTTCAAGTACATTGATATTTTCTTATCTTGAATTTCAAACAAGGCCCGAAAATACACTGGTGAAGGCTTGACAAACGATTTACCGATTAACCGCCACAGAATTGATACCCTCAATTAAAAAATGAATGTCGTGTCACCCGTTAACGATTCAATGATATAATTTTCGTACCACCAAAATGATTAAAAACATAGGCCTATTTCATAACTAGTTGTAACCTGTTGATAACAGCAGTGAGATATATTAATACAGCATTTTAAAGAGTTAGATATATTGGGTCACGCTTTGTGATGTTTGTGGCGCATTAGGTCCTTCAAAGCTTCAACGAGCATTTTGTTTAGACACTTACTTACTTGTTAGAGTCTTGAAGAGCCCAGGACGAAATAATTTTCTGTCCACCTAGATGATTATTCAACAATCTTGATTCCGTTTTCACTTCATTAATAAATCACTTCAATAATTTATGTTTAAAATATGTTTTTGCTCCGTGTAAATCGATCCCCCTCGCGGCGATAATGCGCCTAATGTCCTCACTCCAGTGGTTGTTATTGGTGTCCACTCGACGCGGGTATTGAGCATAATCCGGTACTCCATCATGTAAGTCTGGTGGAGGCAACAAGTGTCCTTAGCCCTGTGCACCAGTCACTCACAGTCGCGATCAATCAGTCCCCCTCCCCCTCCCCTCCCCCTACCCCTCGACCCACTGAGCACACAGGCAGCACGTCAATAATGATAAAATAATTGAGATATAACATTCCGCATGCGACTCACAGTAATGAAGGTCAAGTTGCGGATTAGGAAGGCAATCAAAGTCAGCCGGGTTTCTCATCAATTATAATTATTTCCAACAACGAATGAAGAGCGCTTAGATACTATCAGCGACGAAAACACTGGGAGAGAAGGAAGAACGAACAAAATAGCAATAAACGTCTAATAGACTTATTTAATAAACATTTCTGTGGTTCTAGTTCAGAGATGAAGAGAATGTGGAGAATCTTTTCTAGAAATATAATATTCGTTTCGAATACATCTAGTATAAGTTCACACACCAGTATCACTTTATATTTGCAAAATCAGAAGTGAAGTCCTCAGCCATATTTCGGGGGTTCTGGACAATTTCTTGTGAAACAAGCTTTGGCCATTAAATCTAGAAGAACGTAACATTTCATCACTTAAATTGTGATTGTATGTAAATATCCGAAAAGAAGCAAAACAGAAACAGAAACTATCAACCGAATTAAATACCAGTCGCTATTTCTAATATTTTACTTCAAAAGTGTACTTCGGAACTCTGCTTATCTTAAAAATTCCACCGTGCAGAAAGTACGAATACTAATGTGAATATCAGTTTGGTAGTTTGACTTGTGAACATGAAGTGCAAAAAAGGAGAGTTTAGTTTCAAAAGTTTTTATTGGGCGTTCATTTAATAATAAAAATAAAGATAAAAGGAAAATATATGAATAAGATAACCTAGAAAAGAATAACAGCTAAAAGTACAGCTTGTTAGCAAAACCCAGGAAACTGATTAATGGTAAGGCATATTCTCTTCACTTTTGAGCTTAAGGCTCTAGCAGTGTACGTCAACTGCCAACACACAAACTGTGTATGAACATAGAATGTATGATTAATTGTATAACGATACTAATAAACTCCCTACCTCGCTTACATAATGCGCAACCTACCTATTGTCGCTGTCAGAGAAAACCCTTTATTCTCTGACCTACGTCGTTAGACGTTTTTATGAATCAAGTGTTGCCAATACAAATATCAATCAAAAACATGTCACAGCACGTTTGCAGTAAATATTGACTGGGTACCTCACTTCAGACAAAGCGTGTACAGTCAAAAGAAACATCATACGATGAATAGGTTTTGCTTTCCGACCACGAATATTGATGAGGCCTACGTTTTATATTAACGACAAAACGAGAAATACAAAAATATAACACAATACAAGAATTATATAACAATTATCATTAAACAGGCAAATAGTTGTGAACATTCAAAGAATAACAGTGGTTGATTCGTTACGCATGTTATTGAATATCCCCCCCCCCCCCATTGTTGTGGTCTGACTAGATTACGTGACTGGATTGCCAACACATTCCTCCCTCCTTCTATTATAGGTGCTTCACATCAAATACCGGCAAACGTGAAAGTTTGAAGCTCTATCGGAAAACGAAACAATCCCCCTACCGTGTAACGCTCGCTGAAATGTTTTGATCACGTTTAAACATCCGTATAAATAGTTAAGCAGTGCCCAGCAAGTGTTTTAAACTGGCCAATAGATCACGGCAAAGTAGGTTTGGTCAGGGCGGGTGAGCAAGCGAATAGCCTCTTGCCTTTCGCTTGCAATTTACGGTTTTAACTCGTAGCAGCGCAGCTAGGCTAGCGAGCTGGCCGGCCAACCCCTGTATTGCATCGCACAGCGTCAGAAGGGCCTGTCACGTGTTGGTTTACGACTCCCTTACGTTACAGCTCCCATGAAATGAAACCCAACCTATTCCCAGGCCCCCCGGCCCTGTATAGGGAGGGATCAGATGTTACGGGGCTTAAACGCTACTAAAATACTTTGGTAACGAATATCGGACGATTGAACAGAGAGCTGCATACATCAAGCATTCCACATTCCACTAACTTTCAACCATGATGGATACAACAACTCGCAGAACGTCTCAACTAGGAGACATTTTCCTTCACCGCGTATTCGGCCAAAATGGTTCCCTGAGAGGACGTTAATATTCAAGGCTGCTACACTGGGTTTCTCACCTTCCACGCTGACAACAACACTCAACAAAACTTTCAACTTAGTCCACACCTTTCTCGGTGGCGGCGCAGGTGTCTAAAAGCCTCAAACATTGTGGCAAGCCAGAGTGAATCCTCCATCTTAGATGGGAAATGGAACCGAAAGCACTCTCAATACATTTTTAACAAAGTTTCAAGTTTATAGATATTGTTAAGTTAAAAGGTTACAGGTTAAGAGCTTAGAGATGGACGAGCGATGGGCGATGCGTGCATTACGCAACAGAGTCACAAGACTTAGACTGGAGATTACTTCTGAAAGGTGCTCGATACGTTAAGCTTTGCGCTTACAACTTTTGCTACTTTGCGTCTTTGTTATTTTCGTCGAAGCTCTTACGGTTTACACCTGAAAGGCATTGAAACCGAGTGATAGTGCGACTATACTTACGTTAGCTGTCACCCTTTCATAACAACAGCAACTATGTTCATCTTCGTGTGAAAATAACCCCATTGGACAAAACGTAGCGTTAAAACGCCTAATTTACTTTATACGATTAATTTGGGAGTGATAACATAAGACGTAATAACGACTGAGCATGGCATACCAACTAATGTATGCATTCTAATAATTGCAAACTAGTACATTTATTAAGACTTAGCAAAACTTTAAAATAAGTCCCAATTTGAAACCTTGTGTGTTTGTGGATGATGATCCATACATTGATCCCTATTTTGCGTGTAAACCGAAGAATACATGTAAATATATTTTCTTTGTTTTTATGTGTATGACTAATCTAAAGAGATGGTAACCGGATGAATGAAACACCCAGATAAGTAGATATTGGCTGTTATTGCGATATCTGAAGCATGGTCGATTCAACAAGGTTTGAAGACGATAATATAGTGTTTCATTGCTAGTAAAGAAATACGAACAAATAGTTTTAATAGTTAGTTGAAGCTATGAATATGCTAAATATTATTATAAAATATGATTATCAGTAAAAAACAAACAACCTTCGTTATTTAAAAACTGAAGTTGAAGCAGCCCAAAATGGACGAATTACGGTATCTCAACAAGGTTTTCTGTATAAGCAAATCTTTGTTTCGGTATATATAACAATAGATAACACCACATTCATACAGCTTCATTATCATAACTCTTGTAATTGATGGACTTACACAGAATACGAATGATTAATTCAATGCTTCATCGTAGCTTCTGTAATGTACATTTCACTGAATAAGAATGGTTGGTGTTTCTTTGCAACATTACCTGTCCGTGGATGATTTTCTATTCTGTCTGTCTTTCTGCCAGTCGTGTCATTTCTACGTATCCATTACGATACATATCCCAGATTATCTGTTGCACGTATATTGCAGTGTTGGTCTGTCTGTACTATTTTTCTACTCTACTTGCTCTTCAATTATCTCTTTTGTTACGTTGGCAACACGAGGACTAGTTTGAAGTAGCTCTCCGTGCTTTTCTCTCTTCTGTCGGTCGTTTCATTTCTACATATCCATTACGATACATATCCTGGATTATCTGTTGCTTCCACTATTTTCCTCTTCCACTTGTCGTGCAATTCAATTCTTAGGAGCTTCGTGCCTCGAAGTACGTCCAATTTTTCCTCTGTTTTACTAAACTCTCGATAAACCTTTTTCTTTTCTCTTTAATTTTTGCTTTACTTATTGGACCGAATGTCGATACTAGAGGGTTAAAGATCAGCCAACTTTACCTTCGTGGACTCACCGGGAGACACCAGACGGACACGAGCTCGTCTCGCGTACCTTCTACCTTCTTCACCGTCACCGTCCCGACGGTCTGAGGGGGGGGGGGGGTGAAGGGGGAGGAGGTATCCTTCTCGCTTACCTTCCTAGTCCAGGTGATGGTGGGCACGGGGTTGCCCGAGGCTCGGCACTCGAGGGTAACAGTAGCGCCCTTCTTGACCTCCACCGTCCCGCCGGAAGATACGTGATGGATACGCGGTGGAACTGAAACAAGAGAAACACATGCTATCATATAATGCGAAGTTATCCATTTGACTTTGTTAAAACCAAACCAATAGCACAAAAAAGTGACATGATGAGCAATTCCACAAAAGTTTTACGTTTAAGGCGAATTTTCACTTTCTTTTCTTATCCGTTTGAAGAATCTAGACGTTAAATACGTGTCGAAAGAACTCTACCATTCTGGCAAGTTGACGTGATTAATTTACTGCGAACGAAGAAGCGGCTTTAAAGGAAACGTTACGCATCCCAACAAAAAACGGATTAAAGAAGTGAAACTCCATTCAACTGCCAGATATAACATGGTTTTCCATGACAGTCTTGGCGGCATCCAGAAGTCTCAACTTTTTTGAAGGCGTCAATTAAATCTTCGGTCACATAATTCCTAATAGACTCAATCTATATAAACAGAAACGTTTTCAGTAAGTTACCTGGAAAAAAATCAATACAAAACGATCCATGATTAATCTGGTGAGACACGTATGTCATACTGTAGTATTAATAATATAGTAACTTTTATTATTAAGTTTTAATGAAGTCGAACTATTTGAAACCGGAAGTATGTTAAATTGCGTGGAGAATTATTAACTATAGAACCACAATTCCCTGTATTAGGTCCTTGTTTTACGTATGTCTGAATGACAAAGTTAGCTGCATTTCAGACAAATTTGTTTTGTATGGTGATAATTATGCATTTAGTTGTATAAACAAGTATATTCACCAACAATGAACCAATATGATACTACATATCGACCTAATTAATAAAGAAACAACAGTATGATAAGTTGGTAGAATTTAGTATAAAAATAAATTTTAGGTTCACATGCAACTCTTGCTAAAATATCAATCACTCATTAGTCGTCAAGTTATACATCGAATATATTTCGTGTTGCTGGAGTAATTGTTATCATATCATTTAATAGCATTTTTTTTAAGTTATGCTACAAAATACTATTTTTGTGCGGCTCATTTGGATGTTAGATGAAATATGTCAAACTAAGTACAATTTTACATGCATGTAAGGTTGTCTAGTATAACGATTGCCTATTAAGTTGTTAACAACAAGGTTTTTTTAACACAATTAATTTGTTCATTATGAACCTACCACCCTTTTACATATTTGACAAACTTATTTTATATGGGAGTTATTTTTACATACTCATGGTTCAATTACGGGTAGAACAAGTACATGTAACGATGTACGAAACAATTTGAGCACAAAAATATAGAACAGAGTTTGGCGGCCAAATAAATCCAATTCTGAACACACTTTACTCTCACCACATAAAAAAATAATTACCTCAGAATTTAATCTATTACGCAAGCAGCAGTATCGTATAATTTTAACAAAGTGAGTAATATTTAGCATGCTGAACCCTCAACAAGATTAAAACTTGAAAAAATGTTTCTTAATTCGTTCATATTTCATTAACCCGTTTTTTGGAATGTTTAAAAAAAAGTAATCAGAAGCGATATATTAACTTGAAAAAACCAATCTTAATAACTCTTCAAAATATACTAGTAATATACTTATTGCATACGAAGTGAAATTAATAATGTATTGAGTTAAGCGTGAAATGTGTTAGCTAAATACAATATATTAATGTTGGGAAGAGTAGATTTATGTATAATAAATATCTAGTACACTTGGGTTTCTGTAGAAGGTAGTGGTCCTTACTTATTTTTGACGGATATCCTTCCGCTAAGATTAAGCACCTAAAATGACCTTTGTATTTACTACCACATGATAATTTTCACCCTCAGAGGGGCGTGCCGCAAATTACGTCAATTAGGGGGGTCGGACGGCGGTAAGCTTTCTTTGGCAGATGTTCATATACATAGCAAACAACTTCTGATAAGAAAATTCTGTACCAATCAGTTCCGGGTCAAGCCTATTTCTTCATATTACCGGGCTAAAAAGTAAATTTTGCTCGATACCATTATTCGATCAATGAACTTCAAATGTTTCTTATACATGAAAATGGAAGAATCAAACCAGTGTCTATTTATAGGCGACATGGTGTCACTTTCTATCGAACTTGATATGAAAGTCAATGTGGCTTAAAAAATGGTGGAGGTGCCGGTCTTCATAAAATCGAAACATAATTTCAATTGGAATAGTGGAAATAAACAGCTCTCAGTGAATTATTATAACTGTCGATCGACGATGAAGCGATAATTAAAAATTCGAAATTGTAACTAATTTTGGTCCAGACGCCATAACAAAGAATCGCGCTGACGATTGAAACTCTCCGCGGACGTTTGTATGGATACTCTATACTAGGGTGTGGTCAACAATTTGGTGAACAACTACTTTACTGTGTAATGTTATCCCTTCCATTACATTGGCGTAGCTACGTTGCTGTACTTAGCAAAGCACTTTCCTATGCTGTTGCTCTAAAATGTACGCCTGTATTAATTACACACACTGCAAAGAGATTAACAAATGAATGTGAATATCACCCACAGAACAACCCATTATAAAAAACTAGTTTGACTGTGCACTGTTCTTTGTCAAGTTCAAAATTCAAACCCGTTGTTAAATTAATTAAAATCTAACATTTTGAAGGGTTGTATTTTTAGTTCAACCGCATTGAATCCAATGATTGTTTAAAATCACATATGTCCCTATTTCCATCTACAAAGTCGGGTAGGGGGTATTTAAAATCATAAGGTCGTTTCAATCGCTCAGTAAGTAGATATGTGGATTCAATCTAAGATTTTTCAGTTTCCTTTTCCGTTTTGTCGTGTCCGCTTTAATGTTTTGGGGGTATCTGTATTAACGTTTTGTAGATTGTTATGAGTGGAAAGCGGGCCATTAACATCGCTGCTGTAGCGTGAGAATTCATGTAGATTTGCGACGCCGATATTAAACAGCCGAACACAAATCCGTTGGGTATAAACCCATACTGGCGTTGTTTTGGTTTCTAAAATGGTTCACACAGATTTGTACGTGGTTATTGATTTAATGGTTGCAATTGGAGGACTAATCAGACCGAATGAGACGACTATTGGCCACTCGGGTTAACAGTCAATACCAAATGGCCACCGGTATGTAGGGTTGGTATTTTAATAAAAACAACACAATGCGTACAATAAAAAGTTTCGTTTTTACCACTGCAAATAGGGAAAACTGCTAGTTGATACAAGGCAGCAAAGAACTTTTCAAAGGGCATATTTTCCGGATGTAAATACGTTTTATTCGAAGATAACACACTAACGTGCAAAATAAATTCATTCTTAAGGACATAAAATCGTCAAATCATATTTAAACGTTTGAGTAGACATTTGATGTATTTCCAATCTATTTGGTCTGTGAAAACTTGTCAATTATAAAAAGTGAACCTATTACATTAAACTACAATTAAAATACGTTTAACTGAAAATCAGTCACGTCATTGTCGTTCTTGATACTTGAATTTAGTCATTAACAGTTTTCATGTCTACGTATTACGTAATGGGGTGATCTCCGGTACAGCTCGAATCATAACGATCTCGTGATCTGCGGTAGCAAAGCCCACACCCCTCCCTACACGACTAAAACCATTTAAATATTTCAGAACCAGGAGCTGATTATGTTCCTAATACCCCATCCAACGAGTAAACTGAGTAAACTTATTAGCTTGAACAATTAACAATTTATAAAGCGCAAACAAAAAGAGCCGTATTGCTTATAAATGTTGGTTCTGGCGTTCACGTGTACGATGCTTCTAGGAGGTCGGAATTGAGATAAAAGAGGGCCGTGACTGACGTGAGTTGTTCCGTAAGCGATACCGTGTTCACGTGGCCGACATTGATGAGCGATAATATCCTTTCGTGCGGTACTTTTCTGCCATTAAAATATTAACACTATCGTTCTATTTGCGATGTCGTTTCCCGATGAGGCAACACACGCGAGTGAGCCAACGCGTGCTCATCCATTTCTTGTGCCTTTCGGCTACTTTCGGCTGCTGTGGGTGGGTGGTTTCCCAGGGGATGAATTGGCCAAGTGTGCTACCCAACCGATCCACAACGCTCCCTCTCCCTGGAGGGTAGTTCATTTGGGGTGTTTTCGCTTGATTTGCACTCGTCTCAGCCCTAACCATCAAACGTGAATTAATTATACGCTGTAGAAGAACGTTCCATGGTTTACACAACTTACTTTAAAATAAGGCGAGGCCGTTCCGAACTTCAATTAAAACAAACAAAGGCGGGAGGGATCCCGAATTGCTCGTTATTTAGAGGCAGAATTCTTAGAGATAACTGTAGCCAGATGAAGACGGCGCTATAACATGAAACCCTTGACGTCTTCAATTGACTTTAAGTTTCGCTGTATATTCACCACCCAAGGATCGTTAGATTACTTTCCTGTTTCTATTAGTATTCGCTAACTAGCGAGCGCTGTGACGTCGCCCGGGTTTTCTATTGGGCGGTTACAAATTAAAGTGATTGCGCCAAATTGATTACACTGTTGGCATCTTAAACCGTGAAGTGAGGAAGTGGTAAGGTCAAACAAACCAGTTGTAAAAACTAATAATTACGCTGGTCTATCTTGTCGGCACGATTTGTTAACGCGCTCCTTCCTTCATCCGGCTTTTCATATTTTCTCGTTTTTATGCAGAATATTGTTATGCATTTAATCGTTCAATTGAGATGAATTATTTCAATTTTATTTTTATCCTTCTAACAAATGTGTGTAGTATATTTCCCGAGGACACAAGTTTTTACCGGGAATGATAAAACTATGACTCGCGGAGACGTTGAGGTCCACGCAATGATAATACTCGGTCTGAGGTCCGCACAATGATAATAATACTCGGTCTGCAAGAGGAATAATGATAACCAAGCAGAACAATGAACTTTTTTGCCGTGGTTAACCACAAGGTTCCAGCATACTAAATACAATTTAAAGAAATAAACATGCCACAAACAACGAATTTAAACTAACAGAAGTGTTATGTTTATAAATGGTTATCTAAAATGATAGTCGAAGCCTTAAGAGTTATTAAAATTATCATCAAGAATTGATAACTAAATGGAATTAAACATTAAAATTACCTGTATTCTTAACAAATTCTAAAATCTATCTATTCTCTGCAACATGAAATCTGATACTTAATTTAACGGTTCATAGTCTTCAAGAATTTTGAATATATACCTTATTAATCATCCAAATAACAATATTGTACCTCACTGATTATTATGAAGCAGTACTGTTAGGGCACGGTCTGAAAGTTTGAGCATCACAGGCTAAAATCATAATCAAAAGTCAAAACCGTTCTTATTGACTGTCGCAATGAACTAACACATTGGTACAGATTAATATTTATAATGCATAGCCAATTAATAAGTGAAACCGACGCACCTACATTTTCAATCTGTCTACTGACATATCACTCGAACACGTTGTTCACAGCACCAGGCCACGAATATAGTTCTGTTCATAATGAAAATAACAAAAACTATCAAAATATGAATAATTCAGTCAGTTGTACTTCAGGGCGCTTTATAGGCTATACACAATTTAACTATGTATTCAATGCGGACAACTATAAAAACATCTATGAATATCACTTCAATACAGAACATGCCCATGTGTCAATTTACATTATTAAACCTTTAGGTTTCAGCGCGACTGTGCGTACAATACCTAAAGGCTGATTATGCATAATTTATTCAACTTTCAAATTACTCCAGGCTGCGATAGCCTCAAATATGAAACAATAATAATGTGTATTTACCATATGTACAAGTGGAAGTGATGTGATCATTCCACATCTATGGATATTAGGCTGCGTGATAGGAATATAGTAATACAGATTGTCACTGGCAGACCATTGAACCAGATTGTCATAACACCAGCACAAAGCAAATTAAGGGCAGAATGCAGAGTCAAGTACGTGATTTGTTTATGGTTGTTATGGAGTTGGTTTACTTATGAAATAAGCATGTAATAAAAAAATTTCATAGCTACAAATCCTGTACATAACTTGACAGTTGTTTTCTGTGCATATCGCCCTATATCACACATTCTGGGTTTAATGATGTCAGAATATGCAACGCATATAACAATCACATTATACCATCACATGAGAACTCGTGAATGGTTTATTTTTTCAAATTTCGTTTTAAAAATTGATGCTTTCGGTGTTTAGCGGTGTTATTATTTTCAGCCGTGTAGAGTGATACAATGTACGATACAATCTACGAAGTACGCGCGCTAGGCCTAGTACAGATGATCGCGCAAAGCAGAACATGTTGCCGAAATAAATATTCTTATCACCGATATCGAAAAATAGTCAAACATTTATTCATTTTAAGAGAACGCGACTTTTTGTACAAGTTTCGAAAAGATGTCTACTGTTAAATGGGAATTCAGACAGCAGTTTTGCGAGAGTTTGTGGTTACTTCGCGTAAACCAGGACATTCCGCTATTTGCGGTGCTATAATGCCAATCTCGCAAATTTCGCTTTTTAGTTTTTATATGTTTGGACTCCTCTCGCTATTTAACGCCGGCATTTTTTGTATGCTTTTCAAATAAAGCAATATTCACAACAATCATATGATTTCGCGATCGCGAATTTTACGGGGCTCTAATTAGAAGATAATATATTTGCGCTGATGTAAGAAATTGGTAGGATTGTTCACAGTTTTTGTGAGAAAATGGCAATATATCGTGATATTCCCAACTATTGCATGGTGTGGCTCTTGGTCGGTCCCAGGTGGCAATGGCTCTGCAACCGGTTCGAGACAACTGATCATTACTAGAAATATTGCTATATTTAAGTATAAACATGTATTATGTAGTTTGTAAAAAGATTCGCCAATGACGACATGAAGTGTCGAAGTCAAAGTCTTTGTTATTGTATTGTAATAATTTATAATACAAATAACATAGGCCTACACACACATATACCTACAAATTACACACCTGGCAGTTTCAAAGATTGATAAGTACAGTGCAATATCTGACGGAGATTTAGATTTGTGTCAACTGAAATTAAGTTCAGAGTAGTGAATTAGTCGACGAGCTATACAGAATCGTTCAAATAAAAACACGTTTACGACGTACGCTCCAAAATATTTTATTACAATTTTTGTCAATTAAAAATTGACCAGACCACCATTCGACCACCATGTTTGTGTAGTTCGTTATTTTAATGGGTGGTGTTTTGTGGCGGTTGTTGCATGACAAGTTTTACGATAAAAGTTACAACGCGCAATGGTTGGTTTGTCTGTTGATTTTCATGAAACAATACACACTCGCATGAACTGTTTTGCATGATTGATTGTAGTTGGCTGTGTAAGTTGTGACGTCATGAGTTTGTTTTTATACACATGTTTCTGTTTCACTACTATCAGGTCTGATAGCGGTACGCACATTATGCGGTTCTAAATAAATAGCCAACGGAATGCCTCCAACAATAAACACAAGCTAAAAGTACGAGTTATAGTATCTAATAAGAATTATGGTTTCTTATTTATCGGGGCTTGTGTATGTACAAAAAATGTGTTTTGAAAACCTCGCATAGTTAACAGATTTTAAAGGTCCCGAGAATGGTACTTTTGTATATCATTCACAAATATTTTGTTAACATTCGACCTGAAATTTAGAATTGAACTATATATACCGTAGTTGGAATGGAATTTTAAAGTTTTTAATAGGCCTACACATAAAAGCAGGAAATCGTTGTGAGATGACTTATTTATAAGCAGTCTTAGAAATGAGGTTTATTTCTCTATATCAGCTTTACGGACATTATAAAGACCACAGGTAATAACATTTTAGCCTCAATACGGTAGTTCCTGCGACCTAGTTTTGAACCCCGACAAGTCGTATTGACATTTTTTGTAAATTTACATATTCGCTCTTTTGTGATCGTACTGCGGGTATGCAGTATTTGGACACTGACTTGAAAATTCATTCTCCACAAATACGTCAGCGGGGTTCAGGTCTCTGCTTCATTCAACCTTGAGATATATGGCTGGAAAAAAGACAGTGCGTTATTTCAGAAATAATAAATACTCTAGGTAACGTCAATGATAAAACACCGTATTATTCAAAATCAGTTGAGCAGCAATATGCACGCGGCATGTCACAGAGATATGACCTTATAACATTGCGCTCGCTAATAACCGGCGCTAGTGGTAGCTGACAACCAGGGATCACTGGGGACAACTTGCACTGCTCTAATTACAACAGCGATGATACATGTTGTAACACGCAACCAGAGCAAATGACGTGTACTTGTCGTTATAGCAATCATGTACACTCCGCAATGTGGTTGAGGTGATAACATTGTTATTCAATGTAGCAATACACACTGTTCTATAAACACTCCTCGGAAATTAATCATAATTTAAGGTGAATATAGAGTTAACACTTAGTTGTATTCACTTGGTGCCCATTAAATTATGTGGAGTAATTGATAATCACAAGTGTAGTATGTCTGCGCTAATGATTTTCTAGTCGTTTGGACATCTTTTAACGGTGAAAGCTATTGATTTAATTAATCAACACATAGCAAACAAAAACAATATCGATTTGGATGCGTGTTTCAGGAGAGAATATCGTGTGATTACATTAAAATAATTTAATTTTAATTTTAATTTTTTATTTAAACACAACAAATGCACCTGTGTATCGGACTCAAGGTTACGATCCCTTCTTGAGATATGTGATAACATTATACAACACACATAGGCCTACAGCTAAATTGATCGTATACACCTAGATAAGCGTACGCGATTTAAATGTAATATTTCAAAAATGTTAATGCGATTTTGGAACAAAGATAACTAGTTATGTTGTTTCTAGTGTTTGCAACATTGAAGATAGCCAAGGAGGTACCGCCGAGACATCGCTTGTAAACAAAACATAAGAAGGACTTCGCAACATCTGAAAAGAAAACAGTATTTAAAAGTATAAATACACATACACACAAAATAGTATGGAATGGTTTGTGTTTTGTTGACAACCACGTATGATATTTCGGAGTTATCCGGACATGGTTAAACAAACGATTTGAGAATATGATTTTACCGCGCATATTGTAGTATGCACATATTCGACTCCTGAACATAAATATTCAGCAAAATATGGTGAATTGACGATGTTATGCACGTTCATACTCAACGTTCCATATATAGTAAGCAATAGTTAAAGAGTCCTGTTATACGAAGACTTAACACTATAGCCTAATACCAACACTTTCGAACTGCATCTCTCAGTATAAACACTACACAATACTTCGAACAGGCCAATACGAAGTGTGCCGTTTCTTGGACAGTACAGACTGGTACATCGACCTTTAAACTTGTTGGTGAAATGATAAGAGGTTCTCTTGGGTAGAGAAATATATTTCAATTTTTATAAAAAGCATTCCTTTTTCGTTTCTAGGAAACAAATTAAAATTGCTTGACGAAACTCGCAAGATTGATGAAAAGAGCTTAATTACATGTGATGGAAAAAGGAAGAAATAAATTAGGCTCTCATTGGAGCAATATGAGGTTGCAGTGTCGCTGGTAGACGCGTTAGTCAACGTCATCGTGTTGAGTGATGTCTCCTAGCGGACGTCGTTAGAACCAACGAACCAATTACAACAGATTGATAGCGCCGTGTAAGCGGCCGATAACGAGTCACGTGGACAAACAATACGTCGTACTGGTTCCTTCCTGTTAGCGGTAGGACGGACACCTTCGATGATTATCCATTCATTTACAGCACCCTTACAAAATGTTGGAAATATCATGAATGATAGAAAAATAAATTAGAATAGGGATTGGAAAGAAAGAGAAATTGATTGATTGATTTTTGACTTTATTTTGGGCGGGATTAAGGCCAGTGAGCCTTTTCTTCCATCCAACCGTTATATGAACACACATTTTGTTAATATACATTTGAGACTTATTTTAGAGAGAGAGAGAGAGAAAGTGACGGGGGGGGGGGGGGGTAGACAATACCTCCATTACACAAGAGGCCTATCATCAAGCCATATTATGCCTAACAATTGAAACATAATTATAACATGCATATCTAACCTGATAATGAGTCAATATGGTCGGATAGAAGATCAAACCTCGCTATGTACATAACTGTGAAACACAATCTACACCAATACTGCTTTGAATGAATTTAAAATTAAGTACAGTTGTTACGTTTATAGTCAAATGTTCGAATAAACAAGTGAAGCTAATGACATAATTAATACCCAAATAGAATAGATTTGTGCTATATGAACATTCTCTATGAGCAAACAATAAATGCTCAAATAAGAAATTCACACTTCTCTGCACGGTCTGCAAGCTCCCGCTTTGGTACAACTTTGGCACAGCTTTGGCACAGCTTTGTCACAGCTTCGGTTGCTGGCGGTTACGCTTATTGTGTACGCATTCGGTCATTCTTCTTTAAGAGAAGGTTTGAACGTTTAACGTCGGTTAATGTCAAAGTACTGCGTTCAGAGAATAAATTGACCTTATTCATTCTAATCTAGACACTTGATATGTTTTTTATGTCGAGTATTTCTCACGAAAAAACTATCAAACATCCGGTGTTAGTGACACTATACTTAGTTGCAGAAGATGTACCCAGCTTGAATCCACATTATTGACAATGTATTGATTTTTATACTGTAAATAACTATGTGCAAAATATTAGGTTTCCTTTTGAATGAATCCGTTGGGGTGATCTTTTTGATGTCACAGACCTTATTGTTCTAAACACAATCAAAATAATCCCCTTACTCATTCACTTGTGCAGGCATCTCTCTAAAAAAAAAAAACCCTCCCACTGGCCTCGCCTTGCCACATAATAAGTACAACTCTTTGAGTAATAAAACAGTACCAAATGACACTACTGGCTGGAGAAAAGCACAAATTGAAGTCAATGGCGAATAAGAATAGAGTTGTATGGGCGGTTAGCACGATAGCGTGACACGTTTATATTTTTCATGTCGGAGAAAACGCATCAACGCCCAACACATAAGGCTGACGCATGTCGCAGCTCAATGAAATAAATTTTCCCCTTTTCCACAAGAACCAAAGTCTTATTTATAATCTTTTGTGACTCATATATCAATAAATAAATCCATTGATTATCAATGGTTCAGTGACCGTATTGGAGCACAATTTTGCTACTTTTAATGTTTTTGTTAAACCATGTAATGCCATTTCTTCACTCATTAGGTGTGAAGATGCAACTAGTTTCGAACCAATAAAGTAGATGCATGACACATCAACCGAATCTGTCACTACAAATTAAGACTGTATGTCCTTTTACCCTACGCCCCCCCCCCCCCCCACCTCCTTATAAAATAGTTTTAAAATGATCTTAGCTTGTCCCAAGTAAAACAAAATGTGTCATCCCCTAGAACTAGTCTAGTGCTCTCTTTCTTATGCACGTCCTTTTTCAAATGTTCTAAATGGAGTGATGTTGCATGGATGACACGTTTCCAATTAATTCAGACTATTTGAAAAACGAAAATTTGTGTTGAACCAAACAAACATTCACGAGAAAAAGCCCTAAATTCTCTAGGGGATAATATATATTTTGCTGTACGTTGTGACGATTTGAAAGCATTTGAAAACAATTTTAGCATACATAAATCAGGGGTTCCACAATTGACGTGTGTTTGAAATAGCCCAACACATTCAGTGTTCATTCTTAGGATTTCCTTTAATTTTCTCTCTTTTTTACATTAGGCTTACAGTGTGTTATAACTAGATTATTTCTGTTATATCTGTATTAGCATTTAAATTAGTATAAAATTCCTACTTCCTCTGTAACGTCATATTACATAATATAGACTGTATTGTAGAAGACCCCCTACCTGCGAGTAGTATACTCACTGGGGGTCAGTATTATTATATAATTGTAATTACTGTATTCATTATCAATAAAGAATCTGAATCTGAAAAAAAAAAAAAAAAATCTTTCTTATTAGCAACGCGTTCACTATTATTATCATGACCTACGTCTGTACAAATAACATTAACGCAGCTGATAGTACTGACTACAGAGTACTGCTACAAAATCATATGAATGCAAAAAACCTTCAAAACTAAATTTCATTTACCATTGTTATCATTGTGTTTATGTATTTATTGTGTTTATTTACACAAGAGGTGTGTGTATTTATTTCTGTGTGTGTTAACGTTGGACTGCATACACGAGTGGCTGTGTTGAATATAAATTTAAAAGTAGGAATGTATGTATACGCAAACAAGCGTGAGTATGCGTGCGTGTAGTACAGTGTACACATGTGCAACTCATGCTCTATGTATTGCATGTCACAGTCAAATATTGTCAGCGAGCTGTACAGAAATAATTCAAGGAGTGTTCGTTGTTCACGAATGACGGCTCCACGCCCTGTAGCTTTAATAATAGAATCCATGCACTTGCACCTTTACCATACATTATACGTGACACGTGACGGGTTTTCTTATGCGTGGATCCAGTAGGAAATGGTCGTGGTTTTTGGTTTTAATTCATAGAAACGAGAGCCTAGGTTCTCAAAATTAAGGTTTTTCATTTTGATATTAATTTATGAATAAATTTTCATTTGATATTAACTGTAGCTTGTATATCGGGAAACAATATCAAAGCTAGTCGAATAATCGTATCAAAGTTAACAACTTTTTACTGTTTTCTGATGATTTTACATATAAGAGCGTGTTTGATATAACATTTGGTGTCAAACATCTACAATAATGACTTTTAAAGTTGAATGAATAAAACGCATGTTTGCTATATTTAAATAGAATCGTAGAAAATAGTTCGTTTTAAACTTATTTCATCACAAATTGAAATAGGCAACAACCTCATATGCGGAATAAGCATATGAGTGACAATTTCATTAATACCAAATTGTGTTAACACTACAGAACGATGATGTAACATAAGCTGTTTCAACGAGAAAGAAAAAATATAACTTTGTGATTAAATAGAAATTACGAAATTATTTCTCTGAGAATGAGAATAAAGATAAAGCTCAATTCAAGTGTAAATGAATAAGTATCCATCTCTATTCACAAAAATAAATAAAAGTTTCCCATTTAGAGTCCATCTACTCGGTAACAAGACCTATTTTCAGTGGGGACCAATGTTAAGAATTACTCGTATGTGCAGTTGCTCCTTCCTTGTGCTGAACCACGAAGAATGCCGCATGGTGCCCAGACTTGCGCCTGTGAGCGAATAGCATCTTGGGAAGGAACGTTACTCTTGGAGTGGCAACTTGACACTATGAATGCACGGCTTTTACCTTGTTGCCCACAAGCGGTAGACAGACTTAGAAGCAGTAGAACTGTCAAATAAAACGTTGTTTAAGCAGCCTAGACTTCAACCACTTCACTCTTAAAAGGGTGATAAAAACAATGTATGTAGCCTAATAGGTTAATGTGCGCATAATAAGCTCATAAACTTGACGAGTTTATCCAGGATTTCAAATTGGTTCAATTCTTATCAAAGCCATAATGCAAGATCCTTTCGATACTGTTCAAATTTACCTGCCATATACACTGTAACTATATTATTTCCAAAAATAACTACAACACGCTTTAAAATTAGCTTATTTAGTTGTGCAATACATTTTTATAAATGTACCATATCGGCTGATAAGAGTTCCTGAAGAAAAGCAAGACTAGTTTGAGCTTAGCCACATATTTACAATACTGTAGCTCGCAACTAATTAATTTTACTATTACAAAATTGTATAGCTCACATATTTTAAAATAGGGAAAAAATCCAAAACTTACATTTTTCCCATTTTTTTTCAGTGTTATTGAGTTTCACATTCTGTTACAAATATTTTTTTTCATAACACATGATGATCAGACACTAAATTATTTATCCAGTTGTTCTGATATACTCTTCTTTAGCCATTCGCTACAAGACTAAAATTCATAACTGTCATATTTTCACATGAATGATTTCCAATTTTGGGAAGAAAATTTTGACATTTTATTTAATAGTTTTCACTTATCATAGTTTGAGATTTTTATTAGTACTTCCGCTGAAAATTACACTTTATTGAAAAATGAAACACAAATACAATGTTTTTGATTTTGGTTTATTGAATTATAATAATTTTGAACTAAAAATAAAATCATGTCATGCCATTGTGTGGTTCATTACAAAACGATTGATGCACAAAACGTGATAAACAGTTCATACACTGAGTTTTAAATTTATTTCCCCACATGACCTACCATTGTCATTTTTATTGTAGGGTTACATGTACATGTTACATGATCACCAACCGCACCATCAGGCTGTTTAACACATAGCTTTATTGAATTATTAAATGTTAAATGAGTTTAAATATTAAAAAATAAAACATTTTGTTGAGTTAAGTTTTACTTATTTAGTTTTGGTCGATCCTATTGTTTTACAAAAAATTATGAGCAAGGAGGAGAACAAACAATAAATACACCTATAGAATATACAAGGGAAAAAACAATAATAAAACAATAACGTAAGTATAACTATAAATTTCGTCATATCATAAGAGCATGATTGATTGATTGATTGATTGATTAATGAGGCTTAACGTCTCATGTTTGTGCAACAATGGCTAATCGAGACGATGAGCGGGTGATAATGAAGATAAGAAGATGATGATGATGAAGAATAAAGCCACATCCGCATCAGATCCATTGTACGTCGCGTGGGTCGTCATACGGGAGTTCAGCAAGGGTGGGCAAGACCGAATCTAACGTTTTCCATGTTTAATAGCAACCCGTTCATTTTTCACTTTGCAACGTTTGGTAAGTGGTAACCCTGTCATTTTTCACTTACAAATAATATTAGGTCTTGCGAAATCTCTGCTACTTCTGCTGATCTGTGAGTCTGTGGCTGGAACGTCTAAAAAGGATTGCGAACTGAGCAAAAGGCGTCGAGCGGAATAGTCCCCCCCTCTCCCCCTCTTCCCCCACACCACATAGTTTGACCGCTACACTTATTCCTGCTGAGTGGATTGGGAAAATGTTGCTCTAATGGAGTATTAAATCTATATACCAATGAATGTAACGCTACTAGTAAATATAACAGCTGGGCTTTGTGTAAACATCTACGTCCACGTCCACGTCCACGTCTTCGTCCACGTCCACGTCCACGTCCACGTCCACGTCCACGTCCACGTCCACGTCCACGTCCACGTCCACGTCCACGTCCACGTCCACGTCCACGTCCACGTCCACGTCCACGTCCACGTCCACGTCCACGTCCACGTCCACGTCCACGTCCACGTCCACGTCCACGTCCACGTCCACGTCCACGTCCACGTCCACGTCCACGTCCACGCATACAGCATACTACTACGGCTAAAGTATACTCTCACTCGCTCACGTCTTATGCCCAGGGAATATATGACGCAGCGATGACGAGGACAAAAGATGACGTGGCCAACGTTCTGTGTCTAGAAACGTGCGAGTATGAACAACGTGCTACAAAGTGAGGCTGCTATGTGCGGTTCTGCCTTCCAGTGGGTTTGCCAAAAAGGGCGTATTTATTAGGACAATAATAATCATGCCGGACCATATTATATTCTAATCTTCAGAATTTTCTCTCGTCTTCCCATAATGATGCTTTGTTTTCAGGACAAAAAACATGATATGGGTAAATTCATGTGTTTTCTTACGATTTACTGAGGGGAGAAAAAAGCATTGGCAAGTGTAATTTCTCTCTCCTGTAGGCTTCTTCACGTAGCATTTAAACGGTATTCATAATTTAAAAACGCTGATCTATAAACAAGGCATACAAATTTATTCCAATTACCAATATTCAAACCACAAAGCTCTCTTTTCCAGTAGGGAAATTTGGATGTACGTTGATCTGTCAATACAGTTCACTATATTTATCGCAATAAAAACATGGCGTTGGTTAATAGCCGAGTATAGCATTTGCAAACCTCGTTCGTTCTCAACATTTGGCGTGGAATTAAGCAGAGAGTGTTTGTGACAGATAGCGAGGAGAGTGCAGAGCCTAATTTAAATCATTGGTAGTCGCGTCACTTGTCAGTCCATGCCCACGCAACAATCTGGCAGAGCAGCCTTTCTATGATAGTTATATAATCGCGTAAAGCGGGTGAAATGGAAGGATACGTACGTACGTCTGGATCTTGTCTTCACGTGAATTCGTAGATAAGAAATGTGCTCATCAGAGTAGTAAGGAGTTGGTTGAAACAATGAGAGAGAGAGAGGGGGAGATTTACGATGAAAAGCGAAATACAATAATTCATTGGGAACATGGGGAAGATTATTAACCGTGTTGGTCTTAGGTACAAAACATACGTTTATTAGGTGAAGCCTCGAAGAATCAACGAACTAAATCTGTAACCCGAAGTACAATAGTAAATTTGAAAATTATTATTATAAACATTGTCTAACATATTTAGTTTGTTCCAACTTAACGCTTTATTGGTATATATATATATATATAAAACAAAAACACGGTTTAGTAAAATAAACGACACCGAGATTAAATCAAGCAATTGTAACCGTAGGTATGATATGTAAAAAAAATCCTCGGTGCTTTTCTTGTAGCAAAAGTTAGAGGCCACAATTTAAATCAAATACCATATAAAATGATATTGCCAAGATTTTACTATTAAACCACGATATTACATTTTTAACTTTGAACAACATTGTGTTTGACTTCAGATATAGGCTAGCATGACGTTATAAATACCAAAGATTACAAACTAGGCCCTAGTTTGTAATCTTTGTAAATACTTATATGGAGTTTAACGAGCCAAAAATATATACAATTCCATTCACGCACGAACAAATGTATATGATGGCTATACTATTGATCTTTGATGGGTTTATATAATTTATATAATATATAATTTTATATAATTATATAATTAATAATAATAGATATATAATTTTCAGTAATAAACACAGTTCTTGCAGATAAACTAAAATGTAATAAAAGATAATGTCCATGTAAACTGAAAAACATAACCTAAGGTCAAGGGCAACAACAAAATTCGTACTTTTCAACACTTTAAAATTACAAATAAAAGTGTGAATCAAAACGTTCAAAAATGAAATAAAATAAAATCACCAAAGAAAATAAGTGGGTTGACTACAATTATTATAAAAAAGCAGGGCAAAATAGTAATCGTGAAAGATAAATGTAGGAAAATAGGGTTTTAGGAACAAAAGATATCTAAGTTATCCGGTGAGTTTATGAAAAAAATAGTCTCACCCCACAATTGTGCAAACATGTATGAAGTAGCCACATTTTATATTACAGCTAAAATGTTCGTAAAACGACACTTCTCTTTTGTATAAATCGTTGCTACAATTTGGATCTAGCATGGGTTGCCTTCAAGCAGCTTTATGTTACGTGTTGTATGCAAAGCAATGGTATACACTCAACTAAACGCACTCCACCTTGCTCTGTTTTAAAACAGTCATCCATATTATCAGCGGTGTGCTCGATTACTCCAGCCTACTTGAGTCTGTTCCGGAGGCAAACATCGCTCCTTCATACAAACAGCGTTGAAGAACATTGCTTTACACGAACAAATAATATATATATATATACCACAGAATTTCCCCCATGACAGATTACAAAAGTTCAAAAGACTAAAACGTGACTACTACAATATCTGCTATTCAGAATGAGAGCGCTGTCTATAGCCACACCACATTATTTTACCACCCGCCTGCAGCAACTGAAAAATCCACTAACATCTTTCAAACCATAGTTCAAACATCGGGGAGATAGGTATAAACACATTCACACACAGCCTATGTTCAGTTCTCATATGCATAGCCAAACTTGAGAAGAAGGAACAGAAAAGCTTAAACAGATATACACTCCAATACGAATAACATGTGTAAACTAAAAAATACTTTTTTGATTACAGGATTGTTGAATTTATTAAGTTTTCTTTTTAAAGGTAATCAAGGCGATACATAACAAAATGTGATAGGAGATGGGAGATACCGTACTCCGGTGAAGTAGCAGAATGCTCTCCGCACTTAAGTGAAATTCCTTCACAAGTCTTAACTGTTGAGACTCCATTTTGAGCTCTAAAACCATATCATTACCTCTTTTCAGACGAGACAATTGTCACTAGCCCACCTTTAATATCGCAACGAGATGGTACTTGATGCTGGTGGTCGCATTCGCACGCACCTTACCACTGTGCAGCAGCTATAAAATTAATAATCTCATTGGCAATTAAGCGCATGGGGTTTAAATAAAGCAGCACATTCTATCTAGAAAAAAAATGCTTTTGTAGTTAATCAATAGAGTATACCAAAGTATATATTTGAATTAAAAGAACCATTCCATTGTATGAGAATTTCATAGTGGATCGATTAATTGTCAATGAGTGATAATGATATCCCTCATTATAAGCATCTATTCATCCGCTGGCCTAGTTCGGCGCCGAGCAACACGTAAATAAAAAGAAGGCGAGGTTATTGGCGAACTCTGTCCGTAGCTATTCCCATGGATACCTATGCCAGCGCGACTATGGCTTAGTTTGATCTAGTTGGCTTGCACAAGAATAAGCTCATCGCTGCATGAAGGCTTATCCCATTTTAATTGGAAGATTACATTGAAAAATCTGTTTGGCTGGGTATAGTCGTTTATTGATGTGAGCATTAAACTAGAATTAATAAATGGAGGATTAGAATGCACAATATGCAAAAGTGGAAAACGTTATTACTCTTTGAGACCACATAAGTAGACAGTACACAAAATCCGGTTTGTAACTAGAATGAGACAAAATGATTTACTGTAGAGACTTTGCTGCCACAGACATCCCTGATTAGGGGTTACCATTTAATGCGCTTCTCCATTTTTAAATATCTCATTTAGTACAAAATGCATATGGTTCATTTAGATAAAGTACTTAAGTACAATTTATCAGCTTAAATTGAATCTTTTGGTAAATTATTTTTTAGAATATACTTCCAAATATGATTTATATATTTACGTAGAAACAGAATATTTGAATCTTTAGATGCAAAGTTTTAAAGTTGGTTGATTCAATAATGCGTGGGCACATGTATTAGCCCAAGGCTGAATGTTTAGAGAATACGTTCATTTAAAATAGTCTCCAACTGATTATGTCTGTGCAAGACTGGATTTATGTATTTATCTTTATCGGTAAGAATAATTTAATATTTAATTTATACGCGACCATCTCTAGAGAAAGAAACTAAAAGATACGACTAGAAATAATATGGAAAGTAGGGCTGGGGCGGTCCACATGTTTAAAGCATGACGGAAATAGATGCCTCAAAACTCAAATATTGAGCGGCTGTGTGGCCTATGTTTGATCAGGCGACGAGTCAAGACGGTAGGAGTAATATTGCCCCCCCCTCCCCCCCCCCCTCGATCAACAGCAAGGTGAAGTGGGGTGAGGGACGGAATTTAATCACATGGTAATGTCGAGCGCAAGCCCTGGCATTCCATGTTAAGAGTGCTATTGAGTTCGGTATCCCGGCTGAATGAAAAGATACTGAAATTACACGTATATGTAAAAGAGGCGGTAAATATTATCGGTAGGTTTCAACGT
Organism: Isoperla grammatica; assembly: GCA_945910005.1. Lineage (NCBI taxonomy): Eukaryota > Metazoa > Arthropoda > Insecta > Plecoptera > Perlodidae > Isoperla > Isoperla grammatica. The sequence goes on along the minus strand of OX246737.1, from coordinate 44,076,671 downwards.
AGAATGAAGAGTCTTAGGGAGTAATTATTTTCTGAAGTGAATGGGAATCAACGTTTTATATTTATATTTAGCACCTTATCTAGTCGGTGGTAATACGACAATGAGAGGAGACCCCGATACACGTCGAGTGATTCTTGTAAGAAGTGAAGGTTGACGGCTTTAAATACCAACCTTAAATAAAAAAGGTTGATTTTATAAGTCCATTTGAAACACGAATTTACGAGTATTAAGGGTGGATAAGAGAAGTTGTTATACTTTGAGAACCCAGAAATTCGCTTTTACTAACGGCGACAAGTTTCGGAAAAAACTCGTCAACAACCCATCTCCTGGTTTCTGATGATATTGCCTAACTTCAGAGTTGGTCATCTACAGACGGCTTTGAGATATGATATTCTACTTGTAGACATCCAAGAGAACGAAATGCGACTTGTCACTTTTATTAAACGGCGAACACACGTGACTTGTATTAATATCTTTAAGTTAACCATAGAGTTATACAGAACACGGATACACTAACCACCATTCGATTGAAATATAGCAAGTACTGACTTTTTGTACCACACAAACATAAAATACTATACATACACGTGTATGGTTACTTGTTTCAATGAGTTTATCTTCTGTTTGAAATCAATGAAAGTAATGCATTCATTATAGATCTACACACATAAGGAACACACCCTTTATTGCATCGACATTTCATCTGCACTACACAAAAGTGCGAGTGGCCACTCACACCTTGTGATGAGTAGTCTTCGACCCTCCAACTCTTACCTCACGTAAGAGCGTAAAAGCAGTTAGTTGGGTGTATTTCCCAACGAAATATTCAACGTATAAGAATATGTTTAAGAACACCGACATACCAAAATTCTCCTAATTAGACATTTAAGCTACCATACATCTTGTTCAGTATTTGAAATGGCTGCGCGTCCATGGTGGGGAGTTTTCCTCGTACAAAGCCCGCCATTTTGTATTCTTCTTACTTTCCAACAAATATCTTATGCGGAGCGTAACATGGTATTCAATGCAGAAGTACTAAAACACGTTTTCATGTGTAGCGTACGAAATGTCAGAGTTTAAATGAGGCACCACTATTAAGTCCCCGATTTCCTCACAAATCTCAAGAAACAGATAGGTTGTCAATATTGTGATGACATTGGAAGAAACAATAATAAGAAATCCATGTCTAAGCGTACAAGCTTGTGTGACAGCTGTCCCCAATCCGACGATTGCAAACGTTTTGTAGACAGGAAAGTTGTCGTACGAAATAATAAATGCCAGTGGGTTACCTCATGATAACACGATATTTCCTCGGAGAAGAAAAATATGTCAATTTAACTAGATTTATTCGATGTTTGTCGACGATCGACCAGATTCACCCCGATTCCATTACTGGCGTAGTAGAGTCCAAACAAACTGAGCGTCTCCATGTTTGTAGAATAGATCAACAATAGCATTTAAGACAAACTTTCGAAACCGAAGTTCTCGTAAAACAATTTTATATCTCGAAGAAAATTGAGGCAGTCTAAATTTTCCCCTTTGAGCGGTTTGTTGACGGTAGAGCGAGGTGTGGGACCTCTTTCCCCCGGGCTTGCCTTTGCCATCCACTCACGCGTGCTATTATGAAACCCGCAGGTCTAGTCCAGGGGACAAGCTTTAGACGAAATAGCAAGAAATCCGATCAGGAATCAACGGATCGAGAAAAGTTTGTATTTTGGAAAATGGCGGCTTGAAAAGGAAAAGGAAAATATTATGAAATACCTAAAGATAACTCTAGCCAAGCAAAACAAGCATACAGCGATATCCACAATCCCAAGTATTCCAACCTCCCCAGTGGAATAACCCTTTATTCCCTTATAACGCTGGCTCAATCTTAAATGAAACTAGAGGCTTTATTATTTGAGCGTTGTATTTTATATCGTACTGAAAAAGTTGTATTTGCCGCAAGAACCTTACAATTCACTTTTATCATAACAGACAAAAGTCGCGCATTTCCTAACGTTTCTTCCTTGAAAATAATGGAATGCAACGCTAGCTGCTTCAAAAAACCCACAAAAATGGTGAGAAAAGAGATAATTTGCAACTTCTCAACCAACACTCTAAAGAACAACTCTGCAATTGCTAATTACCCACGACAGAATCTACAATTCATGTTTTAATCTAGGTTTGCCGTAACACAACATGCTCTGCTCCCAACAAGGTTGGCAATTCCCCGTCCCCACTCTGAGTCCTGACATCAGGAGTTATTTCTCCCTAGAGTTGGACTACGCACACACCCCTCACTCCTACATGTATCGACCTGTGCAGCAGCTCAATCGCTCAAGGTTAACCCGAACGCGTGGACACGGTAACCAACACTGAGGGATTCCCAACACAGTCAACTGGCGAACCGAAACTGAACGACAACTCTTTTCTGTTTATAACCTCATTCTCATAACCATTTACAGTTTAATTGCTGTTTTGAATTTAGTTGCGTCGTTGTTTGTTTTTTTGATTGAAGTATTTTTCGGGGCAAAAACATCTAAAGGTCTTTATGATTTATGTTTTTAATTTCTATTCTATTCACGTATATTCGGGTAAAAAAAAAAAAAAAACTGGGGAAAAACCGTTCGCAGAAACTGTTCTCCAAAATCTGATAACCTCGTTTAAAATTAAATTTAGGTAGCCAAAGTTTGTTGCAAATAGTAAAGGTTTTTATGACAAAGAGAAAATTAAATTGAATTAACTATTTCATTCCAACTTTGTGATTGTTATTTCTAACGGTGCTTCTTCGATAATAATGCCGTTTCAAATAATGTATTAACGTTCTGAATAAGATAATACAGAAATACAGATAATCACGTTTAAGAAACGTTTACGAGAATACATACACGGAAAAATCGCAACCAAAAATTCAATTTTTCCATAACATAGTCTCAGAAGGCGTTTCCTTTCCATCTAATACCGATCATTGGTAGTTGAAAGTTTGTTTAGTGTAATATTATGTTAGGAGGTAACGTTACATCTAAAAATATAATGTAAAAGATAGCATGATACGTCTTTTAGGTACAACATGTACTTGTACACTCGCAGAGATATATAAATCAAGAGTGTAACTGCTCGTCCGATGTTCAACTAATTGTCTCGCCTTGCTTCTGATCTGCGAGTGCTGCTACCCAGATCAGCTGTTTGCAAGACTTACTTTGGATAATTCTAAACCATTATTAACAAGGATTTCACGAGGCCAAGTGCCTAGATGACCTTAAAATACGTTGTGATGTGCGTATATTATTAGTTTCAGTAGAGTAGCACAGACATTACCGCAGGATTATTTCAAGTCTGAAACGAAACTATTACTAGCTTTGTTACTTTCAAATGTGTACATTTGGTCCAGCCAAGGTCCTAGAACTACTTCTATGTAAATATTGTATTATTTTCGCATCAAAGTGGGTTCGTTGGTAGACCTGAAGATAAATAAGATCGCAGGCGAAATGGACGTAGTTGTACGGCCTTGAACACACCACATATTCACATTTTGTACTAAAACAACTATACCTATAATGAAGTTTCAGGCTTGAAATAAACTTCCGATAATATGTGTGTTATTACTCCAATGGAACTAAAACTTTATGCAAATAAAATAATAAAATCATCTATTCCCTTGGCTAAGTGCAAACCATTATCCCTAGTGATAAAATGTCTAACAAAATTCTTCCAAACATCCGGCCAGCACCCGCAGATTTGAAGTAGAGGAGAGGAGTATCTGTGATTGTTAGATCGTCAGTCGAACACTTCACTGTTGTACCATTGTGTTACTTACACCGGAGTGTGTAGGACTACTGCAGCATAGTTTCACTAGTATTTTTAAAATCTCTAATATATCTAGTGTTCTAATAGAAAGTCTACCATATATAGTCAGAAAATATACAAACACGCTTTGTGATATCCATTTAAATTGCTTAAAGTACACGTTACATCATAAATATGTTTCTCAGTAATTAAAACAATGTAAATATACAGTATTTGCTTTTCAAGTCACTTAAAAAGTGTTCTGACAGTTTCACCAGTCTTTGACGTAGTAGACTTTTAAGTAGACTATAAAATTTCATAAAGTATAGTTCCTTCAGAATTTAGATTGTATTAAGTGTTTTCTGAAACTTGCTGAAAATAATATGGTCCATAGCAGGCAGGCCGTTAAGATTGCTGCAAGACTACTGTGAAGCGTGGCTCAAAGGGAAGGAGCAATATGGCTATACGGGTCCGCGGGCCTGTAAGACTCTAATCCAGAGCGGTGAATGATGCCGGTGGGGGATGGGGCGGCCCGGATAATGAAACGAAGCTCTGGCGCTTAATTAAAAACCTTACACACTCTTTTGTTTAAGATACAGTTCTACCATGAAACGAAATAGAATGTTTCACGGAAAATTGTGCTGCCTACTACTAGTGAACTGGAAACATTGACATGGTGCTTTAATCCCAACGAAAAGAGGACATCAAATACAAAAAGGGAATGGCTTTTAGAAAGAGTATGATTATATATTTTTGTAAATATTCTACAGCTAAGGAAAGATAGACAGTGTTGAATTTGATGGAAATATTATGTGAGAACTTTTCGTAATTAAAACTCTAAAAACTAATATGTTCGCCAATAGAATCAATGGCGACTACGGTTTTGCAGTAAAATTATTAAAAAAATCAAACCAACACGAATTTCATATTTTACTTAAGCTAGAAAATTCACTTGGCTCCGCTCGCTGCAAAATATGACATGTTATTTAAACTGGGACATGGGCCTGTTATACAAACAAATTTATTTAAATTTAAAGATAATATTTACTTAGATTTTAATATGAACGAGCGTATTATGATCAGATTTCACGGATTACGAAAAGTGTGTTTTGTTGTTACCGCAACTTTTTTATTTTTGAGACCGGCACCTCCACCAACTAATTAAACCATGTTTTTGGCCGCTGCAGTTCGGCTAAAAACAAAACACAACTGTTACTGGCAATCATAAGTGTTAGATTAAACCTAATCCAAGACATTTTTTTATTATGTCATGATAAGCTTGCAGAAAATTAGAATTTACGCGGTTAGACTAATTTCAAACGTTTTACGCGGCATCCGAAAACAGAAATCCATGTGACAATGCTATATGATATTACTTCTAGGAAGGAAATTATGTGGTGCTGTTATTTAATTTTTACTGCGACAAATACATTTATAAATCATAGATTGCAATGAGAAAACGAAAACATATGAAAAGATCTACTTATTTTAACTTCACAATCTCCATCACAGAACACATTACTAGTATCAATTGTTAAAATTGTTGTTTACTGTATGTATGACAGTGTTAGAACACAGTTTATATTCGATTTTCACTGGCCAGTCGTCGATCTGGTTTGTATTGCATTTTGTTTTGGAATGAACTAGAAGTGAAGTGGTCAAAAACGCGTTATCGCAGGAACTCGACAGGCAGAAATACAAAACAAAATATAGAAAAGGAAACATATACATTAGGTAAACTAAGGCAGCGCTGCTAGGGGGACTTATTTCTTTATTTGATCAATTCAAAACTCATTGATATAAATATCCTAAAATGTGTTCAAATTAGTGCATTGCAGGACAGAACGGATCCCGAGATCAAGATACGAATTACATTCATCTATTTTTATTTTATTTTAAACTCTTAACAAACATTTCGTTTTGATCATTTTCTACCTACTTACTGTGTCAAACCGTCACTATTATGAACTACTTTTGCAATATGTGAATAAGTATGGATGCAATCATGAGTGATGTAGCTATTTGAAGGTAGAACACCGTATGTGGTCCTGGCTGTGATTGTGGTTGTCCATATGATCTCGTAATGGTCGAGAGCTCCAACAAAGAGTTATTCATATGATTCACATGTAATACAGATCAATACTTCGGTAATAACTTTCAATCAAACATAACTAAATGATTATGGTATATTAATGTAACTAGATTCAGTAAAGTAATTACACTGACAAATCTGAAACTATCGTAATTGTAATGGCAATATACGAGTCTGTGAGTCAGTGACGTCAATGTACTACTGCACTCAGACTACGATTAACAACATAAGCGATGTTTAAACAATGATTGCGAAATAACAGCAGAATATGCCACCTCGTGTGGCAAATTAGTCCAATAATATAACAGACTAGTGTAATCAATCAAGTTATCAAGTAATAAGTAAATTGTTTTAGGGTTAACATTCTTAGTTGATATCCAAAGGAATTATAAAATTTGAAACACGTCATCGTTGTTGGTATTAATAAACCATAACTTCTGAACATCCCAATGTTAATGTAATTTGTAGACGTTACAAAACCAAACCTACGAAAACATATGGGGTCAGTTTGCATTTTGAAGTAGCCGCGAGTCAGGTCTGAAAGTGTTTATTGAAAAGAGGACTATCTAGTCTATATCCATACAGGACCCACTAAAGCAAACAGTGAAAATCCTCTGCGAAATCTCTTGCCTTGTGGGCCTATATACTCTACGGAACATCAACCACCATTTATATTATGTATATATTTGACTTCACAAGTCTGAGGTTTATGAAGTCATGTGAGCTCTGTCCCTGGGCTCCTGACGTTACCTATTCGCAAACTACCTTGCACTAGAAATACGTTTCGGAGAAGAAGAGATACTCTGAAATGTTGACGATTGTGCATGTCTATTAAAGACGACTATTACTTTATTGAATACACATTCTTAGTTATGTATTCATTTAATATAAAAACGAATCAAAACGATCAAGTTGTAGATTATATATTGAATTGAATAGACAAATTTAAAAGTATAAGCTGGAACGTTTTTATGATTATATGGTGGATTTATACATAAAAAACACATTTTGGGTGTTACAATACGAATTACCTTTTCTTTAACCGCAAATGTGTTTAAAATACTAGACAAATAATACACATTTATGTTAAATCCTACGTTTGTGTTTATATATTAAATATTTCAACACGATGAAATGTTACTTCTAATCTATACTTATACGTAACTACATAATTAATACCCTTCACAATTATGTAAACTGTAAATTAAAATATAACTTACCTACAGTCTGGTATAATCCTGTGAACTCCCTGGATGAAGTTATCACTACTCAAAATTACATTGGATGTTAATACATTAGTTTAAGTTCCCAGCTAATGAATATTTATCAAGTATCATTATTCTCTTATATAGAATGCACATTTTCCCTTTTTTCTTTACTTGTTGTTATTAATCTGGCACCAACGGTAATTATTAGTTATTCAAATGTGGACAGCTTTTCAGAATAGATTGAATAACAGCTTTTTCGATTTCGTAGAGTATTATTCAACCGAGAGGCTTTAGCGGTAAAAAAAACGCACTGTCACAATATGTAAAGCCGATTAAAAACACGATAGCCTTGTTAGTGAAAACGACCATCTATGTGTGCGACAATTGGAATTAACTAGCACAATTGGTACGGAAGAACTGTACAGAACTACAGCAAAATATATTCAACTTACCTGCATCTTATGCACACCTAAACTAGAAGACGTTTTTTTTTTACTTTTTCCCGCATTGTATGTATGTATATAATATATATATATATATCCATTGTTATGTCGACTGTCTAATCATTATGCTTTTGTATTATTTTTATGTTAAAATGTTGAGAGTTATCAACTCAGAAAACTTTATACAGAATGTATGTAGCTTTTTGATTGCTTATAATTTAATAAACTATGTTTCATCACACCTAAAACAACAAAAACATATTTCATTTCCATAAGGCATTTTTACTGACCCATCCCACTCTTAAAGAATCTAAAGTAAATTTACATTCATAATGGGGAATTATTTAAATTAACACACACAAAACATTATACAATAAATGTATGCCAATTTTGTCTTCTGCTCCACAACTCGTAGTTCTAGTCATGAAACAAACGTCGGTCGAAACCAAACCACATAATAATCACTTACATTGCCTTTGGTTCCAATGCCAATAACACATGCCAAGTTTATTTTATTGTCATATCCGAGTACCCGACTCTATAGTTGGTACAGGGACAAATATTGAAAGCAAACGGCGGACATATTCCACCTCGTGCGTGCTAGTTACACAAAACCGGGAACTCACCAACTAACCCGAAGTAGTGTTGATAAAGAAGGATTCTGTACTACCCTTGATTTACGTATGTCAACGACTGCCCGTCGTATCTGCTCAATTCAGCACTTGATATTACCAAGTAGTTAGTGCATTTGAGTATTAAATATTTGAGATGTTTTGTTCCATATATATTCTTAAAACTTGAAAGGAATCTCAGCATTTTATTAGATTTTTATCGGTTAACTGGAATAAGGATTTGAACCTGCAATTTGCTAGAGTCGCCCTAAACCAGAAACATGGGTGCCCCATACCATTTAAGTTTACAGCCAATATACAATTTGCTTTTGTACACTAAAACTTCCCAACAAGACAATATGAACATTTCACCCCCGTCGTAAATCAAGGAAAATAATAAAAAAACAAAATCGAATTCACCAATTTTATTTTGGGAGCGTTTATCTGCACGACTTCTATATCATTCACAAGAGTTCGGTTGCATACTAGTTCCTATTTTAAAATTATGGGTTGAGTCTGACATTCCCCGTGACTTTCGTTCCCAATAATGAACACTTGATCAAGTCTCATTATAACAAGGGTAGAGAAATAAGAACACGTGTCATGTTATGCCTAGTCCGCAACGATCAAGCACAAATCAAGTACCTTCACCCGTTTAAATCAGAACGTGATTGGGTTCGGGCATCGTCCGCGGCCCCAGTGCGATGGCCGTCACGTCGGGACGCGAAGGGCACCGGTATTAATCTCGTGAAAGGCACCGTCCTGATGAGATGGTCCGTCGCGACGCTCGACGCACTCTTGCAAACAACTCTACACGCGACGGGAGCGATCGAACGCTCCAATTATCTAGAGACCGATCGGTGATTGCAATTTGAGTGCCACCCCTACCGTCTCCCGACAGATTGACCCCGGGTGATTTAAAGCCGTGCTTAAACCTCTCGTGTAAAACGAGCGTTTTATTATAGGCCTACTCCTTTAATAAAGATTACCGAGACTACGGATATTCTGATTTGAAATTGGTTCCGAGTGGATAATTACTTAATTAAAAACAAAAATGTGATTCACTGATCGGAATAAGATTTAAGTCAGCACAGAGAAGCAGGGTTAATGATTATTTGATGTTGTCAATGCGGGCCTAATGTACGCCCTTGATGGTCACAGGCTAGAACCCTAATGAAAACAGTGGCGGACGCAGGGGGTCCATCCCCTAACCCCTCCCCCCCACCGATTTCCCAAACATAGGTCCACAATCATTAAACTATGTATAGTGACACATAGGGGTATGGTCTGCTCGCACCTACAACTTTATATCTGAATAAGAACCAAGACTATTAGACCGGGAGTAGTATTAAAACACAAATAAACACACGAACAATAACCACGGTCAAAAAATAAAAACACTCACCAGTACGTAAATTTTCGACAGCGTCCGCTGTCTTCCTCAGACGCGAGGGAACTGAACGAACAATTTACGCACTGGTGAGTGTTTTTATTTTTTGACCGTGGTTATTGTTCGTGTGTTTATTTGTGTTTTAACTTTATATCTAATATAAATATTCAATACACACTACTACTCATTTATTTATAAGGCTGGTTTAAAAGGAAAGTAACAGAGTTTCTCAGTTAGCCCACACTCACAGTACGCTACCATCATGGTTTATTATGTTCCGTTAGTCTCAGATAACATATATTCAACATGACAGCTATGAGTTTCGCTGTTGCAAAAAAAAAAAATTGCTTTGAATAATGAATTCTGAGTCAAGTTTAGAATTTCAAATGCTAGATGAGAGGTATCATGCTTTTACAAGAGAATATAACCAGATCACAAAATAGAAATAAGTATCATTAAGTCAATTAAAAACGATGTAAATGAGTGATATTATTTGCTCTTAAAACATAGGTCAGTTACATTAACATGCAAAAACTTAAAACAACAAAAATTGCAACACTTTCAGAACATAATCCCGTTAGTAATAGTCATCTTGGGATAAAATTAACGGCATGTACTTCATACTTCACAGACGTCATCATAGACGTTTCTTACTTACTTAAATATATGTAGATATTATGATCCACTTAATAGTTGTCAATACAGGACATTAGGTAGGATAATATTTCAAACGAAAGCATAGTGTTTAAAGTGGCGTGAGATCCGTGTGAATGTGTTAGATAAACCCATTTAACGTCTTCGTAATTTTCAATTAACCTTAAATCGAAGAAACAAATTTTGAAATGTGGACAGCCATGCCAACACGCACTTTGAACCAGTTTCTCAAGACGTTCCATTGAGCTGGCCCTATGATAAAACCCAGAAGATTTGGAACGAAATAAAGTTGTGTTTTCAATGGCGTTGAATGCATGTTCGAAGTTGGGTATCTAGAAGGCGCGTAATACGAACTTTTAATTTCCGCAGTGAAACGTTCGTTCGTTCCAGGCGGCTGTGAGATAACCGAACCTATAAAGAACGTCTGCGTCATTCATTGACGCGCTCTGCTTAATCCTATAGTTAGAAACGACGCCCGGATTGACAAGGATCCCCATTCACGAAGCAAGAAAACACTATCGGAGTTGTCACGCAAACTGTAATTAAATGAGCTCGAAGAGTCTCAGAAAGTTTCGAATTGACAGCCCCGTTGTGGGCTCGGCGACAACAGAGCGCCGAGAATGGAAATTATCTGTTCCCATCTTTCGTGATCAAAAAACAACGACGTTTCTAATGTGGGAAACGCGATAACGAAGAGGAAGAAAGGAAGCGATGAAATAGACGGGAGAAATGAAAGGGCGAAGGGAGAAAGTTGCCGCTGTGTTGATTTGACAGTTTCGGGTGTGTAGATATAAAAAACATGGTATATTCTGGGTAGGGAATATCAGACGCAGTCAACTCTGAAATTGTATGGACAAAGTTGACCCGTGTGGCTTACGTTTCCCCGCCTATCCCCTCTAGCTTGGCTGAATCTGGCTACGCCTGCTTGGGAACACCCTTACTTCCATTTAAATAGAAAATCGTGAAAGGTGAATCTTGTTGTGAAGGCGAGTTAGCAGATAAGTACGAGATAAGATCTACCAATGCAGCAGGCCAATAAATACACCATATCATCTTCATCTCTTCATACGCTGTTAGAAATTTGTACTTGTAAACCAAAAAGTAATTGTAACACAAACCTTGTAAACATTTATTCAATTGTATCAAAAAGTAAAGCAGGTGCACTAAATGCTCCTTCTTTCTCAATATAAGAGGGAGTGTTTAAATTGATAGAACTTGATTTATAAACACCAAAAAGTAGTTTTAATTTTTCGAAAGTAATTGGTACAATTAATTTTTAAATACAATGTGTGACATTCTGAAAGGGCATGAGATGCCATCATTATGTAGCCAACGTTCTAACTTGTAAGTGAATGTTTTTTATTTATATTGATATGAATGTTACTGAATTAAAATACATGAATGTGTCAACGTGTAATCAATGTTGGGCGATCTTCTTAGAAAATCAATTTCAAAACTATTGCCATATAAAGTATACCAAAACAATTATATTATTTAATGTGTGTGTTTGAAACAAATTGAATAATTGTGAATGTGCTCTAATAAAGTGATCACCAAACTACCTAATTTGTTAATCCCATGCATTTTCCCCATTAGTGATATGGCATACCCTGCTTTCCCAGCCATATTGATGTATGCACATTTCTGTAATACTTTTATCACATTAAACTCGTATGTTTCCTAAAGTATGCAATTCAAATATTTGTGTAATTGGAACGCAGTCTGCAATTAAGTAGAAAAGAAATAAAAATCCAAGATAATTATTTATCAGAATGCATTTTAATATGTAACACTAGAAGTTTGACATGTTTTCGATGTGAAATTTAAATCTAGAAGCATTGCAAAGTATACTATCATTAAATATATGAAATTTTATCAAATGTGAGGTCGTTCATGTAATAAGCTAATTCTGAAAATTGTGAGTTCAAATTAAACCGAACTAAGTCAGCGTATGTTTAAAAAAGATAAAGCGAGGTCAAATACAGTCATAATTTTACTCATGATGTCGTTTTTGTGAGGGTAATTATGGTGTTAATAGCCAGTTACATTTGCGGTGTCCTTTATGGATGTGATCGTGTTTGATTAATGATGATTGCAAGGAAACGCTGCTAGAAGTGATGTGGGTCGAATACCATGAGAAATATCTGGTTAACGATTTGATAACAGGTTGATTTACAAGCTGCACTTTTTTAACTGCTGGAAACAGTTTGAAACTATTGAGATTTATTCACGTTAAGCGGTAAAACGTGTGCGATATGAAAAATAATTCTCAAGAGTGTCTACAATTACAATTCATAGTGATGCGCCCTTTTGATTCGTCGCTCTGTTTTCAAACGGACTCCGTAGGCCTAACGACTTAGCAATCCTCATTTTGATTGCATTACTATCTTTAACTAAGCTTAGACAAGTAATATACGCCACTGATTATTTTAAAAAATGACAATTTAAAATAACATATTGAATATTCAAAGTATTAGCTGAATTTCAATTCACATTTAATTTACGAACTAAATGGTGGAACAACCCTTTACCGTACGTAACAAATATCACGATACTATGGGTTAGTTTTTGGGAATAACAAATGTGACCGCATATAAAATACTATTATTATTATTAATACTTTCATATTATGTTATATTTACAGCAATTTCCCTACAATCGGTCAACACAAATTATTAATTTTATGAATTCCATCTACATTTTATTATGTAGCAGTTTTTCTGGAAAAATTCTAGTAATCATCTTTTTTGAAATTTTTTGCACATTTCCTTTGCGATAATAGAACAACCTAATATTGTAAAACAGTTAGTTATTGTTTCATGTTATTTATGGTATTAATATTTACATTCTTGCACATATGCATGATGCAGCAGTTGAAGCTATATTACAAATAATGTGAGAGTAACATGGAGAGGTCTGCAAATATCTGGCAACACTGTACATGTTGTTCTGATTCTAACATGACACTATACGAACATAAAAGTCAGTTTAATGACAGGAAATCACAACCAATTACAATACAAACATATAATAAATATGCGAAGGAGCTAATGTTGACTTTAACTTCAATATTCCAAGCCAGTCTCCCAGTATACTTGGATTTGTAACTGTATCTTTTCTGTGAACTCCATATTCATATAATTATTTTCAGGTGAATATTTAAAATCCCACAACGCTAACTAATATTATTTGTTGACCATTTGAGAACACATTCACTGTATCCTCTAAAAGCTAGGTAATACAAATTAGTATGCTATTTGGTACAGCAAAATAAACATTAAACAAGTACTGTGGCAAAAATATTTCGATCGCTTTATCATTTCCAAGCAGTTCGTTACGCCGGAATAGAGAATTGCGGTCGCTCCGAGCTTATAGGCAATCGATCAAACTTGACGAATTTTGAGTTAAAATTGAAAGTTTTTTTATTTCATTTTCCGCTTGACATACAATTTCTTTCGCGTTGCAAAAATGCGCTTCCCAAGATCGAACGAAGCATTTGATGAAACAGAAAAAACAATAAGTTAACTTCCCTTCCGGCCGAGTGCACACTGAGGGAAGGGTATAACCGAATGGCATCCAGTGGACATAGATTCACAAAAGGGGTCGTATTACGACGTCCACTGGGGCGGAAAGATCAAGGGTGTATTGTTCATAACGCTCACATGTTAAAGATAATATCATCGGGAGTCAAGGAAAGGTGAAATTACATTCTTGTTAGGGTCTGCTGACTTCTAGTTCGCTGATGTGCGATCGCAGAGCCATCATGTGGAACATTCAATTAATCGATAAAGTAGCCATCCCTGAATGAGATAAATCAATCTTTGCATCAAAGACAAATCACAAAGCTGGACAAGTTTCCCATTGCGCGCTGAAATTAAATATTGCACACTCACTAGAGAGAAACTTACTGGTAGGAAAACGTGGCGTGTTCATTATTCTGACAACGAAACTTTGTTTGCGGAAAATGTAAAACTTTGTGTTCTATAGAAAATACTCCGACGACTGCTGGCTACAGATCCCTCCGCCTGTCACTCCACACTTTCCACTACCTGAATTTCATAATGGCGGAGAAATTAAAGTGCATATAAAAGGTAACACTTAGAAACGCAAATTGAAAATGTTTTACAAAGGAAGTTACGATAGAACCATGCACTGCACGAACAGAGAATAAAACAGGTCAAATAAAAAAACCAAAATGTATAAGGGGATAAAAGAACCTTTCATATTTTCCGCATAAAGCTAGTAAACAAGGCCATATCGTACACAGACATCGTCCTAAAACACGCCACATAAAACGTATTTTTGGTAATGCCCTTTAAAGATCTTTTATCATAAATATACAAACAATTTTACATTGTCACGTTGAATAGGCCGATAATACTACAATACAACGAAACAAGATATGTATCATCAGTTTCGAGCAAAAACTAGGTTGGAGTTATTGGAATGTAGTACATATTTTGACGTACCTGAAATTATTTGTCACATTTTTAGGATGAACTGGTTCATATCAAATAAACAGTAACGCTAAATCCCGATATATTTGACAATGTCCTCTATGCTTTTCAGTTTGTTGACGAAAAACTGTGTTAAACATGAAATAAATACAAACATATAAGTAATTCAAGCTCCCCAAAACGTACGTATTTTCTCAATTTATAGGTCAAACGCAATTATTGATAACACGAATTTGTACGATTGCCACATTAATTCTTTACTTCAGAACACAAATCCTCCTCTGGTCAAGCATACAGCAAGTAGTACATTCAAAACAAAAAACCGCAGACAATTTTCATTTTTTTATTATATCTCAAGATTGAAACACAAAATCGAAAATCTGAGAAACCATAGTGGTGTGGTTTGGTAAGCCCTACACACTGAATGATAAATGTATTTAACATTATAATCAGTATGACTGTGAAAACGATTTCCTTAAATTACTAAGGAAATCGTGATCACAGTCATACTAATTATAACGTTAAGTATAGATTTATCATTCATTCTGTAGGGCTAATCAAACCACAGCTCTATGGTTTCTCAGATTTTCGATTTTGTGTTTCAATCTTGAGATATTATTAAAAAATGAGAATTTTCTGCGGTTTTTAACGTAGATTTAGATTTTAATTTAGATTATAGTTTATTAGACACACAATTGTTTGATAGCCCGTCTGGTTGTACATCTGATCTTGCGAACACTATACACGTCACACATGGTCCGTATTACATACTTTCTGTGAGAGTTGGAGGTGACTAGAGATCTATTAGCATATTCGGAATTACGTAGGAATTTGATATTCACTTGTGCGTAAACAAGTATCAGGTTGTCTCTTCGAGAAATTCACAAAACTCATCAAAGTTAACGATATTTGTTATCGAATAAAGTAGGCCTAAATGTGTGCTTGTTAACTTGCGATCAAAATACAGCAAAATGCGATTATGGATTTGGATGAGACAGGCCGTAATTTTTTATTTTTTATGTTTACGGTACATACCATTCAAACTCACTACATTTACACACATACTTGTACCATGTACATATTGTGTATTGACCATATTGTAATGTGATATTTTATGTGTCAGTATTTATCAGTTTAAAGAAAGAGATAAGTTGTATGATATTTATAAGCAAACTACCAGTGAAAATCATTAGGAGCTGTATAAAAAAGCACGTACCTAATCAAGTACTTTCTATGATAAGAAAAGCTAAACACAAGTACTATAAGGGCTTAAATCTATTTTTTATATGGGAATAAAGCAATTTAATGACTTACCTAGTGAGATCACTATGCCCAAAGATGTAAGGTTATTTAAAATTAAGTACTTAAAATATATAAAACTTAAGGTGTTGGAGTGATGAAATTTAATTTGGAAATGGTTGTATGGCTATTATACTATGAGTGACGACTATTATTGATCCAAATGTATGTAATGTATTTAATGTAAAGTATGTAATGTAATGTAATGTGCAAATGTAACTTGTATGGGAACTGATAGCTTATTATAGCTAAATAAAGAGATTATTATTATTATTATTATTATCGATGTTCGTCTCAAGCATTTCTGTGTTCAGTAAACCGCGTTGTTACCATCACGACATACCATGGAGAAAAGGTAATGTTTATCTACGCTTTAATCTTAGCCTGATACTGGTACTACACAATATGCTGGTCACAACACGGTCCAAGGTATACATTTCTAATGATTCACGAATACTTGTGACTGTAACGACAATAGTTGATAACGATAACGACAGCCAACGAAGTGCACGGGTGTTCGAAGGTATTCGAACATGCTACAGGTTTATGAACCACACATTGTAAGTAAAGCACATTTAGTCCAAATATATTGGAATGCATGCATGTGTTTCATCTAGATCTAGATGTGCATGACTAACTTGCAGATAAGATTGGTAGCGAACACATTAAGGGTGCGTGTGTACGAGTGAGTAAGATCTTGACGACTACGTGAGTCATTTAACGTGATAGGATCATACACTCCCAAATAACTCAAACCGTTTGCATAAATTAATAAAAGTACAGAGTCACACAACTAAAATAACTTCTACTAAGTGGATCTAACTTGTGTTTATCTGAAATGTCGAGAGAAAATGTAACAAGATGGTACGAAAGCGGCTGTGCGGTCGTGTTTACAAGTGGTTCAGTAGCTTAGTGGTTTAGGTTGAGAGCCGACTGTCCACCTTACCATGGTACAAGTGTACACAATGTACTAAGAAGCTGACTTATGCGCTGCAGTAAGACGCCACCCCCTACCCTAATCTAGACGTCTGTTTCGATTCCCGATACAGCAGCGCAACCATGTTGATCGGAATAAATCAACATCCAGCAGACGTCGCGACGCTTTCTGCACAGATCCCTGACCCAAAAACGTGTAACATCTACAGTATCAACTCTAACAAGAGACGCAATAATTGTGGTACCCCTGTTCGTACTACAGATGGGGAAAGCCTAATTAATTATACTTTAATTGAATAATACATCACGTATAGTTTTTAAATATTGTTTAATTTTCAAAATACACATTAATGGTTCACCAATGTAGAAGAGAAGAGATAAGTTGTAGAGTCTTGACAATACAAGCCCACAAGAAAGCTCTACATTGATCTGGATTTTGGATAGCAGGAATGCGTAACTTCGGGCAAATGAGATGTAGGCCTATGTAATTTTGAACAACTCATGATTCTTCAGGTACTTAGAATAACCATTATCATTTGGCAATGTCGCATCATTCTTTGGCGTCTTTGGTCTAATATTTTCTACGTACCATTTTACAGCTAAGTTATATTACGTTTAATTTTTTACCGCCCCCAGGGTCGTTTTTCTATTAAAAACAAGCATGTTAATACGTGGACCACGTGTAAGCTCTTGTATATTCATTCACCGTCGTCGACTGCTTAAATATATGGACGATTACCTTCAAAAAATTCTTGTGAAAAGTCATAAGAATTTTTCGTTTATGTTGTAGGTATTGTGTTTGTTCATCTTACGTTTTTAGAATGTGGCATTGAAGAATTCAGTTTGTAATAGCATTGGGAACTTGGTCACGACGAGAGCCTAGATTATTATGTCAATGATTGTACCACCTCATTCTACAACCCAATACTCGAAATATACGAAATCTCCAAACTGGAATCTCAACTGCAATAAATATTCCCTTAACTCGAGTTACTTCGAAAACTCGGGTAGTAAATAACCATCATTCCGTAGTTTACCAAGCACCACATCAAACAGACCTTAGACGTCGCTCTAAATTGTCATTTCATGGCAAAGTACGAAAAATTAGGTTAGCTACTCGTTTACTGAATGTCTTATGAGATGTTTAGATACGACTGCGAGACGACCTCAAGTCAGTCAGTCATAGAGGAACCTTGAAATTCGTTTGAGGTAACTAGATACTGGCATCTTTGGTGTAATGTAATAATCGAAATGGTTAACGTCGTGGCAACCAGTTAGTACTGGTATCTAGGTACGTAAAGGAACGTAGGTCCGCAAGACTAGCTGGGTCGAATAAAACTACCTGTGTATAATAATTTGACGTATAGCGGTCGTCAGTACTCTTATCTTCAGTGGGCACCATATAGTAAGCAAATATTATGTCTTAGTTAAGTCAATCCAAACACATATGCTATGCTATACATCGGAAAGTAGCAAGTGCAAATCTCGGTATCGATATAAAGTGAATGTATGGCCATAGCATTATGCAACCCGTTGATTATCAATGCTAATATTGACGTTAATAATGTGATGTAAACTTACATAGCGCCAACCACAAAGTAAATGTCATGTGTAAATCATGATAGACGTTGATTACATTATGCGGTGTTAGTATTTAGGTCAGCTGCATGGGTTGGCATTTTCATTAGTATCATTGTTTATTTTCGTCTATATGAACTATGAAGTACAATTCCCATGCTACACAATTAATTCAAGTACAATACAACCCAAATAAGGTAATTGCGCATTTGGAAACTTTTACTTCCATGAACCAATGGGATTTCCTGCTAAGATACTCAAGACAACGGGTTTTGGTATTGAATTTTTAATGTGAAACTAAATGTGTTTGATAAATATTTCTGTTCAAAATTTAAAAAAAATATAAATACTAGCATTTGATTCTCATGTTGTTCATAAGTAGGGCAATCATATTTTACTTTCGAAACGTAAATCTTTAACAACTGTCAACGTATCAAAAATACATCATTTATTGTCCCGTGTTTTTTATTTTCCCTTTAATCTAACGTTAGACTTACAGAGAATTCTGAACACGATTGTTTGATATGCGAAATAGGGTTGAAAACTCGTATCCAATAAAAACAAACATAGAGTTAGATCTGCACTCGTAAAATGAATGTATGATCACTATCAATATTCTCGTTTTAATCTTTGTGATTTGTGTAAGTTTCTTTTTCTTGTTCAAGTATAGCCAGGCAGCCATTGTAATCCTAGGGGAGCTAACGATCATAGGTTCGATCTCAGCTCCGTACGAATCGGTTTGAAACTTTACCAACCTAACTTAGCTTAACCTTCCTCCTCATGAATAGCAAGTTTCTCCCTTTCGTCCGCACAGCTCTATTTAGGTAGGAAAGATTCTAATAAAAATCATCTCACAGAGCGTATTTGATTAAGACTGCATGCTTTAACCGTTCACCATGCATACAAAGTGGGCTCGACTACTCGTGTGTGAAGGTTTATTGTAAAACGGTGACCACATGGGACGATCACGTGAACGCAGAAATAATGAGAAGTTGGGAGAGAGGAGAAGCTGAACGAATTCACAAATTCATTGGAGCGAAATCTACAAGAAAGGGAAACGAAGAAAACGAGGGTGCGATAGCTATAGAGACCTTTGCGTGTTGCCTTTTGACGTAACTTTTCACTTTCACAATAATGTCACCGTGATTGTGTCTTTATATTTATCAAATTATTCTAATCAGAAGGCTGTGGTATTTCAGTTGGAGCGAGCTCCGTGTCGCATGACGACCGATCGTATTTCCTTTACATCATTTCTTTCATTTCATGTGATGGCAATCTATAAACGAGATAATATTCCACAGGAATAATTCCCAGTACAGTTTGTTACAATTAACAGTGAACTGGAGAAATAAGTTAATTTCGCTACAACCAAGTACAATTTTGAAAGTAAAGTTTTCGAGTTATAATTTAGTTGGTTGAACAGATTGCACAGCTTGCCATGTAGATAAAACATATTTACATTTATGTTTAATCAATGGATTTTCGGGATATAAGTCGTTATGCTTTACCGGGCAAGTATCACGAAAGATCGGTGCTTTAGATTTAGAACGACTAAGCCAAGCTGTTGACGAATGTCTGGCTTGATAGAATTATAAAATAAAAATACAATATATAACTGGTAACTAACCAAAAACTAGAACACATACCTGGCATTATTGAATTGATACATTATATCATATACATTAAATTGATTAACGGTCCCGTAGTGATTCAAAGACAATTACTCTCTCTAGCTTCAGCTATATTCCATATTTGTTTAATAAATAAAAAAAAGCTCTTTCTTACAGTCACATGGGGATGTAATTAATTGGTCCCATCCAAATAAGAGCCATACCTTGTATAATTATTTGTATGGTAAGTGTAAATATTCTATGTAAACATCTTATAGCAAAGATGAAAGGAATTTTGTATCGTAAACAATTTAGTTCAAATAATTTGTGGTTTTGATAGGCTACATTATTTTTGAAATTGGATAATATGCATGCAGTTTTGTTTTAGAATAAGCACTATATAATATATAGTCTTAGTTAATAGTTAGTCGTTGGTAGTACACATTTGGAGACGGGTTTATACTTTATATTATATGTCTGTGTCCTTGCGCAGTTGCCAGACCGGCGCTCGAACCAAATCGCGCAGTTGCCAGACTGGCGCTCGAAACCAAAACGCGCTGCGAGTTAAAGCTGCCTCTCAATTCGATCGGTCTTGTTGTGTCCGTCCAAGAGACGACTGATTAAAAACGTTTTAAGAACAGCGTCTCCATAATAGTCTCGATCCCTTTCCCGGTCACTGCCTTCAATCCGGCGGGACCGTATTTAGTTTATTTGGGAGTGGACCTTACTTAAAACGATTGAACATAAAGCGCCGTAAAACGGAAAGACGCGATAAATCAGGGTCTGATTTGGTGGCGAGGCCAGAAGTAACGGCAAGAAGTCACGCCGAACGCCCCCCAGCACGCCAGCCAGTCAGCCAGCAGCTATGACGAGCGTCATACGCACTAACTGATCGCGATAGCAAGTGCATGCGTGAGAGCAATTCGAGCCTTTTCGTTATTGCTCATCCATGGTTTGGTCGAAAGTGTGGTTCAAGATGTTAAACATAAATCTTAGCGTTATTAGATACAACTTGATGTGATGATATTACGGCTGAGTGGGTTTTTTCGTTTTCTGGGCGATCTGAAGATTGTAATTAATCCCAAACATAACAACTCTAGAAATCAGTTCGTTTCGTCGGATATAAAATGATGATGTATACTAAAAAGATGATTATAATTAAACTAATCAGTAATCACTAATCACAGCAAAATAATAAACAAATAATCTAGGGCGTGTTCTGTTCCAACATGCCGTTTTTACACTAGTCGACTCGCGTAGTGGACTAACGCAACGATTGTTTTTTGTATTATCTCTTGTATATTATTGTCGCTCATTATAGAATAGTGAACTAGGGTAGTCGACTAGTCCAAAAACAGCAAGTTGGAATACGCCCTCAATGTCAAATGAAAATTCTTTTGAACGTCATGATTTCTGCTAGTTATAATTTTGGCGTTTTTCTACAAACTATATTCTACTTTAAGGACATTAAATTTTTAGGTACACATAGAAACACCCCTATAACACAATTTCGACCTAATAGTGATGTGTCAAACAGTCTTTAATCAGTCTCTTCTTAATAGAATTTATCTTTGAGTGTTTGTATATTATCAGGTGAAACCCAGGCTCACTGACACAACACAAGACATCGAGACTCTACACTTGCCTACAAGTAGGGTAGTGTCGGTGCAAGAGAGACGAACGAAAGCTGTAAATGTTGTGAGATCTTGGCCTGAATAATCCAAGGGATTTCAGGTTATTTCTTTATTTGAGTTGCACAAAAGAAATTTTTTCAATTTAAATTTTAAATAATAGTGAAATTAATGTATACAAATTTATAAAGTTTCGCGTTAATCAAATTTCTACGTTTTTCAAATACTTTATAATAAATATTATAATTCTATTATGTCTATGCACCGGTTGTGATGAAACTTATACTTAACCAATACCAAACATATGAATTTTTGTATTAATTCCTCTTCTCAATTTCGAATCAAAGAATAAATATATTTTTATTCTAAAACTCAATTGTTTCATGCAGGTAAAGAGGCTAAAACATGTATGTTCTACCTCTGCCATATAATACATGACATGTATGTCCCTAAGTTCAACGTGGTCAAACATGTGTTAATAGAATTCATGATCACATGTTTCTCTTGAACTGACTACGAGGTCTTGAACTACGTCACGTGTGCCTATGCTATATGTGTTGTACTTGTTGAGTTCAACTCCTATTAGTATTGATGAAATATAAACAAGTTTACCTTCTATCGTGTTCCATTAGAGTTGGCCTCGTACGCGGTAAGTACCGAGCAGGGATGGGCTTCATCACTACGCTAGTCCATTTATTCCGTCTAATGTAATTTCTATTCCTCTCAAGAAGCTATACGGAGCATTACCGCTTCGTACGACATCCCTCCATAACGGGTACTAAATTATTGTCTGACAGTATTTCGGAACATGGAACTAATTACTCGTATACAAAAACACACTTATTACCACCTTAGTTCATTATCAACGACAAGTATATCGATACATATTATACATTATCTGCTTTAATATTCACGTTTCAGCTGTTGACACTAAGCGTCCAACCCATGTATGCGTCCGGTCCGTGCGATGCGCCCCTTTTTTCCAGTTCATCCAATCACAGCCCATACTCATTCGACCTCAACTGCGAGATGCTGGCTGTGATAGGATGAACCGAAAATACGGACGCGTCGTACGCATCGGACGCATACGTAGGATGGGCGCTATATACTGATATAATACAAACCAAACACGTGTTTATTAATAAAAATATAGATTTTAGGGCTTAGACGAGCGTGCTAGAGAATCTATTCACATCGGCCGTGAACGGTGTAAGTTTCAGTATTGTGTACGTCATGAAAAACAACCATTTAATTATTTTCAGATTGGCTGTAGTCTAGTATATAGTTGCATATAGTCTAGCTAGAGAATACACTTATTTAAAAACAAATACACCGTTCAACACAAAGTTGGCAATGTTATATTCTAAACCTTTGTTTTGCGAATAATCTTCGCTTAAATAAAGCGCCATATCCATCATAAAGCGCTCTAAGTCCATAATCTAATCCATAAACTTTTGTTTGTATATTTGCTTCAAGAATGTGTTTTAGCAATGAAGCACAATTTAACGTTTCTGTGAAGTTCAGTTAGTACGGAATGGACCAAGTATTAGAGAATGACAATACAAATATATGGAGCACCACCATTAAATATTTACAGGATCAATTTATTTTCAAAAGGGCTTCAAAGTTTCCACATATTTTGTATTATATTTTGTTTATTATTTGCGTATTTTGTTTTTGTGAAACACCACCATTAAATATTTATAGGATCAATTTCTTTTCAAAAGGGCTTCAAAGTTTCTACATATTTTGTATAGCGTGGTGAATACACCATCCAAACATGTGGGTTTCAATAGAAATGTTGAGATGAGTAACTCTGTGATGGAGCTCGTTCTCAGTGTGTCTGTAGTTACTATGGCAATGGCAATACTACATTCACTATGCACTACACCTTGTGCAAGCGAGCTCAACTATCCCCACTCACTCGCAGGGCAAGCTACACAACGGTGTATGTACGCACCGCTAGTGTAAACAACACTAGCTACAGCACATAGATTATTATGGGCACAATTACTTGCATCGTGTTTCTACTCCATGGCCCTTATTTATAAACACTCATTGTGACAAAGGCGTTCATAAGAAAGAATCTTCATCATTTCTGTTATTGAAACATCTTTCATCGTGATGTAATATTAAATCTTGTCAATTGTGAATATCAATTCCAGTAATGGTCCTACATTAACGGATTACTGATAAATATCGCGACAACAATCAATATACCGCACACTACAACCAATCGGAATTAAACGCAAAGTTGTGTCAGAACGATTTTCCCCTTTGTTGTTTTTATCAAGGTGCGTCACGAGAGACGTTGTATTGCGCCAGTGACAAAGCGATGTTTATCAAAGGGAGCGGACAAAAGTGTTGTTATAACTCGTGGACATTCTGCCACGCAGGTTTCCGTTGCCTTGCTTTGCTTTCTATTGTACGATTCAGAGCACACCAGGCCACAAATTATATTTTACATAAAACGTGGAGTATTCTTTATTGTCCTCTATTCAGATAGTTTATAACACCCTTACGTAGAAACAAGGGCATTGGTGTGTCTTCATATTGCAAAGCTTCACACATCAATTATGCGTGGCATTATTATTTTTAATGTTGTTATTGTTTGTTATGGTTTGGTATTATTGTTATTGTTGAAAACTTTGCATTAAATATTGATTCATTATTACTGATTATCATTCCTGATCATATAATATGTTCGATGTTATTGTATACTTTCAAATGGACAGTGAAATTAACTGTCCTTTATTTTTGCAAATAGCTTCATAACTGAATAAAAATAGCATTCAATAAATAATACCACTAATAAATAAATAATTATGAATCATGAAATACAGTTATGTAATGGTTGACTCACCCAATATCTCGACGGTGTGGGAGATTTCTCGCGGCACCAACGTCCCGATCTGGCAAACGTAGTCGCCGGCGTCCTGCGTCTGCACGTCTCTGATCTCTAGGTTGTAGCCGTCGACCAAACGGATGCGAGCATCGGGAGACACCTTCACACTGCCCGCAGTAAGCACAGCGATGCCGCGCTTCCACGCCAGCACGAAGTTACCTGAGGACGAGAGCGCGATTAGCACAGAGATTTGGCGTCACTGTCATTCACAAGGTTGCAGCCGTCGACCAATCGGATGCGAGCATCGGGAGACACCTTCACACTGCCCGCAGTAAGCACAGCGATGCCGCGCTTCCACGCCAGCACGAAGTTACCTGAGGACGAGAGCGCGATTAGCACAGAGATTTGGCGTCACTGTCATTCACAAGGTTGCAGCCGTCGACCAATCGGATGCGAGCATCGGGAGACACCTTCACACTGCCCGCAGTGAGCACAGCGATGCCGCGCTTCCACGCCAGCACGAAGTTACCTGAAGACGAGAGCGCGATTAAAAAAGAGAGATGGCGTCATTAAGCCATATACACATGTGATGATGCACACATGTGATTATTGTCTTGGGAGAAATTAAGAATATTAACTATTGTTTTACTCCAGTCTGGCTTCTGATAAATGAAGGAGAGATAATATTATGATAATGGTATTCCAACATGTAAATTGTTACTCGTTCGTCGGAGAGTAATTATTTCGGAATTACATTAAAGTTTCAAAGTACCAACATCAAAGGAAATTAAATGAAATCACATTGTTTATAACGTGATAAGGAGTGACATAGCCAGAAGTTAAAGCATACCGTCATCAAAAGTGAATAGTTATTCAGAGAATGGGAGCGACAACGCAGTGAAATATTAGTATCCGCACAATAATGTTTGACTTGTATTGGACAGAAAAGTGAGTGAATATATGTGGTACGAATTAAACCCCTACAGCGACTAACGCTTAAACTGTAGTATATAGTCACACATACTCACACTACACATACACATAGAATATAAGTACAAACACATTATTATTCATCAAAATTGTACGGTTTTCCTACTTCAAAAGTAGATGAACTTTTAATGACTGTAATTTTTATTTTGGGAATTGATTCCAGTGCTGGGCCCACGCTACCGCGGTTTAGTTTTTGCTCAGCCACTCACAAACCAAGGTAATGTACAATGATGTGTTTTTCACTTTACTTCTTTCAAATCAAACAGAAGTAGTTCGGTATTAAACTTAATGCAAAAGTAATTTCAAAAATAAACTTGTAGTTATGTGTTAAGAGTGGTAGCATAAACGAATACTATAACAATTTCAATACATTTCAATAAAAATTAATCATAAATTACAAGATAACAATAAATGCGAAACCCATTAAGCAAATAACAGTATTTTTGTAGCGCATCATTTGTTCTTTTTTATTTTGTATTTGTTGAAATATGGAAACAGATATCTTATGATGACCTACATTTGTATACTCATATACAACACATCAGCTGAACAAGAAAACAAGATACTTATAATTCCTAAATATTTTATTAAGGCCCGGTTGAATGTCAAAACATACTGCATGATGATTGTCAAAATAAGCCTAATCAATACTGTAACACAACTTATGAATCGAGTGAATTTCACATATTGATACAAATTACACGTCATATTTTCTGCTATACAGAATTTATCAAAGATAATACCGCAATACTGCATGATGAATGTCAAAATAAGCCTACTCAATACTGTAACACAACTTATAAATCGAGTTAATTTCACATACACATAGTTTATTACACATAACACATACATATTTCAAATTACACATAGTTTATGCTATACAGAATTTATCGAAGATATTATGTTTTAAGTTCGGAACGCAGCCAGCTAAAGTGAAGGTATGCATTCGAAGAATTCCGTTTCACTTCCTTTAATTAAGTTAAGACTAGCATGGAGCTTAAGGGCTTTAATAAGACACATTAATGTGTAGTTAACTTAATAACATTGACACAAGGATGTGTAGGTCTTGCGCGGAGCTGAATTATTCAGTCATAATGTAGTGTACAATTATGATTGGAGTTTCTCTCTTGACGGGAGTACGCGTTGGATACGTAAATTGCTTGCTAGATGTACGTTTGTTGGGGCGTGCACACTTGAGTGTGGGTAGTACGTGTAGGTTAACTTACTGTCAGACTAAAAAACCCATTTGTGTCTGAAATATTCATTCTTATGCGTAACGAGAAAGTATATAAGCCTACCGTAAAAACTGTGGGAAATATTTTTAATGTACCGTAGGGGCTTCATTTTCTAAAGAATATGCTCGAACTGCAATGCCGCCATAATACATGGTTTACTAAAGAATACACTCAGCCACACTTGGGTGTATGTAATCCATGTAAATACATACATGGGTCAACATTAAACAAGGTAACTCGTTTATAAATAATGTTGGAATTTTCATTAAAATGTATTTTAATATCATCTTATGTTGTTGTATTATCCCTCAGACCCTAACGTGTTTCGCTAATACGGGTAATATTTTACCAGATAAGTTAAATCAAACACTATCTTCAAATTTAAACAATGTAGTAGTCCCAAAGCGAAGGCAATTATATAACTACATGAATACGCGCTGAATACATGATGTGAACAAGTATTGTGAGCTTATGAATAAGAAGCGTTGGTGATCTTACTTTACTGGCCACATTTGTGAGTAAACGACGTTCAGTTTTTTGTTAACTTAATATTTTATTTTTGTCTTTGTTATATAATAATTATTACATAAAATATCTAAACGTACATATTATTTTCCAGCCGATTTTTATTGCTCGGGTTCTCCTTTATATTATACTTTGTTTTGATGATGTACTATCTTTTCGGTGGTTTTTAATTGTATCATAAATTGTAAATTTCATAGTTTTTTTTAATTGTTCTCCATTGTAAATCAGTTTTATCGCTGAATAGGAAAGACACTAAATAAATAAATGCGGCAATAAAAATAATTGTATACAGCTGTTGTTAAACAACTCAGGGTAAACAGACACCTGCCATGAATGTGTTAACACAATAGTTCTATAATCATTTGGTGGGGGGTGCCGGGTAGACGATGGTAATGACAAATGCATTGGTTCAATTACACTGTGAATCAATTGAGCCCCTAAATTATGAGTGCCAACAGCGTAGTTTATATATTGATATAAAGTTATTAAAAATATATACAAGGTTAATAATTATACTAGTTTATAACCTTTGCAATAGCCGAACTGATTTGATCACAACACCAATACTCGATATTTTTGATCGTGGCTTATTCAGCGTGTAAGTGACATTAATTTATGTGCCGTTTTTATTATTCAGATAACTTAGTTTATTTAATGGTATTTTGCCTCGTAGACATAAATTATAAACGTTGGAGATGTTTTGACTTAAAGCCATGACGCTTGAGTCTCATAGTGACATGTTTTTACCGTCACAAAGACATGCACACATGTATTTGTATGCAACAAAGTGTATGTTCATAATGCACTGCTCGCAGGATAGGTTGCCAGGTCGACTGAAATGGGAACAGCCGCACAAGCTGAAGATTCCTTTCAACGATTATCCGTTTTATATCATTATTGGGAATACATTTAAAAACTCTCGCAAGCATTAAATTGCACGAGGGCATAACTGTGGCACGTAGGTTCATATTGATCGCATATTCGAAAACTTGGCATAGCTGCGGTCGTACTATTCTGATATCGAGAAATGAGGGGATGTAATTACGTAACATGAGGATTAATGTAGAGGCTCGGGCGCGACATTGTTGAAATTCCACCTAATACTTTCGGCCTCGCGATGTAGCAAATCTTCTAAAGTGACATTTTCAAGCACCCACTCCATTTCTCTGCCTCCCATAATGTCAGCAAGCAACAGTTTAGGCCCTAGCTCGCCTAATGATAGGGTGTCGTTTGCCCTGAGCGGGTGACATTTAAACCCGTATTCATGATGCCTCGAGGACAGCGATCTCAAAGGAGACTTGGTGACAGTGACTCGGCCACAGTCCGTGTGAGCTGAGGTCACCACCCGATAGAATGAAAGGGTTCCCTACCCTACATCATCTAGAACTTGGAACGGGCTTAAATGCCAACCTATAGGGCCAGGACGCGAGTTAACGCAGATAGACTCTTGTGCCCACTATTGATAGTGTTAGAATCTCACGATGTGATCGCTTAGGGGTTTGTTCGTAATTATGAATGAACAGATATTTTGGGACGCAATGTTATTCACATGTGTTCTTTTTTATTGTTTAATAGATTTGTCACCATTCTTTTATTTGAAAAAATTGTAGAAAGTGTTATAATGATTTTCATTTTTGAAACCGTTTTTGTCATTTAACATCACGAATAAAATAATTCTCGATGTTTAAGTAAAATTAACTAAATTGAACAAAAACTTAGAGGTACGAAATTAATACGAGTTGTATCGATATATTCGAGCATCTTTATAAATATTAGTTAATGTAAGCTCTTAGAACACTATTGCTAACGAGAAAATCTTCAATATATGGTACAGAATAAACTCAAAATGTATGGCCGTTCAGTAGTATATATCAAAAAATGAATGTACTTTATCCGATTAAAAGAGGAAATTAAAAATGTGTCAACTTCTTTAACTGTCAATATTACAGATATTAGATACTGGGTAGTCAAGAAGAAAACCTTATCGCAAATTTATATTTATTCTTGAAAGCAACACGTACTGACTGATACATTTGTTACGTAGCTTCAACAACTCGGAAGCTGAACATCTGTACAATTAATCACATGGATTTAAGTACCTATTCATTAAAGTTGACGCCATTAAGGAATCATTATGTAATTTCATTTACGTGTTCAGTAATATATGAATAAAATAAATGAGTTTTTTTTTACCGGAAAATATTTGAAAAAGTATGAAAAGGAGAAATATATCCCCTTAATCTAATCTCGTCAGCGTTCCAGTGTTTCTCCTCCGGGTCCCGAGCTTTGTACCCTGGGTGGCAGCAAAGAGCTTAGTCACATGCCGGAAGCCATACATCGCGCCCACGGAACACCATTATACTAATAACTCTGAACCTGCTACCACTAATGAAACTTATATCAGACGAGTAGGATCAGCAATGACGTCAAAGCGTTGCTGACTAACGAATGTTATTCATTAATTATGTATGCGACTGATGGGATAGGGGAGTGCACAATTGTCACAGTTATTTCTACCACCAGTGTATATAGTCACGTATCTGATTCCACGAATGAAGGTAGGAAATAACTTAAAATTTGACATTCAAGTGAAGTGTTGGCGAGATACTCAAATAAATTGAAAGAGAGCTACATTCGTTACCTTCAAGACGAATTTTCCTGTATATTTAGACTGACGTTGATTTTCTCAAATCTTTGGAAGTTTCTGCAATGAGTATTGGCGCACGTTTACCAATTAATAAAGAAGTGTGAATTAATTTTGGAGATGATTTTAAAATATATGAAAACGTTATCCATACAATCACCATCGGAATTGCACTTAACTATTTCATGATCTCTACTGCTACCTGCGAGGGTTCACAATACAGGGTTGCATAATAATTTAATACATTCCAACATACCCAGGATATTTTCAGCATATATATATGATTGGAAGAAGGATAGACCCAAACAGCGTACCTGTATTATATACAGTTGTGGTTGAGAGAGACTAAATAACAACATATAAATAAAGAACAAAACAAGTTTTAGACGTTTCGGTCCAAGACCTAACAAAATATTGGACCGAAACGTCTCGGAAAGCTTGTGTTGTCCTTTATTTATAGGTTGTTATTTAATCTCTCAACCACCATGGTCTACAATTCAGGTACGCTGTTGTTGTCTATCCTCCTACCAATCATATTATCAGCTGTTGGCCTCTCTTTAACCCAGTATATGTATATAACGCAAATACTTGAACACACATATAGGAATTTGTAATAAAAAAAAAAAAAATAGCAAATTTAACTCTGCGGAAAGGCGCAGTTTCGAATCAACACTATTTTTAGCAACTCGTATATGAGCGTATTCTACAGAGAATCTAGACCATCAATCAAAAAATGGGGGAACATTTTGAACGAACGTAAAAAAGAATATCAGACCAACGGGGTTTATTCTTCGCATTCTCAACTCTTTACTTTATTTCCTTTTTTACACATGAGTAATATGTTTGACTGAGTCGTATCCAGTCCCTACAGCCGAGGCTACTGCTCACTCTATGTGCGTTTCAGAAACAAGTAATAAGAGCCGACGTTTATTTTATTCTTGCTTTTTGTGTAACAACTGACTACTGACTCGGTTTAAGACTCTGTGAATTGTGATGATGGTAATAATCCACTAGCAAGAACGCACAATGCGTCCAACTTTTAGACGCCAAAACAAACAAAGAAGATCACGGTTGACTTCCAACAATCTCGTGACGCAATGACAAATTGAATTTGTATATTGTCATAAATATCATTGTTGTTTGTAATTTTGCTACGACAAAATTAATTCATGTGGATAATAAGAGCAAATGTGTAACATGGGACTTCATTCGGACTTATTACAGTGATTCACGTTGTTTTGAGTAATTTGACTAAATGCACAGTTTCGTAGCAAGTGACGCTACCACAAGTCACACACAGATAAAACAATTACCATATTAATACATCATAATATTCATTTACTGTTTATGCTAAACATAAACACACGATTTTGTTGTACACAATATACATTTTGCATAGCTGCTGACGGGTCATACCCTTTTCATTTCCAACTCGTTTCACAATTTCAGCTCATTGAAATGTGCTGTTACTTCTAGTTTAAGTTTTATTCAATTAAAAGTTGATATTGTTAGTTGATTTTCAGTTTTTAAAAATATTTCGAACAATGTACAAAGAGTATTTCTATGAATTTCTCAACATAGAAACACAGACAAACGTCTCTAGTGAGGACAACAAACTCTCAAAGGTCGTACCCTAATAAATCTATCGTTTCTCATACAAATCTGATATTTGAATAGTTTGAGCAAGTAGTTGTGATGGACTGAAACAATGCGACTGATCTAGCACAAGTTTCAAGATTTAGTTTTGGAAACATCATTATAGTTTTATTACGAAGTGGTTGTTTCTGCAGACTTAATTCAACTTTACGTTCAAAGAGACAGCCATTTATAGTGTTCATGAAAAGCGCAGCATTAGTGAAATAATACTCCACTACCCTCATATCGACAAGAAAAATATCGACATATCCCAAACACAAAATGGATCATTAAACTACAACCGCGACAAACTAAATAAAGCAAAACTTGCAATACGACAAATATTTCACATTGAATAAACTTTAAACTAAACTGTTTTAATTTGAAAGAAAATTTACATTCAAACCACCGGAATTGTGTTAAGGTAGTTTTGTGACCTTAATTAGAAAACTTTATCAGACAATTTAGTTGCTCTAAATTCTCCCATCTAGTTTATTAATGCAGTCATTGTGTGGCTGCGTAGGAGTGAGGGATACGAATAGGCGTGGCATTAGCGACAAATCAAGCGGCCGAGGCAACGTACTAACTAGGTCTAATGGGCCCAAGTCATGCCAGCCTACCCTTCGGACGGAGTGATACGCCTCAGCCAAGCAGCCCATTAGAAAACATAACCCTTAATAGACTCGGAGGAAACACGGTCTGCACTAGCGAGTCGCTTTTCTAGTAATACTAGTACTCTACCATGCTCAATGTAACCGAAGCTATGCTTGGAAACGTCGTTTGCCGAGTTTTTTTTTATTTTTTAAATCTAATTTGAATCTTCATTATACAGGCAAGAGAGTATCTCGAATCTCAAAGAAATTACACAGCACACTCCTCGGCTAGAATTGTGTTATCCGTGTACAAAAAATGCATGTGGAAATACTGGAGCAGCCAAACGCAGCGTTTCAGTTTTGCTATTAACTTTCCCGTCGTCAATAGAATCAAACAAATAGTTCACAAACCTAATTGCGGTGTAACTACCAATAAATAGTAGCAGATACGCTCTATTTCTTCTTTCTGGCTTAAAATGATAGTATTATAGCATTTAAATAATGATTGCAAACATGAAAACTAGTTTTCAATTGTTAGAGGCTTACATGTTTGGTCATTCAAATACTAAAAACTACTCCATTACTTGACGTTATTCTTATCTGCCTAAATTATAACTTGCACACGTTACATAAGTACTTATTGAGTACTCTAAGTATAAAGAAGTGTGTCATTTGCCTCCTATACACTTGACAAGTAACTATGCTTAATTATTTATCGCCCGTTAACTACCAGTGTATAAGTCATGCCAACTGATCAATCAAGTTTGAGTTAACAGGGCCCAGATTTACAAAGGTGCCTAAGTGCTAAGACGTCCTAGTTGAGGCAAATCTTAGTGATATAAATCACGCAATGTCATTCTGCAATGTCATAAAGATAACGTTTAGTAAAATATCACCAATTTAACTAATAATATTTTATTTGTGAATGTGTCGTAATACCAAAAGATGATATATTTTGATTTATTTAGCTAGGATTTGCCTAACTTAGGACAACTTAAGAGCTAGGCATCTGTGAATCCAAGCCCAGGCATCTGTATCGGTGCTACTTTTTATATCAACAATCTTGTGTAAAACAACTTATTGCCACCAAAACCCATTAAAACAACATTAATTTAGGCACTAGCAACCGACTATCTACTTTCATAGAATCACAGAACCTATGCACGGATGGCCTTGGAAACAGTTGCAACATCAATCAGCTGTTATGAGACATCACTTGTGTAACGGAAAAGGTGATGTCGCATGGTCGAAATAAACACCTTTGGTATAGACGTCCATGAAGAAAATCATTGCTTTAATTTTTTATATCCGATCACCACGACCATGTATAGTGTACCAAGGACATTACTGACATAATGGACATTCTCTTTAATTCAAACTAATCCGTAGAAACCTTTCTTGATAAAAGAAGTAAGTACACTGATTTATTACTTTCAGATAAAGTAGAACATTTCTCGCGTTTCTCAGCGCAAATAAAATTGATTACCAACACAATTACGCCAAGCAACAGCGTTTCCTTACGCGCCCGTTCGACGTCTAACAATACCACTTTTCCTTGTTGCTCTTTCTCTCCTTTAGTTATTTCCTTATAATTTATGTAAATCCCAGCTAATCCGTAATCATTTGATCAGGCCGAGAATGGAAGGAGAAGTCGCAAGAAGTGAAATATGAACCAGACCGTTAGCACGCAAGCGAGATTAGACGGCAATTTCGCTGTATACGCCAGCCATGGCCATATCACCGGTGTACAAGACAGGCTTACTTGCATGAATACATTGGCGCGGGTAAATAGTAAGCCGATGTAATTTACCGTACTTGCACTAAATTTCTAAATTCAAATCCTTAGTTTAGGTGAATTTGTAAACTAGAGAGTTTTGAGGCAAATGTCGAGATAATACTATACACTGGTGCAAATGGTTCCCACTCCGTAGTTTTGTTGGTTGAAATTATAAAGAATGCACCGGTTGTTGGAGCCATTTGTGGGTATCACAAAATTAATTAATTTACCACTGCAAAATAAGAATCCATTCAGTTCAGTTACCAAATCACCAGTTGGATATTACGGGGCCACATGGATAGTGATTGTCATGTAATGCTTCGGGTAGTCGTAGTTGTTGGTAAATGTAACAGTTACACACACAAGCGATGAACATTACGCAGCACCAGGCAATAGTAAACAATGTTCTGATAGCCCAGAGTAGCTGTTTTTAATATTGATAACTGTACACACAGTGATCGTTAAATACACTTCGTTACATTAATCTAGTCACTAATGCTAAAGCCAGAAGAACATTATCATCATCTCCGTGTATATTATTGCCAGCCTAGAATACCACTGAGTGTGGACTCAGTGCACGAATCCATTAAATGGCTAATAATTGATAAACGCTCATCCACCAACGCATTGCCTATTGTTTTACTACGTTAGTACATTTCTAGGCAACGCAAAGTCCATTTAAAGCATGCAGATAAGAATGTTTAGAAATATGCTATATTTTCCCAACGGCTTTATTATGCAAATAAAATGTTGAACATTAATAAAAGATATGTTTCTTATCGTTATAAAAGGTTTAATTGAAAACATTTACCATGTGTCTACCGAACCATCTGAACAGACTTAAAAAGTTGGCTAAATATTTCCCACTAGGGAGCAATGATAAGTTTTCGGGGCTATCTATTTTTAATGCGTGCTCGAAGCTGCTGCAAGGATAATTTGGTGCGGGAAACAGCGCTTCCAAGCCGAGGTCTACTATTTTATGACAGACTCGGGGTAAGTTACATTGTGCCTGAGCTCCAGAACCAATTAAAAGATAGCTCGAAACCGCCCACAAGTTTTCAAATCGCATGTGGCTTGAGATAAACTGCACCCTACCAGTTTCCCTCTCTCTTTACCCTGTTCTAATTCTCATGTTACTCTTTCCCTTCCACCTTTACACCAACCTCTTATTTCTCTAACTGTTCAATAATTAAGCACTGAAAGCCCAACCTGAAGCGTTTGTTTTACCACAAGCTCTTATCGGCAGAGTTGGAACAGTTTGCTCCCCCTCCTCTCAACAATCTTCCACAAATGAGAGCAATACGCAAACCAATTCAATTATTCATTGTACAAATAATGGATTTCTTTCATGAGGATATATTGTGCGAGTGGGCGTGCATTGTTTGTTCACAAAAGCACAGCGGCATTCCATGAATTTTTTAAGAATTCTATATATTTGGAACATCAGGGGTTTACTTTTTCTCGCATCTCTAATTGATGAATAATGTGGTTGTATTATAAGTGGGGCTTTATACACATTTTTGGCAAATGTTGGAAGCGTCGTGGAGAATAAGGCTACGTACGAATGTATATATAGTCCGAATGGAGAGAGGTATAATGGCCACCAGGGGAGACATAGCTTCACAAGTGATGCAACCCGCATAACCTCACATTGCCCTTACATGGCATATAAAGGTTGTATGAATTAAACTCGATGGACGAAGCAGTATGGCGCGGCACAATTGGCACCGGGAAACTTTCAACCAACTTGTGCTCATCAATCTTAATAAACGAAGTAGTATATTCAGCAAATAATGTCATATTTTTACAAATTGGCTGGTAACTCGTTGTATTCAATAAACATGTCCATAACATTACGGTACTGTGAAAATAGTTCATTTTTTGTGGGTGAAGCTTTCAAAAGAACAATGCAAAATAATAATTCATTCACATACTGAACGAACCACTAGTAGAAGAGCAAAAGGTAACATTTAAGTTCTCGTGCGCCTTTCGTGAAAGAGTATTGCGGTAAACGGTATTCTGTTACGCCATACCATACGAGTATTTTGCACCTACCTGGCAGATCCTGGCACGCTGCAGAGGGCGCCAGGAGCGTCGTGACGTCATAGACACGTTTTAGTTAATAACTTTTGAACGGTTTATGTTACAGAAAATATCAAGAGGACAATTTTATGATGTCATACTAGACGAGCATTAATAACCTATCTGCCACATTCTGGCGGGCTGCAGAGGGCGCCAGGAGCGTCGTGACGTCATATACACGTTTGAACTAATAACGTTTGAACGGTTCATGTCACAGAAAATATGTAGGGTACAATTCTACTATAAAATACTAAACGAGTATTTTGCACCTACCTGGCACATCCTGACACGCTGAAAAGGGCGCCAGGAGCGTCATGACGTCATAGACACGTTTTAATTAATAACGTTTGAACGGTTCATGTCACAGAAAATGTCATAGGAACAATTCTATTACGAAATACTATTTGAGTATTTTGCATCTACTTGGCACATCGTGGCACACTGCAGAGGGCGCCAGCAGCGTCGTGACGTCATACACTTTTTCATTAATAACTTTTGAACGGTTCATATCACAGAAAATATCAAGAAGACAATATTATAGAGAATTTAAATACAAATCGATTGATATGTACTAATAGGGTAATCATGTAATATTTAAGGGAGATATTGCTAACAAATAATAATAATAATTAGATGTGTATATGAAATGCAGGGCATCCCTCATCCTAATATCTATTTATTACTATTTCGGAGTTATGATTGTGTCACTGTGAAGGACTTAATAATCGTAGTCATCCCAACATACCCATGGATATCTGTTGTTTAACAAAAATAATAATAATTATTATTGTATACTAGTTACTCCCTGCCCAATGATATGAGCAGGCCAGAAAAGGAAGCAGTTTTATATTGGATAGTAAGACAAAAGAATGGCTGAAAAAGCCATCTTGGCACAAGAAGGAAAAAAAAGTTACTATTCATAGACTGATTAGTAAAACTCACGTTTGCTAGAAGTTCTCTTCATCTTCATCATCATCGTCTTCATCCTCATCTCCCGTGTTGTCGGTATTCAAGCACTCTTGTTTCTCGTCTTCAGTAGAGCAGCCACAAAGCTCGGTGCACCTCATGTTATTTGCTTTGCAGCTGCATCTTGACGCACACCTTGATTTTAAGCAGTTGCACTTAACTAGTTGAATGACGGCAGCCGGTGCAGGTTCGAGGGTTATCATGACTGCCACATACTCGTTGCTCTCAGGTAGCCATCCGTAGTCTTCGGGTAATAAGTTGATAGGGTTGGCAACCTGGTCATTATGCCACACCCAGCATTGATGGTGAGCACGTAGTATGGCTTGGAGATATGCGGCTTTGCTGGGTGGAAGCTTTTGGTGGGTGCTTGGCAAGACTTTTTGTGAAACATGCGCCATCGAAGGTCAAACACTGATCTCAGTTTAGTGAATGGACAGTACAGTTTGCAAACAAACTTCTCTAGACCACTTATCACGGAGTCTTTTAGAGCAACAGTTTAACCTAGTTCTTTTAATGCTGAAAATATTTCATAGTCGGATTCTCTGAAAGCTTTCCAGCACAAAAGCTTCCCCTTTCCTGAAAATCCCCCAGTGTTGTCGGAACCACTGAAAGCGTGAAATCCAGTTAGTCCTGAAACTTGATTGTGCCCAAGTGTGTTGTATAGTGACCCAAGTGCTATCTTTCTATTATTTCCCCCTTTACCTGTTATGAACACAGTATTTTTATAGAGATCGGTGTAACGTCGCAGTACCAGGATAAGACATCTGTATCTGGGGAAAAAATAGATATTTGAGTAGCTCCTCGTTTTGTCGCATCTACTGCATGAAGCAACATCTTTGTATCGGTTTCTTCCTGTTCACTATTTAAGTGTGATAGAAGTGTTTTTGTACTAATAGTCTTGTTACTCCATGCGACAACTGTTTGTCGCTCCATGGCCTGTGAGGCTCGAATTATCTTCTGTGAAAAATATTCTGTCAGCTCATACTTGGTTTTGGTGTGACCTAGTAGTTGTGACATGCTCAAGTGCCCGATTGGCGTGTTGTCTGTAATGCGATAAGCTACCGCAGCTTTTCCTCCTTGCCAGGTCTTTCGAGTAGCCGATTTTAATGAAACAGGAATGTCATATCTATCAAATACCACGTGGAGCTCTGAAAACTCACTATAACTGTTGTCAATGCGCATGACAAGAAGTTTGGCTAGATCCTCACAAGTACTGGCCTGTGGAAGAATCCGACTATGAAATATTTTCAGCATTTAAAGAACTAGGTTAAACTGTTGCTCTAAAAGACTCCGTGATAAGTGGTCTAGAGAAGTTTGTTTGCAAACTGTACTGTCCATTCACTAAACTGAGATCAGTGTCTGACCTTCGATGGCGCATGTTTCACAAAAAGTCTTGCCAAGCACCCACCAAAAGCTTCCACCCAGCAAAGCCGCATATCTCCAAGCCATACTACGTGCTCACCATCAATGCTGGGTGTGGCATAATGACCAGGCTGCCAACCCTATCAACTTATTGCCCGAAGACTACGGATGGCTACTTGAGAGCAACGAGTATGTGGCAGTCATGACAACCCTCGAGCCTGCACCGGCTGCCGTCATTCAACTGCTTAAAATCAAGGATGATATCAGCTGCAAAATTTGCTTTTGCAGCTGCAAAGCAAATAACATGAGGTGCACCGAGCTTTGTGGCTGCTCTACTGAAGACGAGAAACAAGAGTGCTTGAATACCGACAACACGGGAGATGAGGATGAAGACGATGATGATGAAGATGAAGAGAACTTCTAGCAAACGTGAGTTTTACTAATCAGTCTATGAAAAGTAACTAGTATACAATAATAATTATTATTATTTTTGTTAAACAACAGATATCCATGGGTATGTTGGGATGACTACGATTATTAAGTCCTTCACAGTGACACAATCATAACTCCGAAATAGTAATAAATAGATATTACGATGAGGGATGCCCTGCATTTCATATACACATCTAATTATTATTATTTGTTAGCAATATCTCCCTTAAATATTACATGATTACCCTATTAGTACATATCAATCGATTTGTATTTAAATTCTCTATAATATTGTCTTCTTGATATTTTCTGTGATATGAACCGTTCAAAAGTTATTAATGAAAAAGTGTATGACGTCACGACGCTGCTGGCGCCCTCTGCAGCGTGCCACGATGTGCCAAGTAGATGCAAAATAATCAAATAGTATTTCGTAGTAGAATTGTTCCCTTGACATTTTCTGTGACATGAACCGTTCAAACGTTATTAATTAAAACGTGTCTATGACGTCATGACGCTCCTGGCGCCCTTTTCAGCATGTCAGGATGTGCCAGGTAGGTGCAAAATACTTGTTTAGTATTTTATAGTAGAATTGTATCCTACATATTTTCTGTGACATGAACCGTTCAAACGTTATTAGTTCAAACGTGTATATGACGTCACGACGCTCCTGGCGCCCTCTGCAGCCCGCCAGAATGTGGCAGATAGGTTATTAATGCTCGTCTAGTATGACATCATAAAATTGTCCTCTTGATATTTTCTGTGACATAAACCGGTCAAAAGTTATTAATTAAAACGTGTCTATGACGTCACGACGCTCCTGGCGCCCTCTGCAGCGTGCCAGGATCTGCCAGGTAGGTGCAAAATACTCGTATGGTATGCCGTAACAGAATACCGTTTACCGCAATACTCTTTCAAGAAAGGCGCACGAGATACCTTTTGCTCCTCTACTACACGGTAAATCAGAGAAAGCGGTTTCTTTAATGAGTTCGATGGCTTCTGTCTGTATGAATGTTAGTTGTCTGGTTAAAACGTTATAGCTAGTTTATATGAAAATAAATGCTCTCCCATATAAGTTGTGATACCACTTTTTAAGTTTACAAGACGTATTAATTAGTAGCGATATACATTTTTGACCCCCAAAAATTGCAGTAGCGATATAAATTTTTGACCCCCAAAAGAGTGCAGACAATTATAGAAACGATGGAGGATGGATGGAATGGAAATGATGGAGTCTTTTTTATGTTTACACTCCTATTGTGTAATGCTACTCAATTTTCAATCAACTCATATTCCAATTTCCAATTAATCAAAATAAGTGTTATCTAATAATTGAAAGGTACTGGCGAATTGTATATTTTGAGCTACTATACTACTATTCTGTAGCTGTTCTTTAACCAAGTTGTGTTTATAAAAAAAACAACGAATGAGGCACGTACGAGTGAGATCATACACGAACATCCTCATATGTTTTATTGTCCCTCTGTAAGGGACGTTTAATGTCTGTTTACCATAAACCATAACATACATTGATAAATAATAAAATTTCATACTTTCTTTGCATACATGCTAATTGAATTTGTGTACTATTTGGAACCTTTTATAAAACGTTGCTGTATTAAAATTAATATTTTTTGTGAACAAATTAAAGAAGTGACCATTTTTTTAAGACACACATATGTACTTTTGGTGGAAATCGTGGCTCCTAAATAACTAAGTGGCCATTTTAATTGCGTTTAACACGGAAGACAGACAGCTAGGAACTACAAACTGATGTTTTCAATAACGCTGTGTTACGCTGAGCATACGTGAACAAACTGTGACTGTTACTAACGAACCTACACTTAAAACATTACGCATGTTGCATAGAGTTTTTTGGATATTCTGTTTTAAACACGTCACTTACGCGTATACTATGAGTGTGAATTCCTCATCAGCTAAACGAGGTCGCTACTAAACTAAATTACGCGCGCTGTCTCGGTGGAAAATGTAGCTCCACGATCCACTGTATTTTCACGGACGCACCATATTAACGCTTTACAGTAATTATTTATAAACAAAACCCAGTTCACTTTAATAATATTGTGAAACATATAAACATATTGGGGTTTCCTTCAATCGTAGTGTGTTTATTATTATAATATTTAAATAAATATGTTTTTAGTGGGTTTCATATAAAATAGTATATATTCTATTTTATAGTGGTGTTATAAATATGATTCTAACTTTTGGTTAGAAATTCAGGCTTACACATTCCAGTCTGCGAAAGAATATGTGGGTTTGAATCACACAAATATGGAACATGTCCCGGTGGGACGAGATGGACAGAAGTTAGATTGCAAAATTGCAAAACCCCGTGACTGAATTTGTTACATCAATAATTTCATATTTGAGCTCTAACTGGGAAAGTTTTTACATATGTCTTTCCAATACGATGTGTGTCTGCAATATCGTTCATACACGGTTCTTATCTTCGACAAGACACATGCATATCTTTTGTTGTAAGTGTATTTAGAATTGTGTATTTATAATTGTGTGTGCATTGTATGTGTATCAAAGTTTATTTAATTTAAATTTTATACATCGTTGGGTTAATGTTTTATATTTACAATTACTACAATTCCATTTTGTGATGTTCACGTTCGTTTACTAACAGTCAACTCTTTCATTTTACTATTTTTATTCATCTACAAGATCAAAGCAAGTGAGACTGCCTATCTATGAAAGCAGAAAAACGATATTGTGCAAAGTCGCATGTTGAACTACATAATAATTATGAGAACAAAGACGTATGTCTCTCCGTAGGGCGTATGAAAAGATAATGTTTTCGTGTGCGGTATGAAAGGAAGAAATAATAAACTGCCTCAACTCATCCTGTGTCATGATGTAGAAATACACATAGCTTACAAATCCTTTATCATTTCAAAAATAATTAAAACGTTCCCTTCTCTTGTTGTTACGATCTTTTTTTTTATTTTCACAGTTATGGTAGTGTTGAATCATTATTTTAATTTGCAATTTTCTATCCGTTAGTACGGATGAGTGAGTACTTGATAAATTAATTACACTTCAAGATAGGACGTAATATTTTAGACATTTGCAGTGGAGATTAATGAGAGGGCTGGCTTAAGGTATATAAATATACTAAGCTATAGTCTAAGCACGCGATTCTACAGAAACTATGTCCCTGGCAACACGTTGAAAGCTCGTGCAGAACGTAACATACAAACCGGAAGGAATTGCTTACAAGCTGAACGAAAAAATATATGGTTGATTTTCTCCGTTTAGGAATATTACGTATGAATGCAAAATGCAAATATATTCATATAAATATTAGGAGATGTTGTAGTTAGTTGTGAGCGAGTATGTACAAAACGTGATTCGATGACACCATACACACATTTACCGGGTGAATCTTCCACTGACATTGCGCAAGCTTTCAATATTGCAGGGAGAACCCGATAACACATGATCTTATTACGTTGTACAACTACACAATTTTTGTAAACTATATCATAATAATATAGAAGAAATAATTACAAATGGAAATTAAGATAATACA
Organism: Isoperla grammatica; assembly: GCA_945910005.1. Lineage (NCBI taxonomy): Eukaryota > Metazoa > Arthropoda > Insecta > Plecoptera > Perlodidae > Isoperla > Isoperla grammatica. Next base: position 44,034,349 of record OX246737.1, on the reverse strand, counting down.
CTGACTACAAACTAAATTTTAAGTACACGCATAAATGTGCATACACTACAGTTTTAAATTAAAATATCCTTGTCTTAGAACTTTCAGGTACAATTAATAATTTTTTTCCCAAACGAAACTTCTAAACTTGATGGTAACTACAACCCTGATTTACAACGATGGAACGATGAACTTTTCAAATTAATTTAACTTGTGTAATGCAGAGTGATAGTAAAATCTCTTTGTTCGCATAGCCTTTTACGCACATACAAGCAATTCTATAATCATCCCAATTCAATATTTAATTAAACATAATTTCGCTTGAAACAAAAGTCATGTTTTAATTTAAAATAACAGTTTACGATTTATAATAAACACATCTTCCAGATGACGTCTAAATCAAATGTATATTTTATAAATATAATTCATTCAGGTAAGTTTCGTGCATCATATAATGAGACATACATCATAGGAGACTGTTTTCCTATTTGCTTTTAGTTCACGCTAGAATAATTCAAAATACACACAAATGCATTAACTTGTAATTGTAAGTTCACCTGTACAACATTCTCTATAATAATTGATGCATTAGTTGCTGAAGCGTATTATGGATTGTGTGCGCATGTGCTGGTATGATCGTGACATACTATTGGTTGCATATTGAACCATGTCTGTGATCGAATAATGCACTCCGCACAATTAGTCGACAGCTCCGTCATAATTGTAGGCCACACATCTGTATAAGTTACCAACATCAATCATCCACTAACGACAAATTACAATGGGACCCGACTATTCTTGTTAGTCATTTATCATCACCGAGCTGGCGTTCTCAGGATTTGCTTACTAGTGTTTCAACAAAAATGCGTCTTCGTCCAAAGCTAAAAAAAAAAAATGAGTAGTGATCATCTTTTATAGAACAAAGTCAAGCGCAGGGTCTAGAATTTAAATGATGTATTGGCTTCGTATGATAAATTCTTTTGAGGTAAACATTTCCATAAACCGAACCAAATTTATGGTGTTTTTATGTAACGACGCTGAATCCAGCATTTTTTGTTTTTACCGAACGAAAATTATTCTTACTTTATTTTGCATTGATCTCCCCATACGCCGAACATCCGTACATGTCGCTTGATGCAAATATATTTTCAGGATGAATTCAGGTTTATAGCTACACACAAAGTAGCCACACACGCAAGGTATAGTTGAACCGATCCGATATCCTAACCAAAATAACGAGGTCGACTCGGGTGTTCGGAACATCAGTTTGCTTCACTCTCTGATCAAATGCAGACCTTGTGTTCCCGTCTGCATGAAATATGATTGATGGTGTCATTACAATGAGATGGTGTGCTGCGGTAGAAACACGGTACCTGGGGTGTTGCGCTACTGAAAGAGTTACTTCAAAGCTTTCAAGTCTGCGCGCGCCAAATTGATACTTACGTCAGCGGTAGTTACAGTTGACACCGACAGCATAACACAAAGAACATTAGGGTGGAGGAGGAGACCATAGATAAATATACTTTGCTTCTAGTCATTTCAGGCAGTCAGTTCAATTCTGTATTTATGTCGTGGAATTGCTAATATTAATGAGGTTACGCTAATGAGAACATAATGAGTGGGGCTGAAGGATATCCATATCGAGTTCCACATTGCATAGACCTTGTCTACACTATGTACTTAAGTATTATACTTAGGTACAATTCTGTGTCTAGTCGATGCGGCAGATACTTAAGTATGTCGAAAAGTTAAGCATTTTCAAAGTTGTACATAAGTACGTACCCACATTGTACACGTGACTTGTGAAGTCAGTTTAGGCGCGAGTTGTCACTATTTTGGAGGTTATGTTGAATGGCAATCTCATTGATTACACACCTTTTTAATCAATGGTAATCTGTAATCTGAATTGAATTAAGGTTCGCTTGTGGGTGCAATATGTCGCAGAAGGAGAAAAGGAACTCGAATTTTTCAGTAGATGAAGTACAAAGTTTAATAGCAATATGGTTCACGCCTGACATTCAAAATAAATTTTCAAGAGGAAAGCTTAAGCATGCACTTATTGTGAACTGACTGACTTGTGTGACTGTGTGACTTTTGTGAATATTGTTAACCATTGAGTTAACTCGTCCATAATTCTCTACAGCACAGCAAGATATGTGCCAATGCCAGCTGACAGCAGACACGCCTACTCAAAACAATAATCCACGGCCACCTATTCCTATATTTCGTCACATTTTTCAAAGGCAGCGACGTCTGTGTGTAGTTGATGTGAAATACTTAAGATAATTATATACTTAGGTATGTGATATTTAAGTATATAGTGTAGACATAGTAATAGACCTGCGACCTAATCGCATGAGCCAAGGAAAACAAACATAGTTAGTTGTATACGTTTACATATGAGAAATTAAATACACATTTGATTAATTAAAACAATAGACCTCGGGCATTCCTTTCTAATACCACAATACCTTGTTTATCACCTGAAGGGCGGCATTAATTGGGACAGGTTTGCTCCTAAAAATGATATGGCCGAGCATAAATATGTTGTACACACAATGGGCCTTCTTTAGCAAATCAAACGCTGTACTATATATTATTTTTAGTAGTAGTTATTAACCAAGAGCAATAATAGAGCCTTGTTCACTCTCAGACTTAACTGAAGGCGATTTCCAACCATAAGGAGATTTCTCCGACCGAGTACTGTACAAACAAACCCCTTGGGAATTCCATGTCAGCCATTCAAATACCCTTATAAACAAAGAAGTACCGTGTTGAGAGACCATGCACAGTAGGTCAGCGAAGGACGTAGGCCTAAGCTAGAAGAGAGTAATACAAATGAAACGTCTCGCCTGTGGAGTGCGTGTCCTTTCATAGTAATAGGCCTTTGCGTCTCTAGACCGGGCATATTCCGTTTTGCATTTTAGCCGAATTGCCCTTCTGATAAATAAATTGCCAACATTAGCCCATCAAAGGCCATTGACTAAAGCCTAAAGAGAAATAAAATAATTACGACATTCATTTGTAAGCCAAAAGACGAATCACGTGTCACTCCGTGCGATTGGGTCGGAAGGCGCAATAAATCTCTACTTAAGACGTAATTGGGGAAATAAAAACAAGAGCAGACGAAATATAACGAATGTTGTTCCCCAGCGCGCGCAGACTTTTCCTCCTTTCAAACTCGCTGCTTGATTCTTGGTCATGATAATGAAGTCTCATTCAACTCAACGTGCTTAGCTTTTACCATCAAAGCATTTACATTAGCATAAAATTAAAACTGCTAAATTTTGAGACGAAGCACGCTGTTCTGTTAATAATTGCCTATTAGGCGTTCGTCAAGAAACGATTTAATTGTAAGTGCGTAAAGTATAACAATAACAATTATTATAAAGTAATACATTGACAAATGCCAAGTAAAATGACAAAATTGAGGTTTATGGCAATGATGATGATATTTGATGTTTGCAATTATGCTAATCCAGCACATGATATTACTATGTATTTTCATAGTTTGAGAGGAAATAAATACATTGCTAAGAACTTGCTATACGACCTATCGTAAGGTTTACTTTTATTTTTTTTTTAATTCGACAAGTACCCGTTGATTGAAGTAATAGTACTACATTAAAAGAAAAAAGAAACCCAATTAGGAAATGTGTATTTTTTTCACGACAACGAATTTGTAGCTTTGTTACGAAAGGACGAACAATCGTTAATCTACTTTGCTTTTAGTATCACAAAAACAAAATATATCTTTAGATTCGGAGTCAAAAGAGTTCTTTTCGCCCAAATCACTCTTAACGATATCACTCAGAATAATGATCTAGGTAACATTTATCACGGTGCTGCGACATTACACATGTTTTAATGAACTTGTTGCTGATGCAATTAACAAGTTTTGTCATCATGTAGAGTTTTGTGGCAGAGCAGAGTAAACTGTTCTAAACAAGGGTTGTTGGCCAACTTTCCGTTTTTGTACGACTGGCGGCGAGTACGCGTCCTGTTACCGTAATTTACTAATGTTCAAGTCCAGATGATCCATTAACGGTGTTAAGCTGATTCGTTTCCATTCATTGAGAACTCGCGCATGCGCAATACCAGATGAATTTAATCACTTGAAACGTCTGGATATTCTATTATTAGGAATCTGAATTCTAACTAAAGAATTAGATAGGTACTCGAATAATGTGTGGATTAAAATATTAACATTTAATTGTATAGGTTTATTAATGTGCTAACTAAGCATTGTAATTGATAAATTGATACAGGTCAAATAATCATATAGGTGGAAACCGATAGAGATGACACAGCGATAAGACCGAAGATTTTAATTCGGGAGGTCGCCGGAATGTTGTAAAAAGAGTCTTGCATTCGGATGCAGTAAAAAGTCTTGCAGAAGTGACGAACTTAATTTCTTTCTTGTGGACAACGTTATTACTACTGTATTATGGTTACATATTGTGATAATAGCTGAACATGCTAAATAAAATTAATTGAATTGAATTGAACCAAAGAAGATTAATTGCCATATTTATTTGATTTTGTTCAATGTTTATATTATTATTTCATAGTAAATTGTATGGTTGTATTTATTGGCCTATACAAATGAGACCCAAACTTGATTTTGAATTCAGCTTTGTAGACAACTCGACCTTACAGTTTCACTTTTGTTTAAATAACGTGTTATAAAGCATGGGCTATAAAATACTCGCGTACACTTTATTTTTTAAATCTAACGGCAAAGAAACGCGAGCATCTATATTATACACTTTAGCGAAGTTAAGATAGAACCAATAAAATCATAAAAATCCGACAATTCCAATTTATTCATTCATACCGTCTTAAAAGATATCACCGATAATCACACTAGGCCTACAATGCTACTTAAACTGCCCACACGTTGTAAAAGTGGGGGTATTTTTTGCATGCGCTATTCATCATCAACCAACCTCTTAATTTTCATATTTTGTATTCTCACTCTATAACAAGACTCAATAATTATAAATTGAAAATAAAATTGTATTTTGTTACCGGCATATTGCGCCCAACACAGATGCTTAGTTGCCTGTAATACCCCGGGTGATTCTGTTTCATTTTAGCGCGAGACGAAATTCCATTCGCAAACGAAGTCCATGGAGATTTTAATTAGCGAGATAAAAAAAATCTCATAGTTGGCACTTTGTGAAACATGTTTTTCGTTTTTTGTCTTGCGAAATTTCTGTCTTGATGGATGAAGCGAAAAATAAAGCGTTGGCGGCAAATTTATTTTATAGAAAAATTTCATTCAGGTAAACACAAAGCTTGTATTTTCATTTTGACACACACATGCTCTTTCATGTACTAAAACCGGACATTTTTCGCCCAGTTTCTATTTTATTTATTATACACTGGCAAGTAGTCAATGTAAGTTTGGTAACTAATTTTAAATAAATTCAAGAGCTAAATCGAATATTTAATGCGTACAAAGATTAATTCACTTTATGGCTCATAAACTAAATTAACTTTACCTAAGTCGTTATACGCTTAGAATGTTGTAACTTAAGATATATTCACGCTGAATTTCCGAATGAATAATTTCTTTGCGCTTCTTCAGTACCAGCTGGTACGGATAGTATAGGATGCTATCATATTACGTTAGAAATAGTAAAGTAGTGTTGACAGAAGAAATCACAAATTTTATTCCACGTGCACAATGCATCTATGCATACATTATTTATTTTCAAAGTAAATATAGTAACCAAGATTAATATCGGAACTTTTATAAAATGTCTGTGCTACGATTAACAAAGTATAATATTTTGTCAATGAGTTATTATAGCTGATATATAGGCCCACTTTAATATATACACAAATTATGACAGCGCATGCGAGCCCCAATGCCCCAAAACATAAGAATGAAATGGTGGACTATTATGCATATCGCATTTCGTTATGTCAATTGTCAACCACTATTCTCCGCATACGCCTGTTGCAGGTTGATATTGTGTTGACCAAAATCCAGATACGTGACTTGAAATGTGTGTAACTTCAATCGCATTACTTAACAGCTATACTACAATTTAATAGCCGGTCCATTATTTATTTCAGTTGCAAGTTTTTAAAATGAACTATGCTTGTTCAATTTCATTTTTAGTTTTTATCAAGCTGTTGTTCCCATCATAAGTAACACTCTGTTACGGTTTCTGGTAAACAACTTTCAAGCTAAGTGTTTTCGGATGGAGCGTAGAATGGAACTTCACAAGTTTTTACTGTAGCTTCTTTCAACTGGAGTTCCCAATTCCCATTAAGCCACATTGAAATAATACGGTAGGAAAATAAGGACACAAAAAAGCGAAACGAAACGATATTTATTGTAAGTTCTGCGAAATTTTTTAAAACTCGTGCAGTATTGGATGATAACTCGTTCAATGAAAGTCAAACGAAAGGCATTTGCAAATTTTAAGTGTTTGCTTAATTTAGGCAGTTTTAAGTGGATTATGACTGAATTGAGAGAAATTAGTCGGACCATAAGCGAGCATAATGAATTTCGTCAAATGGCAAAGAACTTCATCCCTTGACTTCAAGCCCTGAATTTTGGAAAACGGAGCTTACATTTTATTATTATTTGAATTGCTTTTTATTCGTAAAGTACTTTCAATACAGCGGTTGTGTTGCAAATACGCAATAGATAAACACACAATTACACATTACAGATTAATTACGAAGACATTTTCTGTTAACTGGCTGTGTATTGCATTAAAAATTATGATTAATTAGTTTCGCTTCATTTATAGAGACGTACAGTTAATGTCTCGCCATCTTGTAAAACACTCTTTCTCAAATGCTGGTAATGTACTAACTGTGTCTCGGATTACATTATCAAAGTATTAATTTGTCCTCATTTCAGTAGGGCGTACGGACAGTGAACATCCACACTGGCATCAAGTATTATATACTTTAGCCGTTTTGCAAAGATTTAATGAACAATGCACAGCCTGGTTAAACTTACATGCAAACCGCAAAGTCTCTTTTCACAATGACAAGATAAGAGCGCGCTCACAAACTCACAGCTCGTGTTATTTCAGTGCCTCTTCTTCCACGTGGTCGCACGACAAAAAGTAGAAACAATGGCAAGTAGAAAGAGAGAGAGAGAAAGAGAGAGAGAGAGAGAGAGTTTCCTATCTCGTCTCCGTCTTTTTCTCGTTATTGCCGCTATATTTCATTTTTCACCACCTTCTCTGGAATATTGCCGCGCAACCAGGCAGTCTTGTATTATCTGTGACGCCAACTCGCCATAAGTTCTCGCCTATGCGAGCCCAAGAGTCTCGACTCGCTACTTCACTAAAAACTCACTCACAGCTGAGCAACATCTTGCTTTTGTCTTTTCAATTCAACGTTTTAGTTTTCATTCCGTTACAGAAAGTGATGAACATTGCGTTTTGTTTCAAGTTCGTTGCATTACTCGTCTTGTGCTTTTATCTACGCGAATAAACTCGAGTGGATTGCCTAATTGTTACTTTTTTCAATGCCTTTTTATGTTTTGACAAACGTATTATGTGGTAACTCAGGTGGATTGCCTAATTGTTACTTTGTTCAAAGTCATTTTGTGGGTTGCAAGTTTTTGCTTTACTCTTACACAAAAGCAGAGTGTATGGCGTAATGTTCTCTGGTCAGAACCACGTGATTGTTGATTTGATCGATGCACCGTTCATATGTAAACGAACATTCTCAGTGTAGCTCCTACTTGCACTTATCTCGCGCACATTACACGTATTATGCATTGCACGTTCTCACATGATATCGCAGGAGGGAATAAACTGAATTTAGTGTTTAGTATAGTTGAAAATATACGCCTGATAAGTTGGTACCACCCACATTACGGTACGCGTTATTTCTCTCATGTCGCTACCTCCAGATAAACTTGCTCTATGGTGACAAGCACTGAATGGAGTTGTTTTTTCCATACATCAGCTGCTATATCCTTTTTATCAACTTGTCTCCAATATAGAGGGACCGTGATCGATTAGGCTCTAACCTGGTTAGCTCATGTTGATTTGCTCCTGTTTCGCTACAGGAAAAGGGTACCTGAATATAAAGTATGATAATCCACCAACCGCTTTTTTACTACATAATTTACAGTATACATAGTATATAATACAAATATGTGGCCTGGGACACTGCCATACAAGTGACTATTTCACATCGGAAATACGTTCGATATATATAATAAATTGACATGACGTTTGGTAAGTGGAAATTAATCACAAATCTCCACCCTGCTTGATAACGATTTCAGTGCTTTTATAAGTGACGTCACTGTACGTGAATCTACCATTGCATTCGTGCTCGATCGTCTCCAAGTGACGTCACTGCTGGCGCACGGGATTCCGTGCAACGATATTTATACAAAGTCAATTTACTCAGGCACTAAATGTCCGACTAAGATGAATCAAAGAGTGATTGACAAGAGAAGTAATGATTCTTCGTGTGGCAACGCGATGAAGATTAGATACGAGACGAGGACCATTATTTGCGGCGAACGTTTTTCGCCTTATTGGTATTTCACTAGGGGTTGGCTGCGTGCCGGCACCGTCCCACATCCCGTCTTGATAATGAGCCTACTCCAGATGAGCCACGCTATTCAAGGTTGAAATGTGGATCTACTTAGGGATGGTAATACAATTTTATTAAGAATATTATTCCATGAGGAGTTTGCCAAAGTGAAAAGAAAAAATCAAGATACAGAAGTCTAAGACGTAATTAAAATCAAAATGAAAAATTTTGAGAAAAAAAAGATACACATGGCACTGACAAATTACTGAAAGAGACTGCAACTGTAGACTTATGGAACTGGGAGCAAGATAAATTTTAACCGGAAGGGGATTTATTTCGTTTCCAACATTCTTACAGTAACGTTACTCAAGAACAAAAACTATGATCTCCTTTCTTTTCGCTCGTGTCAAATGAATACTAATGCAGGCACGGCTGTATTTAAATTGTGTTGTGATTGAATACTGTTCACGTTTTTGATCGATAGGTATACACAAGAGTATTGTGTCGCTAATTTATCAAGCGATTGTTCATATGTGAAATTCATAAAACAGTCAAGGCGAATTGCAATATGACAAACTGCATTGTGGATTCACACAATGGGAAAAAAACGGTATGATAATCTATGGAGAATATGTTCGTGGTTTTGAATGTGAAAGCAACGTTTAAATGTTATGTGTTAATTTTAGTGCTACTAATTAAATACATTTTCGAATCAGGGGGGTGAGTCTCGACTTCCTCGCGGAAACGAAACTTTCGACAGGCTGGAATCTATTCTTGACCAATCGGAACCATGTGGCGTGTTTTAAGTATTTTCCACAGTCTGCTAGCGGTGAATACGTGAATCATCCAGGTGGCGGTGGATATTGTTACTAAAGCATTATCATTTGTTCTGATAAACATGTCAAACGGACACGAAGTTAACAATAAGTAAGCTAATACTTTATTACAACACATTATATTAGGTTCTTATACATTATATAGGCTAGGCTATAGTACTACGTTACTAACGTAGGCCTATTAATGTAGGCCTAGGCTTATTGTAGCCTAGTAATTGCCTAGACTAAGTTGGGCCTAGACCTAGGCTCGGACTACACCACGTGACCTTCTGACGTCACTTTCGTCTGTAGGATGTAATTCCGACAGCCAAATTGCAGATGGAATTACTTTCCACAATCGAAAGTGACGTCAGAAGATCACGTGGTCTATGTCTAGCCTAGGTCTAGGCCCAACTCTTTTAGTTTAGGCCATTGCTAAGCTACAATAAGCCTAGGCCTACATTAATAGGCCTACATTAGTAACGTAGTACTACAGCCTAGTCTATATAATGTATGGAACCTAATATAATGTGTTGTAATAAAGTATTAGCTTACTTATTGTTAACGTCGTGCCCGTTTGACATGTTTATCAGAACAAATGATAATGCTTTAATGACAATACCCACCGCCACCTGAATGGTTCACTGATTCACCGCTAGCAGACTGTGGAAAATACTAAAAACGCGCCACATGGTTCCGATTGGTCAAGAATAGATTTCAGCCTGTCGAAAGTTTCGTTTCCGCGAGGAAGTCGAGACTCACCCCCCAGAACATGGAGAGTTCATGGAGAGTCTAAAGAGTCAAGGTCTCTTATTGGTTAGAAACATGGGACAAAACATCTAATACACCTTCATCACTTTGTCAATAAAAAAGAACTTCTCATAAAAATGTTTACAAACGACAAATTCTAACATGTTGACGAAGGTTCACGTTGTGAATGTTGGCGAGATTCAATAGACTTTCCTTGTTTACACATTGAGTTCGACATACAAAAACAGCCAATTACTTAAAAACGTAGCAATTCATTAGAAGCTACACTTTTTCCCCTGAAAGTAACAAAATGAAAAGTGAGTGTTTGCCTTTGACAGAAATCACACTCACGGCACACAATACGTCGTCTAGCTACTGACCTGGGTTGTTGACCTCGCAAGGGAGCACGACAGTGTCTTGGGTCACGATGCGGAATGTCTTGCCGGATGTGGCGAACGACGGTTCGGTGGACTCCGGTACATTGTATTCGGTTATACCGGCTTCCGCATCTGAAACACACACAAAATAATATTGTCGTTAGGTTTAGATTCGTGCTCACCTGCTATTGTTTATTAGTTTGTTGTGATTTAAAGATAAATTCTTAGGCTGGAACTTATAAGTTGACAAGAACATAAAGATGACAAACAACCATTTGTCTCACATAAAGGTCAGTTATTCTACCCATCCCAATTGTTGACTTTGTATAGTGGTCATATAAAATTGGTATTGGTACTCGTGCTCTGGTGCTACCACCCTGCGAAAGTAGAACGTACTTTAGAGCGTATGTAGTTTGAAACTACTAAATAAACACTAAACTACATAAAGACATCCTTTTCAGCTAAATTTGCAACCCCGCGTGTCATACCTCTTTGCTTAACCCCCGCCACCTAAAACAAAACAATATTTCTTCGCACTAATATATATTGGCGTCATAGTTGTCATAAAGTAGGAGAGGGGGTACAAATAATTCACTCAGTGTATCTGCGTTCTCTACATTCTTTATGTATTGAAAGTAAAAATTACGATAATTTGAATAAAAGAAGTCAAAGATTTTGTTTTGTGTTCAATCAATAATTCAATCAGTGTATCTGCGTTCTCTACCTTCTTTTTGTATTGGATTGGAAGTAAAAATTACAATAATTTGAATAAAAGAAGTCAAAGACTATGTTTTGTGTTCAAGCTTCTGGTAAATGTGACAGGATGTGCTTAGACCGCAGTGGCTGATGTGGGTTGCGCGTCCCGCACGCCACCCGCCATATTACGGACGCCGGTACAATGGAGGACAGATTACCTCGCGTGCAGTTAATACTAAGATTCACTAACCACCATGGAAAACAGTATTACTCTACTTCAAGATCACAATCACGTCATATTCATCAAAATTATTAGAACATTTTCTAAATAGAGGTTTATTTATTCGGTTGTCAAGTGATGTTATAATCAAATCAAATACTTGCTTTGGACACAAAATACACAGATAATTTACTCAACACAGTAAAACTTGCACTACTGGCTCCAGTAAACAAACATAGAGTAATAATTGAATACCTGTTAGGCATTACAATTTGTTTGCCAGTCTTAATGTACATAGAAGGGCAATTTGTAAATTTTCACTGGAGTTGGAAATATTTTCTTTTCAATGCAATCAAAGATGTGTTTGTTGACAGGTTATATTTGCTAACAATTAAACTAAGCCGGGAGTCATGGAATTAAATACTAGGCACTGAACTTTAGTAACCAACATTTTCAGTCATTTAAAGTAGCCTTATTTATTTTAGTATGCATATATCAAGCTTGAAGTAGGTGAATAGGTGATTTCATAACATTCACGGGTAAACTTCGAGTCAACATTGTTTAGTGTCATAAGCACAGATGTATTTTTGTATCGACCCAACGAACCAGATAAGAAAATGCTTAACCATGTTTAACCGATCGCCATTATTTCAAATAACGCCTTATAAATTATTGGGATACCCGCGCACTTGTTTAAAAACGCAAGATCGTTAAATAGAATCCATCGAGTAGAAGAGCTTTGTACAGACCCCGCGTTTCTCCTAGCGGAATAAATGGCGCGAAACCTGCAATCCTATACTGACTGAACGCGCTACCCTCAATTGATGTCATTTACTCGCTACGAGTCTTATATATGCCGACCTCCCTTTGAATCGGAGCTACCTCCCTTTGTCTTTGAGATCCAACACCTTTGTCTATCTTCATCTAACACACCCTCTGATCCGCTCAAGTGTCACCGTTATGAGAAGTTATCTAATTGGCAGTGAAAATCGCTGGAGTGACTAAAGACGTGGTGGCTTCACACAATTAAAGCCCCGTCGCTCCGGGAAGACAACGAGCATTCACGGTTGAACCGATTGTGTTTTGGCTTCGGGGTAGAAACCCATGTGAGCTAATTGGGGACATCACTTTGCACCAGCCCAGCATGATTATCAAGCGAGTTCCTATACATGTTATTCAATTCGTTTATTCTACAGTCAAGTGTCTGGAGAATACTACTCCTTTTTGGAAATTGCGTTCATTTCGAAACTTATGACAAAAGTGTGTACCGCTTTTTCTATCCTAGATACAAACATTGCATAAACACTCCAGTGTGTCCGTCAATATTTGCTTTGCTATTATGTACTACTGTTAAGTGTGTTCACAAAAAAACACAATTTTGTGTTGTAAATACACAATTATCGACATGACCAACTAGGCAAAAGTGATGCATTACATTTTGAAAACGTAGTGGGGCCCATACTACATTCAAGGACTGTATGTATGTTTGCTCTGTTATGCATTTAAAACAAATTCGACTTGACATTTAGTGCGAAATCCATTTCCAAAGTACGACTTTGATATCATTATCTGCAACTGTGCATGTAATATCATTTGGTGCTGATTATTCCATCAAATATAGGTAATAGCATTAACCAACTACTGGATGGTAGCATTGTGTATGAGTATGATCTTTATTTTTGAGGTTTAAGCTTACGCTTTTTACAACCTACCTTATTTACTATGTTAATTAATTTGAGTACAATAGTTCAGCATTTCTGCTCTAAGATTAGATTAAATTAAAACAAACAAAAAATATTATTACGCTTAGGACTAAATATACATGTTAACTACTACATATGTTGTTAATATCTAACATAACAAAAAATGAATATATATATATATATATATATATATAGGCAGTTGAACTAATGTAATTGCAATAAACTAAAAACTATGACATATAATGAGAAAAGATATATTGAATGGAGGACACAAAATCTCAATTACAATGCACTTACAGCCGGATAATACACAAACTGATGTCATGATAAGAATATATTTATTTTAGTACAGTAAATTACGTAAAAAGATATATATATATAATAAAATAGTAATAATAAAAAAAAAAATATAAATATATATATCATAGGTTAATTTTAATTTAAATTTAATTTAACTTAACTTTACAACCAGGAAGTCAGGTGGTGTTTGGTTATTACTGTAGATGCTGATGCAGCTTATCGAGGAGAAATAGTTTAATTCGTTTTTTGAATAGAATGTTATTCAGGGATTTGTATGATAATGGCAGATCATTGTATTTTTTAAAACCATTATGCATGATACTAGCTTTTCCTAAATATGTACTTTGGATATTATTTAAGTGTAGGTCATTTTTAGTCCAGCAGGGCGATTCTCTAAGGTCCATGGTAAATTGAACGCCCGTTTTCGACGTTACGAGCCTTACCGCATTGAGTTAGCGATTCTCTACCGTGTTTTATCGACAAAGATCGTTACCACCTACGTTAAAAGTAGCGCCCTCCAAAACCCTGCCTTTAGACGTGCGATAAGAAAACATGGCAGACATTTCAAGCCGTCTCATGTTCACTTCACCATTTGAACTAATTGATTATAGAAATTTGTTGTGTGTATCGGTACGAATATACGATATTTATATTTAAAAACATGTGTGTGAGTAAGGAAATATATTTTGTAGTTATGTAACAAAAGTCTAGAAGTAATTTTGTATCATAACCCTACTTTCCTAGTTTGGCCGTGCCGTCACGGCAAGTAGGGTAGGCCTAGACCCCTAGGCCTACTTCTAAGTTCAAACACTAGGTTCGTTTGATTTGCTACACCTTTTATACTCTTTGCACTCACTCCATGTTATTTGATGGGATACATGGCATGAAGTACAAAAGGTGCCGGTAAATCAAACGAACCCTAATGCTGCAATAAGTGAAAAAAGTGCAGAAGGTGTCCGGAAATCAAACGCACCCAATGGCAAACGTTCCATTTATTCACGCGTTGTCATTGGTTAACTTTCTATAGTGTACACAGCCATCTCGAAAACATCCACAAACTAATATATAACAGGCGCTGCTCTGCTGCAACGGCTACGTCCTTTCGATACGGTTATCGAACGTTATGAAATGGTAGTTGGGAATCGCGCGGTAGCTTATCGTGTGGTAAGTTTAGTACAAGTGTCGTTAAGGTTAAATTTACCGCGCATCTTAGAGAATCGCCCTGCTGGTGTTGTGGGAGTGAAGGTGTGAGTTAGTTTTATATTCTAGGTTAGAAGCTATGGTTTTGTTGACAGCTTTGTGAATGAAAATGTATGTTTGATAGTCACATATGGATTGAACTGGAAGGATTTGGTGTTCGGAATACATGTCAGAACGATGAGTGGAAAATGGCAGGTTGAATATATTTCTTATAGCCCTGTTTTGTATGACGCTAATCTCTTGAATCTTATATTTTGGTGCTGCTCCCCACATAACGTTGAGATATTGTAGGTGACTATGGATAAAGGAGTAGTAAATTGACTTAAGGGTAGATGATTTTAGCACAATAGAAATTCTTCTCAGTATTCCTGTAATAGGGGTTATTTTTCCACGAATATGTTTAAGCTGTTTATCCCATTTTAAATCTTGTTGGAGAAGTAGACCTAAGTATTTTACATGAGATACAAGCTCAATTGGATGGTTGTTGATTGATAGCTGTAGTGAGTATTTTTCTCTACTAAAATGTTTACTGTTAAAAATCATGTAATTGGTTTTGATTATATTAAGAGATAGTTTGTTTTTAATTAACCAATTCATTATAATTTCTAAATCACGTTGCATTTCGTTAATAATTTCTGCAATGCATTTTCCAAAGTAAAATAGGTTAGTGTCATCTGCAAACGATTGAAGTTTGCCAGTTATCCCACATTGATAAAAGTCATTGATGTATATAAGGAAAAGAAGCGGGCCAAGGACTGAACCCTGTGGAACTCCACAGGAGATCAGCCCCTCAGTCCCCCAAACATCGCCCATAGACACAAACTGACTTCTGTTATCTAAATAGCTTTTGAACCAGTCTAACGCAATACCCCTTATCCCAATTTTCTCCATTTTCCTAAGTAGTATTAATACCTTCATGCCGTGGAACTATGGTCAAGGCTGGAATTAATATCATAGTCGACCCTACACCTAGGGGCGCCCGTTGATACCAACGTAACAGTTGTTTGCATGTTACTTCCCATATAGAAAACAAATCCATAGCAACAATGGGTGCCCCTAGGTGTAGGGGCTGACTATGAATTCCAACCTAAGAGTACTGGCTTTTAAAGAATAGCTATTCTAATTGCATGGGGCCCATACCTGTGAACAATCATATAAGTTACTGTCACTCAAACACCTGTTTCATATAACTTATGGGCGCGCCTGCAAAATACTTTTTAATACAATTGTGAAATATATTGGAGTATTGGATGTTTACCATGTGTTTGCACAATTTATAGTTATCGGTTTGATGGTGATTTCCAATAATGATGTATTTCATATCAATTCAACCCTGAAACTGATTCGAAATTCAACAAAAGTACTACGATCAAACCCAATTACGAAATAATGATGATAAGAATAGAATGTTAGCATTCATGAGGAATAAACAAATTTATAAAATTGTATTTTTTGTCAAACCTCTCAGTAACATGAACTGATTTTCAGTGAGGGACATATACCATTTATTATGTGCTTCTTTGCTGTGACAGCTTCGGAGTGACCGTTTCCATATACGCCAATACCGACAGATTTAAACACAATTTCGAATCCAACTCACTGCTGGTGTTATTTAACCGTTAATAAGGTATTATTTTCGTTCATAGTACACCCGAAAGTGTGTAAAACATTCCAGTATTTCAACGAACTAAGTATAAGACAGATGTGTCGGAGATCCCTACAGTCCTACACCCCAGCGCAGCTTGCCGAATATCGAACCGTTTGAACTTTGCCCCTCACAGCCTGTCCGCTACTTGAACCTTCGGGGTCCGTCCATGTCGGCGCTTTATTCCTAATTTCCTCTCGGTTCTGTCAATATGTCTATTACATATTCGAGCACTTTGGCCGGTAGCGACCGCGACGCCGTCAAGACGCTTTACGCTAAGTTTGAGGCGTGACCATGCAGCGTCGCTGACTGCTGACTGCTGACTGCTGACACGACCCCCCTGGGCACGCTGCTAATTAGATTGCGCTGACACAAGCATCACCGACGGTTAACCGAGCACGCCCGACTCTGGAGACACCCGCAGCTTGGAGACGCGGGAGAGACGGCCATTTTAATACAGCAGACATAACCGGGGGTTGTTTTTCTTGTCAAATAATTAACGGACTTTGATTGAGGTTTTGAGTTAGACACGATGCGAAAATATTGGAGAAAAAAAACTCATATGTTTAAGACAGTTACAATACATAACAATTATCAAATGTTTGATGGGAAGAAATTAAATACTCAATGGGAAGTTGACCATCTCAACTACACTTGTTGCAAAAATATAAAGTGACACCAGTATAACATAAAAATATACATAATCATAACATTGGAATAAAATCAAATAATAATTGAAACATTATACTTATCTAAATTAAAGTTATAATTACCGTATTTAAAATATTTCATGCAAGTTTCTTTCCCCTACTAGTTCAGAAACTTTTGGCGTTATATTCCTGATTATGCTACGGTTGTTTTGGTTCAAAGATTAATTTAAACATATTAATACAGTATTATCATGCATGTGAACGCTAACTTTGTAACGGCTATTCAAACAGAACGGATGTTCCCATTGAAAGCAGCTGTATGAAGATTAAATGTACATATGTTTATTTACTGGACAAACATTAAAATTAAATACAACTCTTCTAATCCTGAACAAAGTTGTCACGATAAAAAATTGCAAAAATTGCAGTATGGGGAAACCTAGGTGTTACCATGATAATACTATAACATGGATACGAGAGATGATGACACACGTTACTGCACGACAGCTAAACTTCTCGAGCGCAGTAGGTAACATGGCACACATTTGTCAGTGGCTAATGGACCATGGAGCCATTGCACGGACTTGATATATTAGGCCTTTGTCCGAAATACTGCGTACATCAGCATTCACGGCCACTATAGGGCAGACCAATCCAATAAAACCATTGTCTCGGTAATGACAACAAATTACATAAAGTCACTGATATTGGGATTACAGTATTATTTTCTTCGTTGCAATTTCTATTTAAAAGTCGAGATAATGAGAAACGTTGTATACGCGCATTGTGTGGTAATTTCCTCTTTGTAACAGTTATCTCTTATTTTATACGGAGTTATTTCATTCGGATTATTGTGAGATTGTTTGACTTTCTGGAAAATCTCTTCTCTCTTTATCTTTTATTCACTACCAATTTAAACATCCTGAAGACATTCCTATTTCATTTCGTTGATAATGTATAAAATAGAAACGGATGCTTTGTCACGTTTTCGGCTTATTTCATCGCAAGTCTTACTGGGCTGGTTGGCGTCCTTTATTCCAATACACCCTCCCAGCCTCTTGTAACATCTCGCATCAAAGGTCTATTTAGAACGCAGGAATTGCAAGAGCCAGGATTAAAAGTTGATAAAAACAGAACGAGGACTCTTGCTGGCATGCGGTGATGAATACAAAGCGATGACAGCCCATCCTCAAGTCAACATCGCCGACAACAATCAGCAAAAAGGGCTCAACGATGCCAGTAGGCGGCCCCAAACCAAATACTAAATACTAACAATGGGACAAAAACAATGTACAAACTCCACTGACACTGTTTCCAAACAGTAATTAAGAGACAAGCAAATCTCCGCTCGGGAAGCTAAAATTGTGTAACACCGAAATACCGAGGATAGAAATCGCACCAACTTCGATGAAAAACGATCCTAGAGGAAAAGCCTGACTTAATAATGAAGACATAGTAATTGGAAAGCTTTGGCACGTTGATGGGGGGCGACCCTGTTGATACAGATCGTTAATTAAAAACCAAGCGCCCCTCATTTAACCTCAGAGATGACTCGGCCCAAGTTTTATTATCTCCGTGCAAGACATTACGCGTCTTAATGAACGCAGGTCGGTACTACTAAACCAGGCAGCTTGTGCGGCTAAGCACATTTGCGTGGAAAGTATTAAAAAGTGTTGTTACTTTATGACAAGCGTACAGTGTCACGCTAGTCGGATATTATCACTCAAGTGCTGCGGTATGAGCGATGCTAACTCGAGTCCGTGCATCATGTTCAAACAACGACAGCCTACAGGTCGTATAAACTATACGATGCATAAACGTTTGTAGCACTAGTTATGAGATGCAGTGTGGATTGAAACCGACCATATGGGTTTGTGTGTGGGGGGGGGGGGGGTGACTGCGCAGCGAGCTGTGCGAGCGTCCAGAGCGCGTCCAATAGTAGTTTTTATTTTGTCAAATTAATTTTATCTTTATGCAAATATAAACAATTTGTAATATATATATATAAATATAAATGAATGAATGCTCTCAACCACTTTATAACGAATCACATTAGCTCATGATAGACAGTTTATCGGTGGCATCCACATTAACTTTTATAATTCATAATCAATTGCATACGCAACATTTTAACCTACGAATAAGGTAAGCAGATAAACGTTTCACAAAAAAATGGTAAATACGAAAATTATTTTACATAAAAATACTTTATTAAGACCTTGTTAGCAAAATAATATAAAAATAAAATGTAATTAAGGTACGAAAACAAAAATGAGCCAATCCATGTATTTTCCAATGATTAAAATAAATACATTTGTATTAATCGTGTCCTCTCAGGTACAAGACATTATTTTCAGTTGGGGTCAAGGGATTAAGATATAATATATAACAGTCATGTGAATGCCATATTTACTTTCACATTTATTTTCCATGGTAGTCACTACTATAACGTTGTTCATGCAAATGGAGTGATGTGGTAAAAGTTCAACTTTTAAAGGCTCCCAATTAACAAATAGTAGTATTTAACAGCAATAAAAGTATTTATAACCAGAAGCTTCAGGGATGTGTTCAATTCATTTCCATTTTGTGCTTTGAAGTAAATTTTAAACTCTACAAAGACCGACACCAAACCATACCAAACTTTGCTCTGTAATGATCACTTCAAATCGCTAAATAGAAACCACGAGAGCTTTCAAATCAATTTTTATAACATTCGCCATACACTTTTGTTCAAAAGTTTCTTGAATGTCATACTCACGCAAAAATAACGATTTATATGCTATTTTCCAGGCAAGATAATTTTAGACCCACGGGCTTTTCTTAGTGTTGTCATCAAAAAGTTATGCCCTTATTCCAACCAGCCTTTCACGTGCATGGCACGAGACGAACTTTCAAACTTAGAAAAATAATAATTTATACCGGTTGTCAGTATACAATTTCTCGTTCATACACAATGACCAGTTGCAAAAGCGTTAAGACCGTCTAGCTGGTGTAACGACGCTCGAGGGATAGGATTTACATATTATGGTGTCTACTTTATACATCTCTACAAAAGCATTATTAGGTGACGGAGAAATTTATTACTTTAAAACTAGACCATTGAAGTTGCGCCGCACGTGTACGAAACATAAAGAACACATGTATGAAACGGTAAATTGGAATCCATGAAACCCAAGGCCCTAACACGTTTTATAAGAAGCTGAAAAGATTTTAACACGTTATAAGGGATGGCGGTTTTTGCGAATCTTAAGGGCTAAGCTAAATTCAAATTAACGAGTTAACAATTAAAAAGTTTCAAAGTGAAAAGCTAGTTTTAATCTGGCAGTTGTACGTTACGTTACATTCATTAAAAGTGTGTCATTATATTTGAGACGAAAGTAAATCATCACGCTAACCACTAATAACAACTGATAGTTATTATAAAAATTACACAAACGTTTGCCTTAGCTGGAAAAAAAATAATGAGCTATCATTCTACAGGTTCCGCACGGACAAATGATGCAGAGGCAACATGTTTTTTGCATTATTCCTTTAAATATCAGTTGCTAAACGTTTAAGTTGCCATAATCTATTCGCACATTTTCTTCGTATCTTTTTTCAATTTATTACATTATAATGAATTTCTAAATTATTCTTTTAATGTACGAATGTATCTGAAACATGAACCGATCGAGATTGTCCGTGATAAAATTCTAACTCTCCGATCCACTTGTTATCAGTACAAGAAAAACAACTTGAACAATGTCTAAACTTGTCCCTGCGTGCATATACGTTACGGTCGCTGATCATGCAAAAAGTTACATCACCTCTACATGACCTCTATGAGCTACAGCAACTTACCCAGAACTGTCGACACTCAAAATCTTCTTCGCGGAGAATGATTACATAGATAACCTACTCCATCGTAACAGATCCACGTTTTCATTCAGTTAGCGTTGGGCGTAAGAGTGAAATATGCCCTTGTCCTCTCGACAAACAGCGCAATTACTTTTGGTTACACTCGTGGTGAACCCACGCACTCAACAGCCGACACAATTATCGACCACGGCTCATACGCGCACTTTCTGCGTCAAGGCCAGAACGCAACCACCGTGTTTTATGAATGCAATCACTTTGTGTTCAATAACAGATTTGTATTTTAACAAATATTTTCAAAATGTAATTTTACCTCTGTTTCCGCTTAAATCTTTTTTGTACTAGATAAAACTAGGTTACTATTTATTGTTGGCAATTGTTGAGTAAATTACAATAATAAATAATTATATCTAATGATAACAAATCTACAAATGCGGAAATGACAAATCAAATCAGGTTGGAACAAAACCAGCTCGTTATAATCACTTAAAATAAATGGCATGGCCCAGATTCACAAAAGTGCCTAAGCGCTAAGACGTCCTAGTTTAGGCAAATCTTAGTGATATAAATCATGCATATGTCGTTCTGCAACTTCATAAAGATAACATAAAGTAAAATATCATCAATTTAACTAATATTTTGTTATTTGTGAACGTGTAGTAATACTCAGAGCGGATTTATCTTGATTTATTTAGCTAGGATTCGCCTAACTTAAGACAACTTAGAGTCTTTGTAAATTCAGGCCCATGTGTTTTACATCCAAGCTAACTTGTCTGAATAAAGAAAGGTGTGTCCGTAGTGGCTAATGGGTTTAGATCGTCGGCCTCTCGACAAATTACCTTGAATGTAAACTTCGCTGAACTTGAGCGGTACATATCATACTTTAAAGTTTAAATGTGCAATTGGTGCACTAAAAGATGGATGCGCGGTCTGGGTATAAACGCGAATGGGCAAAGGTCAAAGTGCCCCAGTTGAACTTAAACCCCGACTGTCTCAGAAGACTTAGACGGCCGCAGCGTCCACAAGAATTAGTATGAATATAAATTGCAAATAGTCGTCCCGCCACCTCTTATAGAATAGTGATCAAGAACGCCAACCCCTTTAACTTGACAGACATTGCATTACCATTCGTTAAAACGATATTTGAATAATGTAGTCGGTATCTGCGAAGAAATTAATACAGACTTAGAAATACAATAATAGAAGTGCAACGAAACGATACACACTATGAATTCGATTGTTCTGAAATTAGCTTCTGGATTAATCTAATCCAACAGTAAAATTTTATTTGTAAAATAATAACCTCAATGTGACTATATGAGGAGTTTCATTGTGATAACATAGAAAAATAATGCAACATACGTAACATAAGAATAATAATGTATTAGATTAAGTGCATCACTACGTTTAAAAGAATATTGACGTTGTCACCTTTTCTTGATTAAAACATAAATCCGTCAAATAAATTACAGACATGGAAAATGTAATATGATATGTGGATTCATTTATGTTTCGCAAAGTGTGTGTTTATATACTGTATCTCCATGGTATTTTCCTTAACACGGGAGAAGTTATGTTATTTAGCAATTCAGACAGTATGATTTGATTAATTGATTGGATAGATTTATTCCATATTTGTAACAGGACCGAAGTTCAACTAGTGAAAATTGAACGCATTATTATTGTCGAATGACGATGAAGAAGGGAAAATTATAAACCTGGTACTGGCACGTAGCCTACTTCAGTCGGAATGTTCCAAAAAGACCATCAGCTTTACGTTACCGAGAAACGTATAGTCGTAACTTTTAATACAATTGTATATAAAATAATAGCCAATTCTAATATCGCTCCATAGACACATCATACCAGTGTAACAAAATGAAACTGCTTTTAACAAACATTGCTGCTTTATCTTCACACTATGAATCAAATTGAAGGTATACCCGACCTACCTGTTGATTGGTGACATCAAATATTTATTTCAATTAAGTAAATTTAGATACGGTGAGGAACGAGTATTATTTGTTTTCCAACACCGCATGCCCTATAATTGTGCTTGGTATGCATAATAATGTTTAATAAACTCATTATGCAAATATTTACTTTACACTACACAAACAAGACTAGCAACGAGCGAGGATATGAACAATTCATTGAGTCCAATAAACACAATTTACTTAAATAATAGTATGAGCGCGAGAATAAAGAAAAGTATGGACCGAACAAAGGAATAATATTACAATATGCTCCTGCGGCGAACGTAATTCCAAATGTAATAATCCAATCAATTTCATAGATGTATTGAAAAGCAATGTTCCTTTATTTTATTTTATTTTGAAAAGAGAATAGACAAAACTAATTTATTTCTTCTGTCCTACATTGTGCATGTAATACCAATCGCGTACTATGCTGTTTTAAAATAATCTAGCAATATTGCATTGTAGAACACTGCAGAAGTAGGGTTAGCGCGAAGAATTTACATATTAAAATCTTATCTTTCAAAAATATGTTAACACCTTTTATACCAGTACGTCATTATGAACACAAATATTATTACCAATACATACCAAACAAATAATTTAGTTATTCATTTTACGTCAGTGAAATTATAGTGGAAATACTCTTTCATTTTCTTCTTCTTCTTCCATCTTTATGCAACTATAGGGGTAATACTTGTTTTGAGATCTATAACATTATGGATTAAGCCCGCCATAACAGCGAAGGTCATTTGAGCGGTTTCTATAAAAGCATATTTCATAAACTTATCCTATATCATGTATTGTACAAATGCATTTTGTTTAAGTATATAATATATAAATGTAATTTCAACACAATACAATTTTTAGTTACGAAGTTTATCATGGTAGTTCATGATGAACTTTACCGAGGCAAATTATAATAACTGTAGATTAAAGGGAAGTGAAAATCTGTAATTATTAGGAATCCTAATACGTATTTGTGTTGAGGAAAAAAGAATAACAATAAATCATTTTGTTGTAACTGGCACCATCTGAATATGTATCAATCGTACTAATAATTGAATTAACATCCAATGAATCAAATACTTAACTCACAATACAACACATTCGTAATATGAGAACGGGTGAAATTGTAAATTAAATGAAATAAATAAAAATTGTAACGCTGTAAATATGAAATATCTCAAAACAGTCTCTCTATATTTGAAGTGAGGTCTGGGTGACTTCGGAAGTCAAAAGCGTGTTTGTGTTTGTGCTGGTGGAGGTGCCGAGTCAGTGGTCACTATGTAAACGAGGCCATAGCGCAGATTTTGCGGACGCCTGAATATTGTATGATGTGTGAGAAATGTCAACGGTTTTCGTCAATTACGACGTAATATAACATGTTGGCTTTCTGTCACTTTACTGATCAATATTTCAGTGCAAAAAACGGCACAGTGTTACTCAAAAATTATATATTTTTTTAGATGCACTCCATTTGTGCAACTGTACTAACATGACAGAGAGAATTTTACCATTAGGGAATTAATTTTCTTATGAGGAACATTTGAATTCTACTGTTTTATGGGAGTTGATAGTTGCCTGACTTAATCGCGTGATTCATGGGAATGGGACATGTTTTAGTTCGAAAAACTATGTAAATTTGTTTTTTCCAGAAGTAAGTAATTTCAAGTCCAAACATGTTTTGTCGAGTAAAACTCAATATGTCCTGCAGATAAACCAGCACACAGGTATGTAGGGTTGTCTCATTGAAAAGAGCTACAAGCAGTGCTAACAAATACAGATTATACTGTCTGAAGTTAATCCGTCCTGTACGAAGCCATTCTCATGTATCGAGTATTTACGAATACGAGCAGTCCCGGCGTGACTTATACGCACCAGCGCTGCTAAGCTCAGTTAGCTGGGCTACGCTCAATTTTGCGTGAACAATTTCTTAAATTATTATTTTCCACCTACCGATATAACGATACCTTGTGGCTAGAAGTTTCTATTTTACTTCTAAACCACAACGTGGCTGTTGTGTTAAACTTTGCTCTGTTCCACGCAGCCAGACGCTAAACTTGGCTGCCTTAATGTAAATAGAGTAGAAAATAGTAAATTACATTGTAAAATCCAATTTTGAAAGCCGCGTTTCACCCCAAGCCATGTTCTTGATACGACGTCAATCCTGAAACATCAAAGCCTGGGTCACAGTAACGATGGCGAGATGAACTGTGTGTTCACTGTTTAGACTGTCAGACAGGGGTCACCGGGGAGAACGTAACGCACGTCATTTTGTTTTTGAAAAAATTTCGCACAGCCACATGAAAGTGAAACGCATGTAAAGCAGTAGTCAGCCTTAGGCGGCTCAAAGATTTCATTCGTGAAACTAAACAACGCGTCAAATTAACGTTAACGCATGTGCAAACAATAATTGACGTGTTGGTTCTAAACGTTTCAACGTTGTAAATGTGATAAATCTTCAATCTATTCAAAATACTACTAGATATTTAAAATAGCCTGTTAACATATATATTCACAATAAGCTAACACATAGTGGACTTATAGGCATGCACACTTTGGTGTATGATAATGCATGCAAAAACTTTGATAAACTCATCATGCAACATAATTGTGATAACTGACCTAATACCCCCGTTAGCTCGATAAATGTCATCATTAGGTAACTTGCCACGTTCCAGTGTGCCTACAGCTGGTATTTAACTTGTTGATAGGATATATTGAATACTCTTTGGGTTCTGTACAATTTGGGTAGCATCGTCTTTTTATGAGGGAATATATAAAGTGAATGTATTTTATTTTGATACTTACATTTTAATCATTCTTCAGTATTACATTTTAGGTATCATAATATTGAACACATGTAAACTCCGTTGAGATTATAATTTGTTTTAATAATTATTTGTTAATATAGTTTTTAATCAATTCCAATATTAACAAGGTAAGAAAATGTTAACGCACAATTTTTAGTATATCCCCCATAACTATTTTCAATTTGTCTCTTGTGGTATTGAACTGTTCTTTTTCTGGAATAAAAGTTGTACATTGATATTGAGAACGCACAATAAATAACAAGTTATTGTTGCACTCGATGTAGGTATTCTTTTGTGTAAGACCGATTAGAAATTGGTCGGGATTTCTGATGACAGAATAATAACAGTTTGATCCACAACCACGAAATAACCAAACAATCACCAGGGGGTCGCAATTGTTTACATGATTGATTATGCATCATGTTTTTCTAAGTTAACATTTATTTGTCCATATCTGTAATCACAAGACGACAATTTTCTGCAAGAAATCTAGAATGCAAAATAGAACGACTATTTTGTGAGTCTCATCACAGACATTTGCCATATACCGTTTGCAATTGTTAGTTACAATCTGTGGGCATATGAATCTGTGACTTACATTCGCAATAAAGCCAAACGTGGAGTTAAACGTTAAATTGATACAGACATATGCGATACGGAGTCACAAATACATACCGAATATGTACGCGTATATTGCCTGACAGAGCTCTTTCATTTGATTGGTTGTCAGTGCAGTCTTTAAACACACCTTCAATGGAATGTAAGACGACCACGTCGTTCGCTTAGAATTATTTGAAATAGTTTGAATTGCTACATTTCCATCATATTTTCTTACTTATTAAAAGTTTCAACTCAATTTTCCAATGAGAGTTTGTAAGGAAGTAGACTTAAAACTTGCATCGCTATCATTCCTTGTTAAAAGCATTCAATCCACCGAGAGCATAAAAACTGGATTAAAAACTAAGTGATCTTACTCAGAAACAAGGCTGGAATTCATAGCCGTCCCCTCCCCCTAGAGACACCCGTTGTTGCCAGATAACAAGTTCATGCATATTATTTCCCATACAGAATAGAAATCCATGGCAATTAACAAGAACGGGCGCCCATAGGGGTAGGGGAAGACTAAAGAATACGGACCTATGTTTTTGTCGCTACAATCTAGAAGAAAACAATGCGTGTTTTCTTGGACATGGAAGATGTTAGAAGACGCGTCTTAAATCACTCGGATACATAAACCGTAAAGTCGTTTACGCGTGAACTTAACGACGATGCCGCGGTAGATACACGCCAAACAGCCCCGCTTAACGATAACGAACTAGTTAACGGCGATTGCACCACGGACGGTTAAGTGTTATTGTAGTGGACGCCCGTCAGAGACGGAGTCAGCCGGTATAAATTCCGTTTAAACGTCGAGAAATATGGCTGGATTGCATAGCTACTCACAAAGAGAAGCAACCCTTTGTTTTGATGTAATATCCGGGCAAATGCGACGCGTCGAACGGTGCATGGAACACAATACTCGCACACCAACAATAAAATGCCATCACAACTCGAACCGACAACGATGATTGAATTTTGCGGCTCAAACCTCAAACTTGTGAAATCATTCTGTAAATCAGTTTGGCTCGCTTTCACAGTCTACCGCCTTAGAGCCCGTTAGGACAATGCCGGTAAAACTCTTGCGCTAACACTGCGTTAGGGCGTTACTGTCACCTCTCAATTCGTGTTCGTAGAGAGAAGACGAGTTCGAAATTAAGGCTGTTTCCAGAACAATAGTGAGGTAGACAAAGAGATGTTTTCCACCATTCCACGAAAATATCGGATTTAATTAACCAAAATCTGGATAAGCAGGACTAGACGCGCTCCTGGTAAATACAAACAATATTGACGAGAAATACATGTTTTGAGGTAACCTACTTAGTAAGTACATGCAGGTATGAAGTTCATAAAACGTGCAAGGTGTTACGTGGGAGCAAACGGAAGGGACAATATCAGTATTGGCGCATCCACGCGATGTGTGGAGTAGCATCCATGTCTTCAACCAAATCCGCAGTCATACGTCTTGAACAATTCACTCAAGAAAATGTTCTGTATTTTAAATTCTCCTGATTTATTGTCAATATAATTAATTGTGGTAATTTCATTACATCGTGTCTTGTTTTCATGTAACACGAATGAGATGCAAGAATAAGTTGTCTCGCAAGGCATTTGCGATTCTAGGTACTTTGTTTGTTTGCTATCAACAATTTTATAGTGAACATATTTTATTATACTTTGTTGCCGTACGTATTGATTGCTTAGCGTAGGCCAATCAAATGTATAAAACGAATACAACAGCGACCGAGAGACAAAATTTAAACATTCATTCGCGTAGTTTGCATAGTCTCGCAGATCCCAGCCTTTTGATTGGTCCAGACTATTCGCTCGCCTCATTTGCCAGCATGAAACTATACATTACATTAGAAGGCAGCAGTCCACGAGACCACAGAAATACTGCGAAAGAAGCATATGTACGTTTCGTTGCAGCTCGCTGCGGTCGATTAACGTAGTTCATACACCAACAACTGCAACTATATAGACGTTATACCATTATGTTTGTAATTATTTAAACACGTACAATCGTTGGCAAATTACAAAGTTAAGACAAGTAGTGTACGCTCATTCGGTCGCCCATGCAATCAACGCTATATTCGAAGGAAAGCTCTTTGGATCAGTTGTGCCCATGCATTGGAATTAGGATGCAAGCAAGGGTGCAAATCGGTTGCAAGTTAAGTAAATGAATGCGGAACCCAGAAAATCTGGGTTAATTTCCCAGTGGGTATTTATAGAAATAAACAATGCTGATTGAAATACATTAGTATGGAATAAATGAATACACATTATGGTAGCAAAAAAGAACGTACTTCATTTAGTATTATGATTAAATGTTAAAATGAAAACATACATGTATTATGCAAGTTTGTTTGAGTTGTATTTAATGAAAATACACAAACATGATACTCGTGTTGATACGTGTTCAAATGAATTAATATAAATAGCATGTAGGTTATAGATACGCGTTCAAATGAGAATATAAATAGCATGCTGTGTTTCCATACAACTGTGGGTTACGCTAGGTTTGGTCGCGGAATGCAACGGCTCAATTCATTCATAGTTTATGTTTAACGACGTAATATCACATTTAATAATATCACCTTATTGTTCTACGGGGTTGAAGTGGATATCGGGGGTGAAGAATCTATCAAAAATCGGTGCATAACAACTAAAAATTAATAGATAGAAAGTAAGTAACAAAACGTTCCACATTTTTTTAGATTAATATTGGTTGAGAATAAAATAGTATTGTAAAACGTCTACAACGTCTATATCCGACAAGTGAGCTCAGGGTTTGCTAGGGTAACATATCTCGGGATTATTTCCGATCAGAAGAAACCGATAACCCGAGTTTTAATTTCATCTTCGTCATGCGTGCAAATGTCTGTACACACTAAAGAATAATAAAACATTATAATCTTAGAAAACGTAAATCACACCAGATACTGAGCGAGAAGTAGCGCCTAGGCTCTTCTCGCTAGTATCGTCTTTGCTCAAATGTCTGCAATATGACGAGGTTGTCACCGCCGTACTATGAACTCAAATAGCCGTTACGGCATAAGCCAAGTTTAATGGGTTTCTAGTCTGATATTTGAGTTATGATTTAGGGAAAAATTGATAAAGTTCAGGCGAACTTAAAGTCAATATTCTGTTTACGAAGCAAACATATACAGACGACTTTTCACAATTTTGCTAAATATACATATCATGTTGATGTCACTTTCCCCTCTTTAAAATTGCAAGTCCAATTTATTTCCTTTTTCAAAGTAGCCAACTTTCTCAAAAAAGAGAGTACATATTCCACCCTAACACTTAAATAATGAACGTAACTCACATTGGTAGATTATACCAGTTCCAGGCTCAATTAAGTAACCGAAGTCGCCTCCCGGTATTAAAAAGTGAAAGTTTCATCCAGGAATGGGGCAGACGGCACTTGGTAGCTGTCATTTCTATGGCTGCGAGCACATGCGTTGCGATGTAGGTAGCGTAATCAAGACTTTATGAACTGTGTCTAATCTAAGCCATGTATAGCCGGCTGTAGCAACCGCAATGAGGTTTGAAATATACAGACAGTAATTGCATCGCGCCGAGAAAACCAGGGCATAAAATATTCTCCTTGCTGTAAAGAGAGCAGGTTAATGAAATCAGTTCACTTTAATAATAAAACCAGATTGTGTTGGGTCTCATTACAGAATTATTAAGAATATTCTGGTAAAATAGTCATTTTCACACACTTCCATTTGAAAACCCGATGAGTGATAGTCGGAATAGTCCCCGGCAGGTTGCATTGATCTCGGCAACGTCAGGAACTTTCTATTGGCCAAGATTAATTAACTTGGGGTGATTTTGAGGTTCAATGGGTTAAGCATCCTTTGAATTCACGTTGAATGGACGAAGGGTCTCGGTCAATGGACGGGTCTGCTCATCACTTTGTATTTAAGATTATGAGCATCTAGATGAAGTGACCATTAGTTCAAAGGCGGGTTATTCTCTCTGAATCCACAACCTCGTCTCTTCAACTCACAAGTGATTATTTTCGTAATTGGCCTCCATACTGTGTATTGCACGAGGTAAATGGCATTACAAGCTCACCCCAAAGGGTAATTATCCATTCCGAAAACATAATGATTCGCATAAACGCGAGACAAAACAATACATGCAAGTAAACGCTATGAAACTACAATCTACAACATACATTACATTGTGAAGTGCAGTTGTTTCAACCGCAGCAACCCACATCGTAGGCTATGCCAATTGTCAACATCATTTTAGCCAACAATATAAAGCCCAATAGCGGCGTGGGTCGTTGACATTAATTAGAACACATTGGATTACACCAAAGCTTGGTTTTTGTCTGCGCGCTTTGTTGTGTGATCTCTTTTTCGGGCAGCCCATTATCACGTCCCCTTTGCCTCGCACATTATCACGTACTGCCCGCTATACCCATTACATCCGGTGTTGATGGGACTGTCAAACATGGCTGTGTTAATTGTTAATGTTATATTAGCTGTGCGAGTCTCGACGCCCTCGTATGCGTCCCGACGCTTCAACACGCTTCACCACAACACAGTTTTAACTGGATGAAATTAGATCCCTCACTCGGTTTCAAATTCATCTTTCGTACGATAGCGCGTGGTTTTACTGCTGTCGTTCTGACAGTAATAACATAACTGATGTCGTTCTTACAGCAATAACATAACTGATGTTCTGACAGCAATAATATAAGTGATGTCATTCTGACAGCAATAACATAACTGCTGTCGTTTTGACAGCAATAACATAACTGATGTTCTGACAGCAATAATATAAGTGATGTCATTCTGACAGCAATAACATAACTGCTGTCGTTTTGACAGCAATAACATAACTGAAGTCGTACTAACAGCAATAACATAACTGATATCGTTTTGGCAGCAATAACATAACTGCGGCTGTCGTTCTTACAGCAATAACATAACTGGAACCGAAAGTAGTAATTATGACCGCATTGTCAGGTACGAGAAACACAGCTCACGTTATATCGTTTTATGGAAGATGTGACTAGTTTGGAAGCCATTGCAATATTAAACATAGATTAAGTTTTTTCGTAAATACTAACAATATTAATAAAATCTGTTAATCGCATCGATTTAAGTTGGTATCTTATCCTTTAGCGCCAAAATAGCGAACAGGCCTACGTATCGCCTCTTGCTAAAATGTGATCTCGCAACTATTTACAAGCTACGGTAACGTCTTGATAGTTTCTTACTTCAATTTAATACCACAATACGATAGCAACTGACGTTACTGTCATCGAACCATTGAAAGTTACTGCTGGACGCGGATTGTATGTCACACACGATTTATTAGCAGTGTCTCTAACTCCTGCTCTAGTAACTTATCAGATGTGGATAGTTGATAGTGACGGCCGACGGGGAAGGAATCGCCATGACCCAATCCTAGCATACCATCACTGAGGAGGAAATGAAGCCAACAACATGACCGCGCGCTTCCAGCAAAGTTCATCGGTGACTTCTCATAACACACGCGTTGTTAATAGGTTTATATCGGGTTTATCTAAAGACTATTACCTGAATTAATGCACCATTAACTTTAACTTAGTTAAAACACAAAGGGGGGAGATTAAATGACCTTGATATACTCATTAAGCTGTATTTGGTTCCGATGGTGTAATCATGATTTTAAATAGATCGTAAATATAATGTTCAGCGATAAAACGTGACAAATGAAATAGCCCTTTGTACATTAGGGGGGATTTGACCAGGTACAAGATTGTGAACCGTCACACAACTCTATGACCAGTTTATCTGCATAGACATGTATCAACATCACATACAGTACATGTGGTTGATGGGTTTGGGTTAACATTAATTTGAAAAGTAGCTAAGGATGAGATAAAGTTCTTCGAATAATGAATAACGAAACGAATTAATATGCTCAATCAAGCCTATCTGGTGGTTATAAAAGTGTGCAGCAATATTTGTATATTCTACACGGGCCCTTGATTCTAATGGTCGAATAGTATTTCTACAATTCGCTTTAATCTCGTAATAAAGGACACGGCCGTGTTACAGATATGCTATTTAAGAGCCGCTCATAGTTGATAACAATGTGAGATTTTGAAGTGAGCCAATGAGCGACAGACACAATATTCAACCACCAACAATAATATAAAATGCCTACATGCACTTATTTTTAAAATAATAAGTTTACTAGATTGACTAGAGTGTACTAAATAACTGATCTTTGCATATGTGAAGAAGATGGAACAAAGTTTAAGATATCTTGTTTTGAAATGTGTATGTTACTGTGTATACATTGGCAACAGTTTGGTTGCAGAAACCATATTATTTAATAAAAGTTCTACTAACTAGTGGACCCAGAATAAGAACGCCAGATTGTGCCAGTGTCATTAGAACGTTTTAAATAATGTTATAATAATATATCCCTCAGGTATAGCTCATACATTATAACAAGATGCTATAAAATGTCTTTCTACGAATTCATTCCAAAATAAGCGTTTACGCACTCGTTCAATTATTCCTTTTTTTAACAAGTGCGGCAATGATGTTGACTTGAAAAAAAGCAATTTAAAAAAATATAACTTTACTGACAAAAACCGTTACAAATGCTATCTGAAAAAGTAATAATGTTTTTGACAGCCATACGCGAATGCTTCGACTGCAGATTTTTAATGAAAAATAATGAAATGGCCGACAGAGTCGTTCCACGTCATGCACATTTGTTGCCAGCACATAAATACCCAAACCAAAAATTGCAAGCATCTTTAATTTTTATCGGATGCTACCCATTTAGCTCTGCTTTTTTTAAAAAACAATTACATGCATTGCTGCACATGAAATGTTTGTTATTTAATGAAAAAGTTACCTTTGGAACCTGCGTTGGTGTGCATATATATATATATATATATATACCAAGCTACATAGAGAATATATTTTCAGTTAGACTTGTGTTTTAATGTGAAATTGTTGAAGTGTAAGACCTATTTCGGTAAAACTTTGAAAGTACCCTCACAATAAATTGCTCCTAGATTTTATTTAGTTAAACTATTTAAAAATATCTCAACTGGATCAAGATGCATACGATCTAACGGCAATAATAAATATTAAAAGAAGATACAGGATACGTACTTAAAACTATGATTAGTTTTTTTTTTTAGTATGATACATAGAAATGAAAATATATCTTGCTTTCACAGTCTAAACAATTTTAAATCTAAGAATGTCATGACTCATGACTTTATTAAGTGATAGCGTAATCCTATCTCATTCTATGCTATACTATCTCACTCGTTCTATGCTATATAACGATGCTTATAAATATGGTGAGCGGGTGATAATGAAGGTAACAAACACTAAACACATTTAATACTTCCATTCCCAAGCAAGGATTCAACTCTGGAACGCAGGAACCAGCACCAATAGTTTATCAGACTAACGCGTAATCTACAAGGGCCAACGTCACGGCAAACTTTCAGTGTAACTAAAAATACGAAATACGAATTATAACTAGAAAATTATGCGGATAATGCAAAGTATATTTTCAGGTGAGATTCTTACATAACAATGCACTAGATTCAACGTCATGATTTTATTTTTAGTAGAACTACGAGTTAACGCAGACTACAACAGCCATGTGCTATCTCAACCAGACGTTAGTCGTACTAGCCAAACACCCAATCTATAATTGTGTTTCCTCGAACAAATAAACTGTAATTTATTTAACGGGTCAATTTTCGTTTCGAAATCTACCACATCCCCCTCCTACTTAAAATAATATTTTCTGCCTAACGGCGTCTCATTTGGGAATCTAGACTGTTATTGCAGCGCTCCGCCTTCTAATGCAAGCGGGGGTAAAATTAACAATAAATTCACGAATACATGGGGTGTATTTTCCATTCTCAAAATCAGCTGTGCTTGAAATGTTTACATTTTTTACGTTGGTGGGGGTGGCTGGATAGGAATGAAAATGGGCCTGCATACTGAGTTAGTGGTAGGAAATGAGGTAATATATTTTTATTTTTGATCTAAGGAACGATTTTGTGCCGCACTCAATTATTATAGATAGCTTACGCAGGGATACTTCGTATTGATTATCATTTCCAGCTTGGCAATATCTTACCGCATTTTACAGACTGTTATCACACCCCTGTTGAAAGATGACATGAACTGAGCAAGGGGCGGGGGGAAGCGAAGGATGCAGGTGGGACCTCCATCATTGTATATCATATACCGGAGTCAAAACAATCTCCATTTAAAAGCGCGCACAGTGACACCCCGGCAAGACTCGTTCTGCCACTGATATGCATTTACTTCTGTTAGCACAAACTATAATTCGACGCACTTCTTTGTAAGGCACGCGCACGATACAAGTAGCTTGTGTGACCACATATTACGCGGCCATATTTTCAGCTCATACGGCTGTTAACTTCTACAGCTCAGGCAACATTAGCAGAGTTCGTAGTTCATATAATATATGGGAGATAATGTTTATAATAACAAGAACAAAACACAAACATAGATCGAATATCGATGAATGCGAAAATATCGATTACGAATAGGGAAAGAACGAATATTCTTATATGTGTGCGTATATATGTAATATAGCGTATTTAAAGAATCAATCGACCGCAAATTGAAGAACCGACTCCACCATCTTGATAAGATTCTGCCTTTTTAATCAGTGAATATGACAACGTCGTTAATGACAACTGAACTCACATAACTCTACACATTGTATTACAAATACAATGTGGTTTTGGGGTAGAGTTTATGCATTCTTACAAGGTAGGGGCACAGACCTCAAAATGCACGGAATAATAACCCAAAAGAAACTAATCCAAACCACAATAACACCGTGTATTTATCTAATTCACTCTGCTTTTGGCTGTAAAACAACCTTCAAAAGGCTACGAAGTTTAATGCGTCATACGCAATGTTTAACATCAACATCATCTCCCAAGCGAAAACACCAACAATTTATTGGTGCCGATGTTAGGCGTGTATCCGTCTATTTTTACTCAAGATAAACAACCAACCCAAAGAGAGAGAGGAAAGACTTCTCTCGTGGATCTCTCACTCCGACCATCACTTACGTAAATCATCTACGAAGATGAGATATCGACTTGTGTGAGGAAGGTAGACCACTTTCTTGACATGCTCTGTCCGTGGTTTAGGCTTGGTGTTAAAATATGTATGGTGTCTTGCGCTGCTGGGCGAGAAAGGTGAAACAAATATTGGCATATAGAAAAACCTCCCAAATGTCAGCTTAGCTCAAACGAAAGAAGTCATTGTGGATTTTGTATACATTTTCACCGACGTGCGGGCTCGTATAAAAATCGATAATAATACTAAAAGGCTATGTTCGAAGTGCTCTTCAAGCAAGCATGGGTCAAAAGGAAGTGGTATGTGTGTCGTGGGTTTGAATCCCGTATCAGGTATGAGTTTTCTGTGACTGTCCAATGCCCATCTTCATCTCACCGTTTTTAAGGATGATTGCAATAGTAGACGTAAGGGAAGAAGAAAAATCATCAACAAACAATTGATAAAGTGTCGCTACCAATCACTAAAATCTACATAGTGTATCGCGTATAAGAAACACTTGCTGTCGCGCAGATAAAAGAAAACGAGAAAAAAATAATCATGTTGATGTTTTCGTAAGATAAAAGTTCCAATTTCTGAGTTTATCATTCGTGTCATATTTTATTTTGCAAAATTAAAAACGGGCTAGGCCATCCCGCATAAGAATTATTATTCTAAGATATAAATAATTTGCGAATTGGATCAAGCAACAAAAAAACAAAAGAACCTACTACTTCACTAAGAAGGCAAACTTAAAAGACAAGAGTTATAAATAAAATTCACACACATTATTTCAAAGAACAAAATCCTTAATGAAATATTCAGTATGTCTAGTAAGAAGAAGCCCTGTACGTGGGCGGTACCAGCACAGACATAACAAACTTTATTATGCCTTAGACCGAGCATATTTTAATTAATCTCCGTAATTATGAATAATTTTCCCAACTTGCAGAGCTTCAACTCATTACTTCGCTGGCAAATAACCTTGCCGACAATTGTTACACGATCTTCACATCTCCACTGCGCAGCGTAGTTCTAACCCCTGTAACGTGGGTGTCTCACTCTCACACGTGCTCCATGGAAACACGTTGCGAGCTACACCTGCAGAGGTTGGTTATAATAGACGTTTAATTATTGGAGATTAGATTCACCATTGAATGGTTTCTAGAACACATCTAAGACTAACGAAATTACTATTATAACACTTAACTTAGCAATTCAAATACCGTAAAACAACTTGGTTTAACAAATAAAATATATTTTCGAAAGCAGTCTACAACTATATACTAATAACATCGAATAACAATAATGAAAATATTGGCAGAAAGTAAGGAAAGAATGTGGAGCTGTTTTAAACCAACCCATTGTATTAAAAAATTCCTTGGTTGAAGTAAAATTGATAAAATACTAACAGTGACCGCCAAAAGTGTATTAACAGTGTTTTATTTGTAGTATTATTAATTTACATTTTTCATTGTTCTATATTAACTCAACTCAAGTGCTACACAGTATGGCACTGAGAACTGTGAGGACAGCAGAAATAGCATCTGCCCCATAGTACACAGTACCGTACTGTTTGCCCTCATACTAACATGACATAAGTTCGTAAGTAAAGCTGTGAAGAAACCAAATATAAAACAAAACCAAAAGTATACTTTTCAACGCGGCAATAAAATATAAACATTCAAAGTTAAATAAGCAAAGGAAAATTACGTTTCATACTCGGATTTGGACGAGTCACATTTCAATTTATTTGGAAGAGAATCTCCCAACGAAACAGATGTGCTGAAAACAGACTGATATGTTGGTGTTCTGGCCCGAGGAGGCATCACAAGTACTCTTGTCCTTTCTGGCCAGACTCTGGTAACCAATAGAGATTCTGTTGTAAGGGTCAGTATCTTCCTGTCCGACATCATTGACATCAGCTTGTTTACAGTAACTTACAATAGAAGGAATATCGCAAAACTGTAGGCGAGCAGAAGCATTAGGGTTGAAAGAACCTTTAGGCTTTACCCAAAATAGATTTGTGGCTATGTTCTGAACGTACTAAGCTAGAACATATTTTATAACATTATTTTGTTTAGTACTCCGATGCCACGCTGAAGTATCGTGTGTAAGAACTGGATGAATGAAAGTAAGATACACAGTTCTACCCGTATCTTGTATAGCAATACTTCTATTAATAAATCCAAGCAAAGAAGCTGTCCTATTTAGAATAAAATCAATTTACATATTCTATTTTAAGTCGTTAGTGATGTAAATACCTAGTAATTTCATAAAATTGAGGATATGAATTTGAGAACCTTGTATACATTATTCAAAGGGTTTTTAGATCTGGAGAATCGTATGTATTGCGATTTGTTAGAATTTATTAGCATGAAATTTAAAGAGCACTCAATTATATCACCAGTAAACCCGCTCTCTATCATTTTTGAATAATCATAAATGAATAAATAAGTAAGTAACTAAGTAACTAAGAAGCTAAGTAAATATGTAAATAAATAAGTGAATATGTAAATAAGTAAATAAGTAAATAAGTAAATAGATAATAGATAAAAAGATAAATAGATACAAATAAATAAAGTGTATTATACATATTTTAATATTCGGACTCAACACAACTGCCCACAATGTGCTATGCGATGTGGTGTCTAATTAGGTGGTATTTCAATACCACCAACAATGTTAGACATTTACAAAGTTAACGTTTGCCAATACAACACATGAGCAAAACATTATGTGTGCTGTTGAATAAATAAAGAAGGCTGTATTTAAACAGACTAACGACCTACCCAGCAACAGGCACAACTCAATTATAGAGAGGCGGCTTGCATAACGAGATATGTTATCGGTCGAATCGGGGGAAAAATTGCACATTGAATTCGTGACCCGGTCGCCCAACGGGCTTAATTACACAACAAACAAAGGTTATTGTGTATTGGAAATGTAGTGAAATAACAGTACCGTCAACTTTGTTTGCACATCCGAACACAATTTTGAAAACGTCTGACATTTTCAGAGCTCACCACCATATTAAATCACAATATTAATCAAAATATCAACATCCACCACAATTAAAATTGTTTTGAAACTAGTACCACTGACCGAGTGAAAATCATGCCAGCGTTTCGGAATCGATGCATACTGCACGTCCTCTTGCTTGCTGCAGGCCTGACGACGGGAGCACACGTCGATCCCGAAATAGAGGAGCGAGATACTCTTGTGTATAACAAACCGACACAAAATGAATGTTGCCGAGCACCGTGAGTGCGTGCGTGATCAAGAGAGGGTGGTAAGTAAGGTGGTTTGATTGAAACTTTAAAATATTGCTGCGACTAATACATTGGTTAATTCACTTTTACTGTTAAACTAAAAAGAAGCTTATACCGTGTGTTTGTGCATTATCTCATACAGATCAAGGTAGGTGTAGTCGAAGTTGGTCGTAGAGTATTTCTTTACTTTGCGTTCATTAGTGGATCAAGGAGAACAAGTAAAAACTGTTGTTCACTTCATTTTAAACATTGTTATACATCCAACAGATTGTGGAATGATTGAAAACTTCAAACTGTTTCGAAAGAAAAACTTTAACGCGGATAACAGAAATACATTTTTATATATTATAGAATATACAACTGTTAGGATGACCAGGTTTGAATTTAGGCTGTAATTATAAAACTGAATAAAGTTTTTTGAAGTACGTGTTAATGATGCATGGTTTACGCCACAAAAACCCATTATTTAGAAGAAAAAACAATCAAGTAACAATACACGAAAATCAAAGTACACCATCGCAAACCAAATCATCGTGGATTCCTCTGTGTTGTTTACTGAAAAACGAACTAAATGCCAGGGCCTGGATTCACAAAGATGCGTAACTCTAAGTTGTCCTAAGTTAGGCAAATTCTAGCTAGATAAATCAAGATAAATCGTGTCTAGGTATTAATACACATTCACAAATCAAATATTATTAGTTTAATTATTCATAGTTTACTATATTTTATCTTTATAACATTGCAGAACGACATATTGGTGATTTATATCACTACGATCTGCCCTAACTAGGACGTCTTAGCACTTAGGCACCGTTGTGAATCTGGGCCCAGATTCATATTTTCTGGCGATATTCTCAGCGACATTTACATGCAACAAAACCTAGAGGATGAATATTTAGTTGACATTTATTTGATAACACACATGATGGCAAATTTAGTATGCAGGTCTTCTTGTATAGAAGCAAGATGTGTTTTGGTGCAAACATCTCTCTTATTTTTGCCACGTCTCGGGCATTTGGTGCAGAAAATGGTTACACCGCTTCATTAAGTTCATATCAAGTGATGACATAAATGGTGATATGAAAGGCTGAACATGACACCTACTCATGAGGTGGAACGATCAGTAACGTCTTGAATATGCGTGTCTACTCCTTGTACCAAAAACATAGACCACCGCTTGATCTCCCTGCAGGGCAACACCAGGGTTGTTGTTACTTTGTACGAATGAGGTGAATGAATGGTTGTTGACTTATCTAATTATTATTTTTATTATATATACAATGCGAGGAAGGATGGAGGAGAAGAAGAGGAAGAAGAAGAAGAAGAAGAAGAAGATATATATAAGAAGTTGTTATATATGAAGATGTATATAATGTAGTCAAGGTTTGATGGAATACAAAGTATAGGGGACACACTCCTTATTTCTACATGTGTTACATAATTACAGCAGCATATTTTGAAAATACTGCTGTCGAGTAGTTCCAGCGCTACCGGCAGTAAGAAAATATTTTTGTTTTAGATACATAATTTCACGTTTCGAAAGGACTAAATTTAAAAAGTGGGGAAAAAGGGAGGATAATATACTGTAGATTTGTACAGTGAAATAAAAACATAGTTGACACAAATCAACTTCAAATTCTAATCTAACTGTTCCAATAGTATTATAACGGCCCGCTAAATATTTATTCTGGCCAACTCAAAACTGAAACAACGCTTCTGATTGGTGGTTGCGATGGAAAAACAACTAAGTTCCGGGCTAAATATTCAGCGGGCCGTTATGATACTGGGCCTTAGTCCTACGAAATAAAAACAACAATGCGAGACAATGGTATGTTCTTATGAATGAAGGGTATCCTTGCCATCGGATGCACTTCAAGTTTATCGTGTTATAAAAGGATAAAGTGAAAACAATGACATTACGACAAATCAAATAATAATCTTTAAATTATATAGCTCAAAATATTCTCAGAAAGACTAACACAAATTCAACAGGGACCCGATCTTAAACGTTATCTTTAACTTCTGGAAGTTTTAAATGTGTGTGAAAGTTATAGGATGGCTTCGCCCTTCGTATTATTTGGCAAGAAGCCACCACACTCGTAAAAATGATCTGTATCTCATGAAATTGAAATGTTTTTTTGAAATGATGTTACAGTTAGTTTTCATCATTCCCTGAAGGATATTTTAACGTTGCTCGTAAGTTTTTTCGAGGAATAAAATCACTTTTCATTGCACCATGAGTATAACAAAGTGCATTTTTAAGACCGTTACATTAGGCACGTGAGGTATATACGCTCGTAGAGGTATTATGAGCTAACCTTTCACAGTCGTCAACATAATTCTCGGGTAAAAGTATTCCGACGTTATATGGCCCATCGAGGAGAGGGGGTCTGCCTGCCTGCGCTCTTTTAAAGTCCATCAGGTTGGGTGTTGCTCGCCGCACTCTGACGGCCAATGCGTGAATCATCGCTCAGCATGCTTTGCGATTTTACTCGGCGAGAAACCGAAAAGTAAAATACCCTTATCAAAAGTTGTCTTCGCTCAATGACTTTCAATCCAATCGGGGTAGGGATTTCGATTGTTAGCAACCACATTAATAAAGAACTTCGGGGGTAACTTTGAGAGTTGGCCCACTTGGTATTTGAAAATGAAAAGAATTCAATCTCATTGTTTCAGAAACCGAGAGAAAAGGATACGGTCTACACAAGAACGTAAAAACGAAGTTTATTGTAAAATTTGCTTCGTTTATTTCTTTGTGCCTGAGAACGTACTTCTGAGTTGAGTGCCGCATAATTTATTTTCCACGGTACATCAAGAAAAGCATATTAAAAAAGAGATATTGGTAAAACGACAGTGTTTTACTGAAATAGAAAGCCAAGAGGGAGAACGTATTGGGAAAAATATTTCAATGGATTGTGCCCATAAACTCACTAGGCTTGGATCCAATTCTATGTATTATGTTCATTCCAATGCACATTCGGGCAAAGTTAGTTCTGTTTTCAGCGACAATATGGCGTTAGTCTTCTTTGAAGTATTGCTTGAATTACTTCAAAGGGCGCCCGTTCAACGTCTTTTATATATTATCGAGTAATTCAAACATCGTATGCCATTGGTGGAGCTGTGGAAAAACTCTGCGGAGTTCTTGGTCGACTAATAAATCTGTACAGTGCACGTTTATTCGCATGTATACTATATTCTCCTACCCGCTATCGTGTACAATGTACGATTATTTGCATGTATACTGTATTCTCCTACCCGCTATCATGTACAATACACGATTATTTGCATGTATACTATATTCTCCTACCCGCTATCATGTACAATGTACGATTATTTGCATGTATACTGTATTCTTGTACCCGCTATCATGTACAATGTACAATTATTTGCATGTATACTGTATTCTCGTACTCGTTACCGTGTACAATGCACGTTTCTTCATGTTTGGTACCCGTATACTGCATTATCGTTCAACATAGTAATGTGTTGAAGCAGCCGATGACAGTACCGCGTGTACACACTTCTTTGTCTACTTCAATTCAAGTCATCTATAAGATTGTACGTCCCAATTTAATCAACATGATCTTATAATTTCTAGAGTTCTATTATTCTTATCTCTGTTGGAAATGGTTTTGAATATTTAATATTACGAGAACGGGAAAACGCTCAATGAAGGTACCGTACATGGGAACACCGCATCTTAAGCATGAACAACTCTCATGGATGTAATTTTGATGCATGCAATTTGACGGTGCACTGCACATCTTGTAAAGTGTACGCTCAACTTAGGTAAAAGCTTAACCTACTAAACCGAACAGTTGGCTTTCAGAAGAACTAACGTTACACGGGTTTAATACGAAGCGTTATTGCCTAACAAGCATATAGACTTCAAAGACTATCTAGCGCTTATATCGTAGAATACCACAAGTATATTATATTGTATACGTCGAGTGGGCCAACCGATAACACAAGAGATGAACCCAACAACTTGAACAGGTGTCGATATGATATTAATTGTCATGTATAATATATGAGAGAAATTCTAATAAAAACTAATCATCTCAACGTTGCAGTAATTACTTGCATGACAATTCTGGAAAGATACATAAACGTTAATTTAAAACTCCTGTGTCTAAAGCAAGTCAGCTAAAGGGGTTGTGTGACAGTACACGGTACTATGCGAGCGCGTAACACAGCAAATGGCCCGGCATACTGTGACATCATGAAAATAATGTTCCAGGAAATCTATACAAATTAAAAATACACACGCATAACAATCATTGATTGTTTTCTTATGCGACATTTTCATTGAATGACCAATGTATTACCTGATACGTGGCAGATAAGAAAATAATTTAAAGACAATCATAAATTCTCTAGTACAGTATAGTAGTTATGGAAATACATAATGAGGAAAGCTGTGAAGGAATGTGTAATAAGGCCTAGAGTTACTTGCGCGAGTGACTGCATCTTGCTTTATTAATGAAGAAACCCCCCTTCATCCAGATCTCCCAGTTACAGAAGTTCTCATCCCCTATAAAGGCGGTGGCTACA
Source organism: Isoperla grammatica (assembly GCA_945910005.1). Lineage (NCBI taxonomy): Eukaryota > Metazoa > Arthropoda > Insecta > Plecoptera > Perlodidae > Isoperla > Isoperla grammatica. Next base: position 43,991,314 of record OX246737.1, on the reverse strand, counting down.
TCCTGAACCTATCGAAGAAGTGGCAGTAGAAATGTTTCGAGTTTTTAACGAGACATCATCATCAAGAACAATAACGTGTTTGGTGGAGGTGCCGGTCTTTCTTCATTTGTCACTGACAACCGACAAGATCGGTAAATCAGCTGCATTACACTCAGTCTAGCCTATAATAGCACATGTGAATCCAACATTTTTAGTGCGATAAATGACTTTGTCTTATTTGGGTTTGAAATCCATCTTTTTCTTCTCCGTGACATTTAGTATAATATGCTTACCCAAAATAGTTTCTATATTAATATGTCAACCTCTGCTTAACCTGTGTTAGTTAGTGTATGACATTCAAGCAAGTGCAGTTAGAGTACTCCAGTGTGGTAACGGCACAAGCCCGAAAAGAGCTGTGCTAGAAAATTAGTACATTATATGTTTTTCTTCCACACTACTTGTATGTTCCTATTATATTTGTCCATTTGTCCATTTTTACAGTTTTTCTTGTATTTTTTTACCTTGCAAGTTATTTTTTTCCGTTGCGATTTTCCAACGTTTTAATTACAATCTGAATATGCCCTTATCGGCTACATTTCACCATTAATCGTTGACGGGCCAGACTCCAATATCTCCGTGAATGGAAATGATTAGTATGTATTACTTTTTATTATTTGTTTGTATTTTTTAAATTTGCTTTTGTTAAAAAATAAATAAATTAAAAAGGAAAGAACACTGTTAACACTTGTAATGGTAACCAGCGTTCCCGACCACACCTCCACAGCCACCTATATTGTTTGTATTGAGGTTTGATCGACTAACATATCTTTGTTGTAACTTCTTTGTCATTCATTGTTGTGTTTTGATTCCTGGTGAGGACTTCACTTGTTTTTCTGTTTCTTGTACGGATGATCTGATTGTGATCTGGTGAGTTTGATAATAAAGAAAGGAAGTCAAATAGTAAGTTTGTTTTGATTTAGTGAACTGCGTTCCTATATCTGTATCATACCGAACCATTTCGGAACTGTGTTCCAATCACGGTTGTGATAATACCGTGTTCTATCGTGAACTGTGTTCCGATATCGTGTTGTTGCCGTACTGTGCCAATTCGGGACCGTGTTCCGAGTGTTCGTGCTGAACCATTTCGTGAGCTGCATCCGTTGCTCCACATAACTGTCGGGACTGTGTTCCGACGGGAGTACGACCGCCACGACAGCGCCAACTACAGTCCGGCATCTGGATTTCTCCTGGACTCCCGTCAACGGGCCAACGGGTTAACCTCTTCATAAGATGAGTACACCCATTTGGGGAATACAATATGTATTTGTATGTCTCTAGCGTTAATGATAATTTTGTGAGTGTTTAGCCTACGATATAGGCTTAAGAATATATATATTAGTGAACTCCTATTCCTCCACCAGTCAGGATTCCGACACCCCGGCTATTTTAGCCACATCACATCTGGCGCCCAACGTGCTCTTGGCTGTAGATAGAGGAGGGAGTGCAGTCCCATACAAAATTGCTTATCTTTAGAAGCATAATATAACACTTCGTACTGACTATAGTATAGGGATGCATGGTAAAAACACGCTCTGGGAGTGGAGTTGATGTAGTACCATTAGAAGACGGACCTAGTACCAATATGGCAGACGCAGACAAACTAGCGGCGTTAATAGAGTCCTTAAGGACTGACGTCCAAGGATTCCGACAGGATACCGTTAACCAGACCCAGCAATTAGTAAAACAATTCGTAGCGTTGAAATCGGATTGCACTGAGCAAATACAGTCAATTCGCGGCGAGGTTACTAACTCCTGCAATACCCTCACATCATCAGTAACAACACTAGAAAATTCGGTACAACTTCTCTCAGAGAAGGTGGCGACGCTCGAAGCGCAACCAACCCAACAGGAACAACATCAACATGCGGTAGCACCTTTGATTTGGGGGGCAGAGCTAAGATCCACGTCACATTTACCACTTTTCGATGGGGATGGTAAAACCCATCCGGTTACGTTCATCAAAGAACTTGAAAATTATTTCGAATTATCAAGAGCGCCCCAACAATTTCAAGTTAGATTAGCTACTGGCCAACTACGTAGCTCAGCCCGCCGCTGGGGCGAAGTTTACGCGGACCGTTTTACGTCATTTTCCGATTTCAGGCGCGCATTCTTGAATGAATACTGGGGGGCGGCTCAACAACGCAACGTGCGTTATGAGTTGTATCACGGTACGTGCCCGCGCCAATATGACACCGCGATGGCGGACTACTTTCTGATAATACTCGCAAAAGCAAGGTATCTGACTCCCACCATACCTGACGAAGATGTAATTGATGCAATTACCGACCATTTCCGTCCGGAAGTAGCTGCTACACTACTAGCTGCAGGGAAGAATACCGTTGACGAAACTTTAAAGCTTCTACACCGTTTAGACGAGGCACACAAGCGTAAACCGACCGGCGACTCATTCACCCCTAGACAATCGCAAGCACATGCGGATTCTAAGACAAGCTATAGCGATAAAGGGAACAGTGCAACTAACTATAACTGGCGGCAACAATCGGGTTCTAGTAACCGGGACGGCCACGGGGCTAACAAATCAACCTCAACCTTTCCCACAACGGGATCAAACCAATCGCGACCGACTGGGAACCAGTGGCGTACCGAGCATACCCATCGCGACAGTAATATGCAACGAGGAAACCATCGCAATCGCGAACAAACTCAAACTTTCGACGCAAATAGACAGGTTAGAGGAATTGACATAACCGAGGATGTAGCGGCGGTCGAGAGCGATGTGGGGGATGAGACCGACGAAACAGTGGCGATGTTGGATCGGGAACTCCTACACATCACGGCCGGGGAAAGTCGTGAGCTCCTCTCGGACGATGAGGACGACACCTACACGGCAGCGAGAACATCCCCAGAGGTCAATGCAATTGTCAATAAATTGACACAAACTCCCATACTTATCGATTCTGGCAGCGAGATCACGTGTGTCTCAGAATCGTTTTATCACGAACTTCGCGAGGGGAAGGGAGATATTCCACTACTGCCTATCCCACTAATTAAAGTCATAGGCGCCGTTGGCAAACAAAATAGGCTCGCGTCCAAACAAGTGTTGTTGGATGTCGTAATCGGAGGCTGGACAGGCGCGGTAGCCTGTATAGTAGTGCCCGGGTTATCGCGGAAGATGATTTTCGGCGCCGACTGGCTACATGACAACAATGCTGTTATAAGCTTCGAAGAAGCAAATCTTAAGATTGGGACAAACGACGAAATAATTTCCATCCCTTTTGTCAACACGGTGCCAACGAACCACGGACAATGCCGAAACGCCAGGATAGCAACTGATAGAAACGCATATGAGCTGGAAGACCCAGGGGGCAAGATTTTAAAAGGCTCTTACAACATCATCCATTTGAAACAATGCAAACAACCTAAAAGCGTGGGACACCACTCGGATACGTATAGAGGATTACTTAAAACACTCATCTTGCCGTCCGCAAGACCGAGTCTTTTCAGTGGGGGGCTGTAATGGTAACCAGCGTTCCCGACCACACCTCCACAGCCACCTATATTGTTTGTATTGAGGTTTGATCGACTAACATATCTTTGTTGTAACTTCTTTGTCATTCATTGTTGTGTTTTGATTCCTGGTGAGGACTTCACTTGTTTTTCTGTTTCTTGTACGGATGATCTGATTGTGATCTGGTGAGTTTGATAATAAAGAAAGGAAGTCAAATAGTAAGTTTGTTTTGATTTAGTGAACTGCGTTCCTATATCTGTATCATACCGAACCATTTCGGAACTGTGTTCCAATCACGGTTGTGATAATACCGTGTTCTATCGTGAACTGTGTTCCGATATCGTGTTGTTGCCGTACTGTGCCAATTCGGGACCGTGTTCCGAGTGTTCGTGCTGAACCATTTCGTGAGCTGCATCCGTTGCTCCACATAACTGTCGGGACTGTGTTCCGACGGGAGTACGACCGCCACGACAGCGCCAACTACAGTCCGGCATCTGGATTTCTCCTGGACTCCCGTCAACGGGCCAACGGGTTAACCTCTTCATAAGATGAGTACACCCATTTGGGGAATACAATATGTATTTGTATGTCTCTAGCGTTAATGATAATTTTGTGAGTGTTTAGCCTACGATATAGGCTTAAGAATATATATATTAGTGAACTCCTATTCCTCCACCAGTCAGGATTCCGACACCCCGGCTATTTTAGCCACATCACACACTTTACCATACTCTTGTTGCCAACGAAAGATTCTAAATCGGCGTACCGGTATATCAATGCAGTTGTTCTTTGCTCATCTTTTAAAAAACATTTTGTGTTTACAATGAAAAACTTAACTGAAAATAACTTTTTCTCAAACCGTACCAACAATTAAATAATCTTGTTTTCTGGTTTGTTAGTTCCTACAGTGTGATTAAAATGACAAATAAGTAGGCCTTACAGTAAAAGAAGAGACACTAACTAAGAGCTAGCAATGAGCTGCTAAAATTCACACAGAGTTTAGGGTGAGGGGTGAATGTGATTTAGAGCGTAGATAAGGCTTTAGATTCAGCGCGAGGTTTCTAAGGCAAGTTTGCACACTCAACGCACTCCACTCTGCATATTCCCAAAATTTAACTCCATTTCCGTCGGCTCAGAACCAGCTATGCTGTGGGCTCTAGTCTCTCTGCATCCACAAAGACGTCCTCGCAAGCCTTCTTTCCGTGACGTAATTTCCCGTGACGTATGCAGAGTGACATTTTCGTCAGTCTCTTAGTCATGTAGCTGCAAAGAAAATTGAGACACATCTTGCGGCACTGTAGAGCTTAAATATCCATAGAAGTGTCATAAAGGAGGAAGAGAGAGGGAGCTAGAGAACGAGAAGCGGTGAAGGGAGAAAGAGATGAAACGAAGTAAAAGAGAAAGTGCTCAAATACAACCTGAATCTATTTCAAGAAAATGTTAAGGATAATAGCTGAGGTTTAATTAAATAACTCAAAGCAAAAAAAATGTACTTAGTGTTTAACGTACTAAGAATAATCTTCATTATTCATGTTCACTTTGAACAAGATCCCTATTTACCTTTATTTTTTAATATTGAACCCTAAAGTCAGCAATTCTTAAACGACTTTCGTTTGAATGTAAAAAAAATCTCAAGTAAGCATTTTCTTTATAAAACGAAGCGAGGCTCTGAGAATCGGAAGCCGATGAATAAAATATTAAGCGACATGAAAAAGTCCCGCGTCAGCAATACTCGTATACAATATAACCAAGCGATATTAACTTCCAATTTGTGTAATGAAGCAGTTTGAATGCTTTCTGTATACACTGGGAATGAAGCACTGCATGGATAATGTGACATCGTCTAAGTCCAGTGAAATACATTATCTGGATTTACAAAACAAAAGATACCATGACCAAGGGAAAACAAACCGTCTGAAACAGCAATTTTTAAAACGTTTCCGGTTTGTTTTGGACCCTTGTAAGAAATTTTACGCAATTCAATGAAGAAAAATACATCAAACGAAAACAATCATAGGCGCAATCAAGAGTTATAAATAAATGTTTAAATCATCAAACAAAACTATGAAGAAAGTGCAACAATTGAGTATTATATTTTGTATTGATAACATACATGGGCTCATACGATTTACATACAACTATCAGTATAATTAACAATGTGTTGATAGGCCTACATGCAGAAACAAATAAAAATATAAAACATGTAGAGAGCCTACAAAGTAAATTAATTCGAACAATAGCATAACCAGTGCATGGATGTGTAATTAATTATAATTAATTGTTACATTTTGTGTTAACATTTGGAATCTTCCTCGCGTAATATTAACATTTTAATAACAATGAATGCAGTTATGCAACTTTGAAATTGCATTACTACCAATGAGTACTAAGTGATACATATATTATATGTTATTGCTGGGAAAGTTAACAGTTGCTAGAATCAGGCATTTCTGTCTACATTGAAGTGTTGTAACAATATGATTTATCTATATGTTCAATAAAGTATTATTATTATTATTATTATTACTACTGTTCGTATTTAAGTATTCCGTCGCATTGTGTATCTCTTTGCTCTACATACTCCTATCATCATTCAGACTTTAAGGATTAATATAAAAATACGAAAAATAATTCCGATCCAAGTATTGACCCTCGTTGTCTTGTTAAGAATCTGTCGGAAGTTGAAAAGTTTTTCATTATTTGCTTTTGCGTTTCCTCAATAGAAAGTTCCTACATCTAATTAATGCATTTTTTGCTCAGTAGACTCATTTCAAAAATAAATAAAGTAAAGTGTAACTGTCACTGCAACAACGATTAGTAAACGCTCTGTGTGAGCGATTATAGATTAATTCATTAATTACAAATTATCTGTATTCACAATCAATAAACACTGTCGTAAAGGTTCATCTTTATAAACTGTTAAATAATACACTCTGTATGAATATATCTTATTTTTTACTTACAATTTACTTACTTCAATCACTTAACTTACTTTGCTCTTATTTACTTGACATATTAGTTTCTTTCTTCATCCCAAAGAATCCCATTCCTAGGATTTTTAATTTCTTTAAAACTGAATTGAAAACTTCGAGAAAAGGGAACGCAAATCATTTTGTCGACAACTCAAAGGTATCGGAATAAAGTTTTCCTTTCTGCATGTTTGTATGCATCTTCCTTTTATGTTATTCCCATTGCGAGATAGAAATGTTTTCGAAATTTCAAAGGCGGTCAAGACGTTTGGGACATAACCGCATACATCGCCATATCTCAAGCGAGTTGTCACAAGAAATCAATAAGGAAAAGAAAATAAAAACAAAATCGAGGAGAGGGGAAGAGAGGAGTTTTTTCAACCACGTAAAATTTTCCACGTCGCTGTTAGAGTGAAGCGAAACTCGTACAAAATATGTGTGCATATTAGGTGCCTGTTTGAAGAATTTCCCCATCCGACGCACATGGTGGAGGCAGGCATGTTCGAAAAACGGTTCGAAAACACGAGACTGCGGTTGGCAGTGAAGATTTAATTATGAACTACGCATGGTTTTTAATATTGCATGGTATAGAAATTTTCCGTGCAATGAACATACCAGAAACCTTAGACTTCCAATTCCAGTGAAATTGAGGGAATATAGCCTATGATCTGACCTAACCCTGTATAGGTATACGCACATCTAAAATGCGCTTTATGACGTTGACGTACCTCGAAGGTATACGCTTCACAATATGACATGTTAACAGTAACACGTCAGTATTAGCGTACGCGGGTAGTGGATTCATATCCGAGCAATGTCGGCTGGACATCGTTTGGGATTTCTATGTATGTGAAGGTTGTGAGTCTCGATTAGGATTTTTTTATTCCTATTCTTTTAACGTGAATGACAATAATAATTCTCAAGGTGTTTCTGTCCTCATTGTTTACTACCTATTTAATAATGTCACTCCTCGTTTGCTTTACCAAAGTTTACACATTGTCTTTAATCTTACGTTTCACTTCATTTCTGACTGAACATACGTCGATATTATGTGTATGATTACATTGTTTGGTAAATCTGTGTTATTTATGTTCCGAACTTGTGCACTTTTGCCAATTTTTCGAACCTTTTTGTTCTCGCATTAAGCGGTTAGTGTCAATTTCCACGGATAACGAAATGAATTACTAACCGTTCACCAGTTCCTGATAACGTTACAACGATGAACACACAATCAAGATTGATTGACGCTAAACCATTCGGCCAGTGGATTGAACAAGCTAATAAAAGAAGTAAACCAATATTCGAGTAGCTTATTGTTTGCAATGAAGACATGCCGGAGCAAATATGTTGCAGAATGAGTGCATTGACCTAAAGTCTATAGCGCTGTCTAAATTATGTGTTTGTTACAACTTCTAAATCAGGGTATATTTGACGAGTTTCTCTGTTACTGCAAACACATCCTCCCACGTTCCGCCCGGTTAGTGCGAGCGACCCCCATAGCAATGGGAAGTCGGATAAACGTCGTCGCCCACCGTATGAATATTAAACGCGCTCCTGGGACTAGTTCGTTGTTACACGCCCGGATTTACAGAATCGTATAATATACTATCAATTACACGGGAAATTGTTTCGGAGACGATTTGGGTTAGCAAAACATGTCAAAAGTTTCTGTCATAAAACCATATGATGCGTGTATTGATGGAAGGACCATCCTGGTAGCCTTGCGATCACAGTTCATCCTGAGATTGAGTAAGTTTTCAGTTCATGAAGTTTTACAATCCCAAAAACTGCGATGCCATTCGGATGAAAGTTTCGGGAGGAGCAGTTTCGTGCTCTATATGTTTTCACCCACTCGATTTGTCACAGCACAAGATATATGGGTATTTTCATGTACTTTATTACAAATATATTTTTAAGTTGTCACTCAACTTACAATTCACTACGTACACACGAACCATATTATTTGTATTTTCATTGACGTCCTAGAGTGTTTTCCCACATATATATATTTCGACTGACAATTTTCAGAACTTTTTCCTTTTATAGAAATATAGATTTACGATCAAGTAGAGATACATTGTACAAAGCCACATCCGTTGATATATGTCCTATCTGTGTCGCATTGTAAAGTTAGCTGTACCCTAATAATGATTGATATATAAGTTAATACAAATTATATTGGAATGACAATTTAACTCAATAAACTTGGATTGGTCTTATCTTATCTGAACCGATATATAGAGGCTCAAGCTTTCAAAATTGTGACCCAATACTTCCAATTAATAATCTCTTGTGGTCAGTTCCATATCTAAATCTTAGCCATATTATTAGTGCGTTTCAGTGGCAAGATGGACAAAACTTGGGTTATATACAATAACATCCCGATCGTTAGGTAATGCCTCACCCCTTCAACTACGCACACCATACAGGCCTTCATGTCCGGCACAATACACTATGAGAGATCCATGCTCCGAGTCAAACGCACCGCCACGTCCGACCTTATGCGTTATTAACTGAACACCGAGCGTGCTTGTGAAACGTTACAATATTATATCTCCTTGTTAATCTATTTTCAAAACGCTCTTCATTACGTATTAACAGTTTGTATAACGCTGCCTTTGAATATTGGCCTTTGCATGGCACTTAATTGCATCATACGCCAGCCATAAAAACTGAACTACAACACCATACGATAGATAGATCAAAGAAATGTGTTCACAAAATATTAAGTAAATGACTTATCTAGTTCACAGCATTTAATTTATACTTTTGAACCGTAGCGTTTAGTTTCACCCTGTTATTATCATAATTATTACATGTTTCAATTATATTGTATATTGTGTTATATATTGAAGTGTGTAGGCCTAAAGTTTGAGCGTGACCTTGCGTAATCTATCATCTCGTATGGACATTTTTTTTACTTTTCTACTTTAATATAAAGTAGCTTCTCTCGTTTCAATAATCTTTAACTCAGTTCCAACTGTGTCTGGTTGAGTAGTTGAATATAATTACACTTTAGAAAATAAGTATGAAATAGAGAGCTCACAATCAAGTTATTTTAGAATCTTGATACCAAAGTTAATAAAATTTATTCCGTTCATTTATAGTTAAAGGCGAATTAAAAACTATAACGGAGTAGCTGAGCAGAGAAATAAAAGTGTGCGAAGAATATTATAATTGATATGACAATTTTCTAAGAGTCTAGACGCGATGATAATTAAAAGCAATGACGTCTGGAATATCTAACATAAAAGGTGTCAATAATCCAAATTTGATTTGATTTAATTAGAAAAAATTCCTCTCTTGAAAACTCAAATATATAGAAGACTGGCGTTAAGTATTATTATAGTTAAGATTACCAGCAAACTATTAAGCGTTTGTAAATTATTATGATAGGTTCTTCTTGGTAAAGTGGATCTTTTCCGGTGGACACGATATGTATATATCGTCAAACATGCTTAATACCTGGAAGTAGTTACTAGATGCTTAGAGGGCACTAGTTGCGTCGAATATTGTGATCAACAAGCAAGTACCGTCGACAAGTCTGACATTTTAAAAATGTCGCCCGCAGATGAAAGAAAAAACGGAAAAAGCAAAGCAAACATCTTGTCCAAAACCATGAAACCCGTGAAAAGTAATTTTTCTTCTGATGCCGTATTTTTTACATTGTAATATTTATTTTCGTGGCATTTTACTATCCTCTTTTTAGACTGACATGATCAAAGTTTTTCCATCAATATGTCATTAGTGCTGTTTTAGCAACGGCCCACAAATTCCATTTCAAGTCTTGACGGAACTAAATTATTCAATTTTAATCTCAATTTGTCTCGTGTTGCTTATTGTGAATTTAATTAAAATATACGGCTTTGTCATAAGATAGCCAGAGGCTCAATTCAGGTTATGTAAAAGCAATTACATCGCTTGTTTACATCTGTTTGCTCGGAGTTGTATGACACGTACAGGATGTTTCCTTGGATGAGCCGCAGTGGATACATTTTAGGCAACACACTTTCAACAGCAAAATATACATAATTGCTTCTCGCTTATCCTGTTTTAGATTTCCTAACGCGAACAATATATAGCCTCGGGCATTTCCGCCAGCATGTTGTCTATCATCTTGCTGTCTAGTTCGGGGGTGGAGGTAGGAGTTACTTAGAAGTGAACTGTTATGAAATGTTGTATCTCGTTCGTGTAGCTATACAGAGTGGTTCGATTTGTGCCAAGATAGTACTACGATCAGCTTTGGTCGAGCGTTTAAGCATCAAGAATAATCATGACGACAAGACGATATATGTTCATGGACACATCGTCATACCTGGTGTGAAGAGGCCCTCTCCATACTATCAGAATCATCCATCTGAAGTTGCATGCTCGATATGTGAAATGCTACACGATAAAGCACTAAAACATTGCATGTTCAGCTACTATATAGGCTACAATCTTTCAAATCTATTTATAGATTAGTCATCGGAGTAATAATATTGCAATGCACTTGCACAACCAGTGCGCGCCAGATAGTCCGATATGTCAGGGGAGGGTTGCAATGAAGACTGGCAGAAAACAAAGCATTGTAAGTAGTACTTACATATATGACCTACTCTGAATAATTCCAGCACGATCTTCATTTCCAACCACATATTATGACGTGTATTTTATGCACATAACACTTATTGAAATAGATTTAAGTTTCAGTTCTTATGGTTTAAACGAAGTTTAAAATGTTTTAATTAATACGAGAACCCCGCCATTACTTTAGTCTACGACATTGCAGTGCATGTCGATGTCGCCGTTGTTTTATGGCGTGTAGTAGCATGTAACATGCTATTAAGACGAACAAAGTACGTATTGTACAGAACACGTACTCATTTATTTGATTCGTCGTTTTACGTGATTCAATGCCAGAACACAGTGTTCTGATTACGAAGTTTTGCTGTTTCAAATCCCGTCATCGGTAATCCTGACGCAAGCGAATAAAACGAATGCTTTAGATTAGATTCCGAAAACAAGTGCCTTTGAAGAATCCTTCCCTTATATAAATATGCACAAATGTAACAAGTTTAACTGAAGAGTGACACATCATACCCTCACGCCGGTATTATACAGTTAATTAGTATTTAATTTCATACATTATAATTCATGTAACAGTAACTCGAGTCTCGAGTTAGCATTTCTGAAACAACGACGTCGAAAATGTGTAAATAGTATATGTTTCGTTTGATATCATGTCTCGTATCCTAGCTACTTAAAGGAACATGCGTTAATTGGATATATACTTGGACTGCTTTATTATTCGCTTCACTCTTGAGTAAGTAGTTTGATTACACTTGCTTTTAGCTGCGAGACGCTTCAAAGAGGTCGGCCTTCTTTGTTTAGACTATCGACGCGACAAATGGAGCCTAGCAAAGTCCTGGAGAAGATGCCCCCATAGAACCTATTTGTCCTTTGCATCGAGTCGCGGGTCCCCGATCTGAATCACTGTCAACGTCATCAGTCACGGTCGCGCCATGTCACGGTCGCGCCAAGTCACGGTCGCACCTGCGTCCCGTCCCCACATTCAATGTCCTGGACAGTTCGAGCCGTTCCGTTCTGCCTGTCCATCATTCTGTTCTTGATTTCTACCCCGTCCGTCCCGTGTCAATAAATCCAGCTGACATAATTTAACACAGTGACCCTACCTCTCATATTGCCAACCTCCCCATTATTGTTCGGCATTTCTCATTGTGTTTTGGCGCTTATGTAATGTAAACCTAAAATGGCGAACAATGTCGTTTAGACGCCCTGGGCAGTTAGTGTAAAATAGACCCAGCGGGCCTATTGTCATGGCGTTGCCTATTGGCCGATACATAAATTGCATAAACGGTGTAATAGAAATAGCCGGAGGGCTGTTGTTTAGCCATGGTCTTTTGGAAAATATGATTTCGCCTCGTGTCGTGTCCACATGACCGAACAGTACTCTCGCTACCCAAACACAGAGAAGCCCCAACGCCTTTGACCCTCTAGGAAAGAAATCCGACATGTCTTTATCAACTAAAAATACTGCGACCCACGCATTGTGTAGTCTCATCGATATATAGCCATGGCCAAGGCAACACGTCATCTCTTCATAACTAAGACATCATGTACAACAGCTAAGTTCTATATACCTTTCGCATGTAACTTTCAGATTAACATGCCTTAGAGTTAGAACGGATCGGCTCATGAATGTGGAAAGGCGTTAGGTCAATATTTAACCAGAACGTTGTGAAGAAAAGGGGAATATGAATTCATTTCGTCGTAGTAGCCAAAACGTTTATAATATTATGAAAACGAGCACCCATGATTTTTTTGGGTCGTTTTTTATCGAGTTGTAACGGAAATGTTAATCTAAATACAATAACAGTGTTTCTGTTTTCTATACAAAGTCTATTAGGCAATTATAAACATAAGTGGGGCTATATATTGCAAAAATATTATTTTTCTTGACTTAAAATTATGATAACATTTAACCAAACATGAATGTGTTTTCCTCACCAACGAACCACTTACAAGTCATTGCATAAGGGGTTATTACTTATTAGTAAATATATTCCCCTTTATCAACATCTTTAAAACTCCTAGTAGAGGTTCGATGTACATGCTATATCAATGTCTCTTCCTTCTCGTAACTATGTAACAGACGTTACGATAACGATGCTCGCATATAAAACGGAGTGTATTATAAAAGAAAACGACTACAAAAATTATTCAATGGTCAATATTGTGGTGGAACAATCTCATTTTTTAATAGTACGGTGTAGCTCCTAATCCAACCGTTTAAACATGACATGTCTCTCAACAAAACGTGTTGTCTACTGGCTATAAAGAATATGGTGTCTACTGTACGCCTCTCAACCCGCAGTCGTATGTAATTAAAGCCTGTCATTCACTTATAGCACAGCCAGTTGGATACTTGTGTCTTTTTTCGAGTAGTAATATCTGAGTGGCCGCGAGTGACACACACTCAATTAATTCAAGGTGTTGGGGAGACTACGGCACGTGCCCGTCCTCGAGCGAGCGAGCGCGCGTCAACAATAGCGGGGGGCCCCCCCTCGTGCGTCAAAAAGACCGCTTTCATGCGAAGGACGCACACAATAATCACCCACTGATCGCAACATATCGGCCACGGTGCTGAGTAAACATAATACTGCCATGTCATATTTATTTCGTTTTATTAAGTAAACAGGGGTATTCGTGAAGCGTGGGCTATGAGTTGTCGATTGTACTCTCTTTCATTGACTAAAAAAAGGTTGTGTGTGGACTGTGAAGCGGTGCGAAACTTACACAACGGGGTTGTTTAATCAGCCTTTTTCTCCGCCACGTCAGAAAGATTTTTATGTGTAGACGGTGACATTTCGTGTTCGTAGGCGAAGCAAATTCTTCAGTAATATGCTTTCAAAGGGAAGATACGCATAAAATAAGTAATGTGCATATCATTATGAAAGCGACAACTACACGAATTATTGTTTGTAAAAAAAAAGAAACAGAAATGTCAAAAGATTTAATGTAAAATGTAGACGATATTATAAGGTAACATTTATGTTATTCAAAACAAATTAGTTGCCACATGAAAAAAACTTTCATCTATGTAACAAATAAAATGAATACAATGATCTCTCAAAAAAAGTCATGTTAGCGTCGAAATACGTTTATTTGAAACCCCTCCGTGACGGAAGCTTCACGCACACAACGTGTTTGAACGACGCTTGAAACTACGATTGTTGACTCCATCCAAATTTGATCACGTAGTTTGTATCCGCTTATTGGTCACATCACAAGTACATGTTTCCATTTCAATGCAAACTTGGAATCATGTTCCTCGCCAGTAGGCCCATGTACGGGTAGCTTTTTTATGTTGGCACTGTTGCATTTATAATATTATACAGTTGTGTGGCAGAACATTCTCATTACATGATGGATTGCCGTTTAATGAACGTGTTGCATTGCAACATGATTGATGACGTTGATTCCAAACCAGGAAATATACAAGGAGTGTGAAACAGGGATTATAGAAATGTAGATGATTTGGTGTTTTTTTTCCTACTGCCAGCCAAGCGTCTTTTCACAATCCCGACCTGAATTCGCTTAACATTTTAAACACCTTCACTAAGTGAAGTTTCATATATTTTTTTCATGAGGTTAAGGGTGGAGATTAAAAGAATAACTCAAAGCCTGTGACTAAAAGCCTACGTTCATAATATTGTGGAGTCGAACACGGCAGGAGAGTGGATGGCCAAGCGAGTCACGCTATGAAGTAAAGACCTACACAGGCACAGCAGGTAGTGGCTCGTTTGCTACCCCTCCTCAAAGCGAGCCGGATATTACTTCCTTCGAAAACTTGCAGGAAAAAATTTGCTTTTAAGCGTACCTTAATTGAACTCAACCTTTATTGAAACGACCTCATTTATAATCTGCCCCTATTTATAATACAGAAAGGGAAAGCTCAACTTGCAGGGTAGCAGGGTATAGGAACTTGGCTGATGCGTTTTAAATGCGTGTTGAATGTTACCGACCATGAAGTGATTAATTGAAATAATTAACATCCAACATTTTCCTAATTGGGACTTATGGCTATGTTCTTACTTACGTCCGTACAAAGATTCCTATATTACTTGTTCTATGGTTGCATGAATTTAAAATCCAAAATATACATATCAAACGTGTTCGACATTACAATAATAGCACAATAGTCTTATTGATGAATCTCGTAAGAAATATCAATGCAAGTTCCTACTTATTTTTAAACAATTTAGTCTCAACAACGTATATTTGCAATATTTCACTATTTTGATCTTAAACGATCGAAATCTATTTGCTTTAGCGATGATCACGCCAGTGTCCACATGCGATATACTCAGGAGAAGGAGATAAAAGATGAACGATGAAACGCTACGAGTATCGTAGGTAGTGAGATAGATAATACGCATGATTAATTCTAAGCGTCCAGACAGATAGTAAAACACCCAGCTGATAATGCGAAATGATGGGTTGACTTATCATAGACCCTCGGTTCTAGAAAGCATTTTTCTCTCCAGACCTGCTTGTTGCTTTAAACAATCTTTTCCCTCCACTTATTGCCATCTTTCTTTGACGTCATCTTCACCCGTTTTTCACGTTCGGAGTTGCACCCCATTGCCTCACTTTGTCACTGCTTCTCCTTTCCCTTCCGTTCTCGCGATCTGAGGAAAAATGAGTCTAAAACACTTTCCCCCCGTCATTTCCCGCGTGAGCGCCATGCGTGAGAGTTCTCCCCCCCCCCCCCCCAGCCGCGTCCGCACCTCATTAATAATACGCCGCACAATTTATACATTTTGACAAAAAGTGTCCTCTAACTAAGTAAAGGCGACTAATTTCTTTTTGTTATAAATTAGTTAAGTTTTAAAAATCGTATACGCTCAGTCGAAATATTTTGACTTGAAATGGACGAGCGAGAAACAAACCGAACGTTGAATCACATAGCACAATATAAGATTTGTGAGTGATATTTATAAAATAAATATCCAGCGCAGTGAAACGTATCGTCTGAGGACACAAATCTATAACAGCGTAGTCTAGAGCTAGACCAACGTTTGTTATTACAGATGGACTTGTCACATGGCCAAATATTGGATCGCATATATATTTCTATGATGGTTTATCACGGACAACGAATTTTTAACCTCTTTTCTGCGGGGGTCCGATATAAAGAGAATCTGAAAAAAAATTATGTATAAAATGTCAGTTTCTCCATCCTGGATGAGAGAATCATTACCAAGCTAGATTTATCACGAGCGGAAACTGTACACAATACGTTGCCATTTCCATTTACAATTTAATTAGTTATCGTTTGATTCAAGTTTTAACACATAGGGAAGCTGGTTGGAGCTATATCAATAAAATTAAACATCGAAAGGAATTATTTTGAGTGCATCGATCAAAACGGTTGTTTGTCATGCACAAAAACATGTTCAATTGTGTTTTATTATTATCCATATGCATTGTGATGAATATAGAGAAATGTGTAAAGAGGTGGAGAGGAGAGGCTTGTTTTAAACCAATCCATGGATTGATAACAAAATATATATGTATAATATATTGTGTAGACATTGTAGTGCGAGAAAGTGTTATGACGCAGCAGTGGGTTAGAAAAACACTTTAAGAAAATGACTTGTTTTTATTCATGAATTTTTTCTCTTACAAAAAACGATGTTGATAAATATCGATACTCAGATTGATTTATTAACGATGCATTCATTATGTTTATAGTGTATGGGTGGTTAAAAATTAAGTATAAAGCCTTAAGCAAAGATCAGCCAAAATGAAGTAATTCATAGAATTCTCGTGTAACAATTTAGATGATGCAGTGGTGTTTACAATAGGTTCTCTTAATTATGCTTCTTCCTTCGAAGTTTCCATTTAATAACAAACAGCGTCAGTATTGGAAATTCGAGTAATATACGAAAACAGTCTACATTTCAGAACCTTCTGTTTAATGAATCCCTCTCTCTTAGAAACCAACCTCCTAACCAACTCCAAAACCAGAACAAAGGCAAGTGTATAATCAAACAAATATATAGGCTACATGCATACCCTGGAAAATCCTGTAGCCGAGACTGGGTTGAGACTGGCGTCGTACCGGCCAACATATTCAGGTCGGCTAGTACACATCCACCGCGCATGCGTACCAAGAACGCATCGCAGACTTGCCGATGGCATCGCGCATGCTTGCCGAGCGTGTACTACCCGACTAACAAATATTTGGTGGTGTAGTGTTTTGCGATTAGTCTGTATCTGCATAACTTCTGACTAAAATGCATTGTGACCAACCGTAATAAACGTTACATGTCAGCAATATAACGATGATGAATTATGCTAGTTTCACTGCCAGTGTTATGGGCGATTTGCGATGTTTTACACTGCGAGACAAAAATCAAAAGAAATTGAGAAAGTTCTTGTCTTTATCCACAACAATATCTTTTGGCGAGTAACTTAGGTTAATGAGGCCATTATGTAACGAAATCTTTCTGTTGTTATAAACTTTGAATTAGGAATTTTATTTTACAGACTTGATCTTCTCTTGTTTTGCAGGATCAGTTCTTAGTTGTGCACATGACATTTTGCAACGTGTACCAACAAGCAGACAACGAAAAATTAATACTTTTGAATTGGTGAATTCCACGTTTGTTCAATGCAATCACTACAAATCACCAGAACATTTAGAACTTCTATTGACGTATTAAATTGCACATTGTGGGGGACAACCGCAGTCAAACTCCGAGTTTACTCCGGCTGCTTTACCTACAACAAACTTTGAAAGAGGTCACAAAGACGCAAAGATGGTTCTCGTGCACATATTTCATCACCTTTTGCTCATTCATCGTGGTCTTCCTCACTGTCTCGCTTATTTAGTCCCTCTCTTCTCATTCTCAACCATACCGGCCCTATGCGACATAACGCATTGCAAACACACACCCTCGTACTATACTCCCGTTATGACTACCTCCGGGATGTGCGATGGATCTGCTTCGGCCGACGTTATACGACCTAACTGTTGTGAATAAGTCGTAAAACAAATAGTTAAAAATATATGTATATTCAGTAGGAAGGTCTTGTACTACCGTCACGCCATAAACATATTATGTGGTATGATTAAGAGTTAATTAAAATAATAATAAAACATTATGCATTTACACACATAAAAAACATAAAGAAGCAATATAAATAGATTTATCACTTGTGCAATTCACAAAATAATGACATCATATAATTCTCTTCGAGTGGCCATTACGGTTAACCGCGCAAGAATATTGCATAAACATAGAGAATGAACATACCTAAATTACATCATTGTTATCAGCCTCCTCACCTTTGAAGCTCAACCATGTCCTAACTCAATATTGTTTGAAGTTGTGAGTTATATTTCACGGAATAGTTAGACATGAGTCGCTTTTCAACAAGTTTTCTTGGCAGGGCATGTCATTGTTTTATGATAACGAAGTGATATTAATGCCCTCGGAGCAATTCACACTACGTTACTTCTCGTTGTTTCTACGAAGTTAACTCTTGGCAGAATATCGTAACGTTTCGACAAACATACTGTAAAACCAATATTAATTAAAAGTCGGTTACCACACTAGTACTGAAACGTGCAGCGTACTGAAGAGGGTAAAATAAACACATATGGATATCATTAAATAGCTTGATATTGTCAAAAGCTGGAGTTTAACAGTGAACAATTCCTAGAGGCAGTAATAAAGTAAAACATTTCAGAAATTACAAACATAAATTCGACAGGATGAAAATTTATCTTTAATAACAATAATAAAATACCACTACACACAAGCTCAAACCAGAAAACAAGTGTTACTGTTTCATTCAATTAATATTTATTTTAGTTCCTTCGAAGGTACCTAACTATATTATCGAGGGGTACGTTCCGAAACCATCTAGAAAAAAGCTGATTCGGGCTGTCCCAGTAACTTTGGGCCATTTCGGTTAATTATTTATACAGCATTCAATTCCCACTTTGTCAACATGAAATATACGCCATATACTATAAAATATAAAAATACTATTTGCATTTCGGAGAACGTAATCATTTTTAGAATGAGTAGAGAACGTTGATAAAGTATAATAATAATATGATTCGGAAGATACGAATGTCCAATTGACTATTGCCGGAATGACAATACAATTTTACTTTACCATTTCGGAGTTCAAATATTTTCCTAACATGTTAACTTTTTATGTTCTTAAAACTGCTCATAATTTTGGGGCGTATTTTAAGTATGGTTTATTTTTGGCTTGTCATTAATTATTAAGTCTAGAATTATTTTTTATTGAATGGATGTCTGTGATTTTTTGAGGTTGATAAAATTGATTTTTTGAGAATTCGATTACCATTTTCAACGAACAAAATTGTTGTATCTTCTTCAAACTTATTTTGTCAATTGTGTTTCTCATTACCGTACGAGTCTACTTCCTGTTGATAAAAATGCAAGCAAGCGGAAACACCTGATTGCACTCAAGTACATGAAACGTCATATTGAATCACGTACCATGGTTACCATACGCATTTATTCGTGTACAGAAAAATGAAACCACGTTTAACCGTCCAATAGTACCCCTTATCCGGTCTCCCTTCTCGCCCCCCCCCCCAACCCCCCCCCCCCCCCCAGATAATACAAAAAAGGTTGTAGAATTATATCCAGATTTTACCATTGATGCATTTCAATTATCAATAGAATTAGATCATTTAAGATTTTTAAAGTTAAGCATTGATCTCTAATAGACAGATACGAGCCATCCTCAATTGGTAAACCATTCCTGATAATCTCCCCCCCCCCCCCTCGGTTTTATTCTCCTCTCATTTGTTTTAATCCGTCCAAAACAATCTGTTATATGAGTAATGCATATACATGATACGATTTTTCTAAAGCACAAGCAAGCATTATGGTAAATATAAAAATTGAAATAGCATGTTTTCAACTTCTTTTATTACAATACATTAACCTTGATGTTTTATTTGAAATAACATTATGTTTTTTAATGTTATTATGAATTATGTATTAAACTATTAATGCATGTTCAGCGCATGTGTAGACTGGACACCCGTTAGATCTGAATTCGATGCTTAAATTTGTAATGACAAGAAATGAGATCACATGCACTGAGGTAGTAGATTCATTTTCTGTGTTACTGTAAGATGAAATGAATTGGCGTGAATCCACAAGACAAATTGATTAAAGCTGTTTCTGCGACAAGTGGTAGCCTACAGTTTACAAGTTTACAAGGACAGTGATTCTGTTGTTGAAATTACTCCCTTATTGCGAACAAAGAGTCGGGCTGTAACCGAGTATGAATAGTTGATAGAAAACTTGC
This sequence comes from Isoperla grammatica, assembly GCA_945910005.1. NCBI lineage: Eukaryota > Metazoa > Arthropoda > Insecta > Plecoptera > Perlodidae > Isoperla > Isoperla grammatica. The sequence continues at coordinate 43,970,962 of OX246737.1, read as the reverse complement.
GTACTTTAGCTGCAAGGGTACAAATTAAAGCATTCCCCACAAAAGTAAATTTTGAAAATATCACAAAGTGTATTTGACAGATACAAGCCTACAACACAGAGAGATGTCATATTGTTAATATAAGTGACGAGCGCTATGAATAGCATACCCCTTTAGGCCTATTTGGTGAGTAACAAACATAAAAAGAATACAACAAACCCGCGTAAAGAACGTTCAGCCAGAACGAACAAATAAAACAAGAGTAAAAAAAGAGGTAAAAACAGAACGTGCCAACAATACTGGCGTGAACTCGGGCCTTCAACACTGGACGCCGTCGAAATTAGCTGCGTTGAGCGGTGGATTTATGACTATCATTTGGAATTATGGGGTAAGGTGACTTCTGTAATACGGTCTGCACACTACTTCCAGATAGTGTATATAAAACCCTTGATTCTCATGAAGGATTGGCCATTTAATAGCCAGAGAGATTCGAAAAACTCCGCAAGAAAAAGCCCAAATGGAGGGCAATTTTTTGCGAACTTGGTTGGGCGACAGTGACTTGTGTTGGGCACCAAGGGATGAGGAAGGAGGCAGGATAGCCGGAAATTTATTTAGTGTATAAAGTAGAGTGGACTGCGGCGCTGCCACATTCAATAACTGCGACAGCGCTTCTTAAGATGAAGCTTTTAGCCACCGATAAAAGAAGCGTACGAATATAGCAGCCATACTTGGGTTCGCGGCATTAGAAACATTGACACAAGCCGACAATAAATTCCATTAACTGGACATCGAGCTCAAAGAACTTTTTCAAAAATAAGAGCAATGGACAAAAGCAATCAGAAATGAGTTATCATGCGAGTAAAACCAACGCAACTTACGGTTCATGTTTTTCTTCCAATATTTGATTCTATACCTGCAATGTAATATTCATTACATAGCAACATCGCCTTTCGATATCTTGTTTTACCAAAACACAAAAATGCTCATTATTGCACGCGAGGGTCATATAGAATAGATGGTGTTCGGAACATCGCATTAAACACGTTCATAAATGGAAATCATAATAAATCACTAAAGTTATTGGATTCACGTATTCGGATTGTGATTTTGTTTTGTTCTGTCCTGCAGTCGACTCACTTCGATATACACCTAGAATGGAGTAAACCTTTCGAGGCAAAGTGTATGTTAATATTTTAGATCATCCATCATTAATTTATTTAGAAACAATGGTAGTTCTGAAGGATGTTATATACAGTATTATCTACTGTATCTAATGCAAGCAGCACTAAATTAAAATACTTCGGAGAAACTGAAAGGACTACAAAATATATTTGTTACACTGTTCAGCTGTTTAGGTGGCCGGGTTATTTTCGTTGGACTATTATTGATTATTCGTATGATTATTCCCAAGGCTAAAATAATTATGGACATGTCCGTAGATTGTCGAAGAGTGATCGAGTAACAATCATTTACATTCGTGCTATTCATTGGTGTGTTGTTTGTAATGTGTAGAGCATGAACATGGAGAGAGTGCCGTTCATATAAAATAGTGACGTCATAAAGGAAACAAGAAAGAGACTTGTAAAGTGGTTCGGAATAGTCTATACGCGTAATTTCTACCACTATTGTGACAACCTTTATTAACGAGATGAAGTATACATTGTGTTGTTGCTCCTTGTATTTATATGTGTAATCTTATAATAGAGCGTTTTACCAACACACATATAGTAGTATATAGAAGGCGTAACTGTGACAAGACTTTGGAATGAATAAACACAATCTAACGATGCATTTAATTAGTTATTCTAATGTTGTTATGACTTAATTCTAAAATTAACTATTTGGAGTTCGGAGTTTTTTTTCGTTTTGGAGTGATCAAAGTTTAATTAATTTTCTGAAACTGAGAGCTCAGTTACAATTATATTGTATACTTTGTTTGGCTTATCAATTAACATATACTCTCGTCTCGTAACCAGACGTTTCACCCTTTTGCTCTTTACTTCAAGTTACTTCTCATGTAAACATGTTGATCAAACTCCTAATTGATTTCAGATTGACGAACCGAAGACGCACGAGTCGAAAGTAAGTGCATTTTGTGTTGGTATTACTGTATAGAGAACGCTCGTGATCTTTGGTTGGTTATCGCTCACTCGGTGATAGTGTTGGGAGCTTATACAGGATTGGCTTACTCACTTAAAATTAGTCCCCGACTGAAAACCGGTTTTGTGATTTGTGACTGTGTGGGGTATTATAAAACCACGCAAAATTAATGTTTTTTATTATACGCTTCCAAATATTGAAAAAGTGATTCTGATCCTGCCTTTGGTTTTGTATCAGCTAAGAATGGGTTTTAAAATTTAAAAAATAATATATTTTTACAATCGATATTTTATATTTTTGTTTTATTTGTATATATTTTATATTTATTATATTAATTATTAAATTATCAATAAAACAACAATCCTAACGATAACAGACTGTGAATGCTTTTAAACCCATTGTAAGCTGATACAAAACCAAAGACAGGACCAGAATCATTTTTTCAATATTTAGAAGGGTTTTCTTGATATAATAAATTCTGGGCGGTTTTTAATACACATTATTTTATTAATTAATTAATTAATTAATTAATTAATTAATTAATTAATTCATTCATTCATTCATTCATTCATTCATTCATTCATTCATTCATTCATTCATTCATTCATTCATTCATTCATTCATTCATTCATTCATTCATTCATTCATTCATTCATTCATTCATTCATTCATTCATTCATTCATTCATTCATTTATTTACTCATTCATTCATTCATTCATTGTGCATAGTCAGTCACAACAGTCACACGAAACACAGCAGTGTAGCACAGTAATAACAACCATGCAAGCCAAGGGAGGTGAAATGGAGCTTCCCCGCACGTACTGAATGAATGCACTGCCAACAAAACAAGAGATGAGCAAATAAAGCTTTTACTGAACTGATCCAAACCACTGACTGACAGCACGTACCAAAAAGTTAATAGAGAGAAACCATAAAGTGTAACAGTCAGGCCGTGGGCATAATAACTCACAATACGACACACTGACCATTATCTGCGCTCACTTCGACCGCAATAATCGCATCGCCATTCAAACTGAAACACCGTATCTGTTTATGCCTGCCTCTATGTGCATGGACACAAAGCATTTTTACAAGTAGACAACTCGCAAAATTAAATGTATGTATGTATTTGAATGCATTTTACTATATAATATTTTAATAGAGCACCATTTATATGTTTTATATGCACGTGTTTTAAGTATGTCATGGAATCGATTGGCCAGGCAAAAAATTGCGTTTGTAGTGGTAGTCTTTCATGCCATCCCATATCATTGATTGTACTTTTCCGATATGGTGACGCGAGGATAAACGCTGCAAGATAATGAGATGAAGAGAAAACAAACTCCAACGAACAGTTTTAAGAGTGTATTGGCTATTTTGGTCTGGTCGGTGTGGAGAATTCCCTGTAATCCAATACAATCATACGAATAAGCATCGCGAGATTGCTATTTATATCCATTTGTCCCGACCCGACTGTGTCAAAACCCAGATCCTCCGGCTCGACGCTTTAGCTACCAAGGCCAGGGATGAACTTCTATTAAATTCGCTATTTATTTTTGTGACAAGTTTTATTTAAATTAAATTGTATCTCTCCGTATGTCTAGTAAGCAGGATAAAGCAAAACAACTCGTATATTATGATGATACACATATATACTTTAAATATGATGCCGGTAAGAACTACAACAGTATTGTATTATTCAATGAAAATGTATTTTGCCCGACACCTCGAAATGGAATGTGTTATTTTTCCGAAACGTTTGACGAAATAAATTTGACTTAAAAAATAAAATACTGTACGTGAATTTGCAACCGAAATAATACGTAAACGATAGGAAAGCTTGGGGCAACAATATAATGTCAACACAAAATAAAACGTAACCTATTTTATAATGTTCTAACTGTCATGATCTGAGTGAAGACTAATAGTCTTATCGCCACTACCAAAACAACGTTTAATGAAATCTGTTTACCTCAGTGCTAGTCTGTGTTGACTTCTGATGCAAACGAATGCAAAACATCTATTTTTAGTGTAACGGATGCGGTTATACCAGTCAATTAGTTACATGGAGTATATCAGTCATCACATACGCTAACCAGAATACAGGTTATATTTCGTTTATTATACTGCAGTGCTTGCTGTTTGGCTTGCGAATGCAAAACCACACGTAGTGAAAGTTATGTGTACCCTACGCTCAATTATGTGAATGCATTAAAAGCCTCATCAATTTTACGAGTACAATTTATTGGCGGTCTATTATTTCAGGAAAGTGCATAACACGGTCATTTTTAATGTTTCGTTAAAAAAACGAAACCAAAACATTTTACCTGTGACCACGATTTATAGCCTAGTAGATTCCTGATAATATATAGGCCCAATTTTATCGGTGGTTGCTGTAATTTCATTTCCTGGTACCCGCTATTCCGTATCCAATAAATATTTCCATCTCATATTTCTCTTTTTCATTTGTAACTTTCCTCCATTTCCGCCAACCGTTCTCATTATCAGTGGCCCTGGCTGAATACATGTATATCAAACAGGATGTCTAGCATTGGGGTCTGAACAATCCTTAGTCATAAGCTGGTATTGTAAGAAGCTCACTCCAAGTCTCAGGCGTATAGGCAAACCCTGCATCAAGCCCCTCAGTCATAGATACAATGTCCTTCAAAAGAGCTGTCGGAGTCCAAATTATTAGGTCAACATTGGCTATTGCATCACAAAAAGTTCACGTCACTTTAAATTGCAGCAGATTTTCATAAACATCAGTCCCATCCTAATTCCCGCCGTTTCTCGCGATACGAGGCCTGTCATCGCACGGGTATTGCAATAAACGCGCGTGCTACCACTGCCGATTTAGAACAACAACAATAACAACAACAACCCCGCATTTCGCATCTGAAATAATAATGCTCGCCTGCAAAGAAAACCTGCTATGATTGTATCCCGAGGAAGTAGTCCAGCCTACAATAAAAAGCCGTCTCATTAGTGAATACCCCGCCCCCGTCCGAGCCACGGCGACCAAGTTTTTGCAGCGTTAACACCTTAGAAAACTTGCAATTTCTGAACGGATCGACCTGTCGAACCATGCGCTTAATCCTTATTTAATTAAAATATTTTTTTTATTCTATTGTAACCACACAATCATGTGCATAGTATCACTATATGTTATGTACAGTTTGTTTTAACTTCCTCAGTCTCATAGTTTTGCACTGAAACTAATTGAGAAGATAAATGATATTGTCCAGAAAAATATGGCCAAAAAATGTTTTTGTAAAGCACATGTAATAACTTTCTCAGTCTCATAGTTTTGCACTGAAACTAATTGAGAAGATAAATGATAATGTCCAGAAAAATTATATGGCAAAAAAAAAATTTTTTTTTAATGCACATGTATTGCAAAAGAAAAGTTACAACACCCCCTTGGATTCTAACCTGAAACTCGAGTTACCACCGCCTGATCGAGCACGCGCTTACGATGGTGTCCCGGCTTGTATTAATGCAACGCCCACCGGTGTCTAAACAAGAATATGTTACGATGTTGTTTATCTAAACCTCGCCCGCGCCATCGCTCTACATTATTTGCACACGGCCCCCAGGTTATCAGGCCGAAGCCCAGCCAGAATAGTTCATTCCAAAAAAAAAAGAACGTAATTGAGGCGGTTCGTAATCAAATTGCAAACAAATAGAAACGTTTACAAGAACTGGTCGTTTGAAGGCAAAGAAATGTGAGCACATGTTTTTATTTGCAAAAAATGTTGATCTATATTGTGGTTCTGATAAAGGGTAAACATTCAGCTGAGTTTTTCCGCAGTAGCAGCTATCAAAATAAGTATCTACCATTATTCCATTATGCTTTTTAAAAATCGATCTGGTGAAAGATTCTAGTGACCTATCACGGTAACATGGTTCGTGTAATTGCTCCAAACTATACATCGAAAGTTATCTTGTATGTTTTAAACCAAGTGATGTTCCATTAAATAGTTACATTTTATGTAAAACGTAATCATATTAATAAACAATATTTCTTTAACTTGCCAATCGTGATCGTTATATCCAACCGATGATGCAGCAGGTGTCAAGTTGTGAACCGACCAGGATCATGAGCGCTTACCTGCAACAAGAAGCATTTGTTAGCATTACATGTTTATAGTAGAAAAAGATACACATGTATTCAGCAAAACACAATCAGTGAACCTATGTACCTACAGGTACAAAAATGTTTATTTCATTATTTGCATAGTCGTAATGGTTTTCTTTTATTTTAACAAATACTAATAAATAAAAAATACAGGTTTTTATAAATTGAAATGTGAAGTGCATCGTTTTATCGTAATAAATAAACAAGTTACAGTAATAGATTTACTGATACATTGAAACGTGACTCGTCAGTCAATCAGATTATAATATTTTCAATTGATCGTAGTTTGTTTTCCACGCGACTTTACGTTATTTTACTAATTTGCTCACACTGTTATATTTTATTACCATGTGAAATTTACACTTTTGTTACTTTAGGGGTAAACAAAAACAAAAAAGCCTAAAGTGTAGGCTTTGTTTTGTATAAATATATATTTTTTACTCATCCCTTCGTACTTATGTCTAACGTCATGCTAGTAAGTGGGCAACGGGTACAATGTACTTCGGCGCAGATGTTCTTTCTGTTGTTCTCACATTTCTGAATGTTGTCACGGTGACAATACTCACTTGAACTGTTTTCCACGCGGTCCGCCACAGAAATCAGCCAATAGCAAGTGATAACCACGTAGATATCACATAAAGTGAGTATTGTAACCCCATGACAGCTTTCAGGAATAGCCGTCCTGCTCGGAATGTAAATTGATAAATCATAACTATTTAAAATTGTATTAGAGAATTTAAAATGCTTTTGTTCGCTTTATAGTTGGACTATTTTTTTTTACGTTTATTGCAATTTTAGTGAAAAAGAAAAACACAATTTCCCCAAAATCTAAGACGTTACTAGTATAACAAACTAAAAATAGTGTGAGGCACGCAAGTGTACTTTGAATAACGACCACATTGGAAATGTGATTTGATTCTAGGTATAAAGTTTGCAAGCTGCGTCTAATGCACACAGAGCCGTTCTCGAATAGTTGAAAGAATTGATCGCACAGAATTAATTACACCCGAAACCTGACAAGAAAGTGAACTAAAGCGAAACAACCGAGGAACGATATCGAGAAAGATACACTAAAACCAGACAAACAGCCGTTTCATCCGCAGCATTTGTCTACGGGTCACAAGTAAAAATAACCATTTGAGACATGAACTATTTTAATTGCGATTGTTGGATTTCTATAGTAAATGATGGTTTAAATCGTTCTGAGAACCCATTTAGAACGAACGCATCAATCAAAACAGTTCCTGGAAAAGTAGGCTCTACAAGAAAAATAACCCTCAGAGGGAAGTGCAATCAAATGAGTTTCAGAGAGTTGTTGACAAGAGTGAACAATCGATCATTATGTAGAATACTATCACTAGACGAAGCAATCATTTGAATGAAATCGTGAACAATAAGACCGTGTAATATATTTGATGTCGACAATTAAGTAGTTAAAATCAATACCTGAGAGCGAATTGATTTCGATCATTTCGGCAGACTAACCACGACTGACATTTGTTACATTTACAACGTAGTATTAATGATCCATTGATAATAAAGTGCTGCCATTCAAACTGTGTCAGGGGGTTAGCACATGCATTTTGTACGTAGTGTTATCTTCAATCATCATTCATCAAACTAATGGACTGGAATGTTGAGTAATGTTTGTTACACACAACATCGTTTTGTGAACATCTCACTAAGCAATATTATTGCAGTCATGGGTAAAATGTGCAGTAACACTTGGTTTGGGCGGTCAATTGGTTTGTACTGTAAATATGAAGAATGTGTGTTTCAATTGATAAATAACAAAGGCCTAAACAATAATAATAAAATATGGAAGTCAACGGGTTCGTATCAAATACACGCGCATTGACATAACATAATAATTAATAAAACAGCTTTTGGGGACAAACTAGAGAACACCTCTGGATCAATATCGCAAATAATAGTACCTCCTTTTCTACTAGAACAAAACAAGGGCCTGTGACAAGGGTGTATTTTATTTTGTTTGTTTGTTCCAATCTTAACTCGATACACTCGGAGGTATCCAATTGTCTCTCTATAATAATGTTGCTTCATGTTTTTACTATGCAACATAGTGAATGTCTCTATTGTATAGAGCAAATAACAATAGTGATTTATGTAAATGAATAATTGTAATATTGCAAATATTTGATTAATTTATGTTTTAAGTGGCAGCGCACATCATAAATCAAATACAGTACAAATAATTTGAAACAGGAAATGAGCGAGAAACGTAATGGACATTTATTCCAGACAGAGTAACAAACAGACAATCGATCAGGGAAAAGTATATATTTCAGTAAAATAATATAAGTATAATACAAAATAATCACGTGATTGAATGGACTAAAAACATTGTACTTGGCAGTGCTTTACATTCTCCATGTGAGAGTGCGCATTGGCGTCGCAAGGGAGGGGGAGGGGCAAAGATGTAAATTCATTGTATTATTGAACGTAGCAAATACGGTTAAAAGGTGTTAAAAATCCCCAAGAAATTCCCTGTGGGATAAAGTGGGAGGCATACGCCTCCCCAGGTACCTCTTACACCCGTATGCATACTGGTGTTTTGTTTGGTCTTATCCCTTCCCCCCCCCCCCCCCCCCACTCATGAGAGTAAGCGTGCTGATATTCTAAAGAGGATAATAACTTCACAAATTTTATGTCTAAAGACAAACGATAACAAAATTGTATATACAATATCCGCACAACTATCAATTGTTAGCCATACAATTTGCAGGTAGATATCATTTACACATTCTATCGTGTGAGCTAATTTTCAGGTAAATGGATCATCAATACTCGAGTTTTCAACTATTATTTTGTATATCGGTTGTTCCGTTGCGTTGTACCGATCTATAGCAACGGGAAACAATAGTAAGAAAGAATAGAATTAAGGAATAAGAAAGCTTTTATAAGAACCATACGTGAAGTAGACCGAGTTTGTGTGTTCGAGAAAAATCATTTTCATTTTTTTTTTTCTTCAAGAATTTACCTATTTTTACATTTCTCAACCTCAATTAGTGAAATAAAAATGAAATGCAAATAAATTTGGCTCAAAAGCTTCTAGGTTGATCGTTTGTTCTTTCTTGTTGTCCGGACGATACAAAAGAGGACAGTCTTGGTGGATATCCACCTTTAAAAATAACTTACAAGAACATAAATCAATAATATATATGTTTAGCTTCTAACGCATTACCAAGAAAGCAACAAAGAAATGTTGACCTTTTGGTGACTTTCCAACCGACGAGATTTGCGCAGAATGTTTTGAGTTCAGCCTTCGGTCAGCGTCGTAAAGCGGGACACACACATCGAAACTACTCAGGTGGATTGAAAAAACGTTTCTTTGAAAGCAAAGTTGATGTAATAATGTCAAAACTTATAAGTACGAAATTGTAAACAGGTTTATGGTAATAAAAGAAAATTACTGAACAAAGTTGACAGCTTTTCCCATGGAGAGGTGGCATAATATGTGTGGGAAACAAATAGAAATAAAAGAGCACTTGAAAGAGTAAGTACGCACAATACCACAATAAAAGCTGGCCTATATAACAACAAGCATATTTGCTTGACGATTGATATTAAAAACAGTTGGATTTTGATTGTGTCAAGGCAAGTTTGAATATATAAAGTAACATAGTTTTGTTTGACGTTCATAGATGCAGATTGCGTGCCCTAAGTTGATGTGAAAGGCACCGGTATAAAACGGTCAAACAAAATAAATAACATTAATTACACGATAGGTAAGTAAAGCGATGTTCTAATTGCTGAGGGTTTTGCTACCACTTCATACTGGGTCTTTATAGATAATACCCAAGTAGGATTCATTATGATATATTATCAACACTCTGCTCATACTGTATATTGTGATTCAATAATTTGACCAGTTGCAAAACTCATATATGAGACTGTGAGTGCGCAGTGAAAAACATTTTATACTCAATGTGAAATGCTACGATATGCGGATGCTTAATATATGTTTAATTACATGCATTAATGATTAATAGTTGTTTATATATATTTATTCGTTTTCATTATTCAATATTAAGCAAAATGTTATTAAAATGAGAATTTAAATTCGTACTTGAAATACATGTTCAATAATTTCTATAATAATTTTAGGAACATTTATTTTGTGCATTAAAATAAATTTTAAGAAAACAATTAATAGAATATTAACGACCGGTTTTAGAAGCCACATAAATAATGATACTATGAAGGGCCTAACTATTTAAAAAAAAGGAGCTCGTCTTTGCTGAGACGAATTAGCCGCAAACTGTGGTAGCATTGACGTTGTCGCGTATAAGTTACGTCCTGTACCCTTTAAACCCATCATCGGGCACCACAACATCTCACTTACAAAAACCACACACAGCACTGATGCTTGGCACCCGCAGGGGCTCTGAGTAACGCACATCTCGCATATGGAAGCAGTATGAAGTAGCAGCGATAGCGAACTCAAAAGCAAAACCGACCGAGTAAAAACAAAGTTTATGACACTAAATTTCGTCCGGCTTCACAGTTTCTTTTTCACTTTCATAAATAGCAAAAGTAATTATAAATTTCAACGCCGTGTTTATTTTGTCAGCGCCCAGAGTGAGAAATATGTACATAAAACATATTGACGAACAACCTCGTGATAAACATGGTCTTTAACTACTCGGCCATTCAAATAGGTATAAGAATATTTCTTAGATATTGTGATGCTAAACGAACCGCACAAGTGTAAATAAACATAGTGCTCCTAACCTGTTTTATATTTTCATTTTATCAATATCCTCACAGTCATTCGACAGTGTCATGGTTTATATTTGGTGAATATACTACAAAATATACATCATATCATTTCATTTATTTAACTACACTACAGCATGTGATGCCGGTTTGACTTTTACAAGCTGACAGTCATTGTGTGATAGCTTCCACATTTGCGGTGAAAAACAGACGACGTAACAAACCACCTGTAATGACGTTTGCGGTTTGCTGTATTAAAACTGCAAAAACACGCGTCATAATAGCTGCCACGCTATACTCGTCCTGAAACAACCTTACAGATGCGGTCATTGTGGACACGTGATTCGAGGCAAACCAGATATAGCCCCAATGTCAAATACTGATCGCTGATTGGTCACGAGTCACTCTCGTTTGACGAACGCATCGGTAAAGTTGTTTCGGGACAAGTATAGCGTCCCATCAGTGACAGACACTCATTTTTCTTTAAACAAAGGCCCAACATCCAAAGTACTACGGAAATAGTGAACATTTTTCATCAGCGTTATATTGTTTCCGAGGCAAGTCTCGCTAACCACGTGGATAAAAGTTTCCTTGTAACTAAGTTAGGTAGATACTGGAAGGTGGGTTGCTCTTTCCGGCAAGTTCGTTCGAGTGGAAGTTTGCATCATATTTTCCTCCCGTCCTTCGCCCGCTCACCGCGACTCCGTCATTGATCAATGCCACATCTAGTTGGGTGAGAGGCTTCCCACACGTCAGGATCGCTTCACCAGCCAAACAGCCACTGTGTCAATACGGCTCCACGTTATAACAAATAACAAACAACAACGCTTTAGATATGCAGATAACCTAATTAAATATTACTTACAAATGCATCTTGTATGCACTAACAGTACAGTCTTTACGTGGTAAACCGTCTTTGTATACCAGGTCCCCTCTCCCTCTCTCTCTCTCTCTCTCTCTCTCTCTCTCTCTCTCTCTCTCCTTTGCTCTTTGTGTTTGTAGCTCACTATCTCTCTAAGCGTGAGATTTGCATTGTATAAGCTTCTGTGGAATACAGCTACAAAGAGGTTACAAAGCTCTGTACACAAATTAATGTGTTGAGGGTAATGCGCATACATAAGTAATTAGAGTTCCTTGATTACTTCAGAGATAACGACTTTGAAAGCTGATCACCGGAAAGTCTCAAATATTGTATTAGCCTACTCCGGACATTTGGTGGTCAACGTATACGTTTAGTCTAACTTTAGCCGAGAACTAATGGCGGCTGTACAAACAAAACCATGACAAACTCAGAGTTTGGTCTGTTCGGGTCGAGTCGAGGGTTGATTCAACTCATGGCTATTCAGCCATGTTGTACTCGGTTTTCAGAGTTGTCTTCTAGTTTCCATCTTCTTTGCGAAACCTACGTTTCAGATGTAGGCCAACAGCAAATTATATTTTTTATTATAAGTAGAAGCATGGACTATACCCCGAAACCCTTATAGTCCAGCGTGTTATCTGTGTATGTGTACGAAGAAAAAAATTCCAAAAATATATATTACCTACACATAAATATCATATGCTAGAACATACATTTTCACAAATATGAATCGCTACAAATCACTTTCTTTGGGACAAGCCGCGTAGTCACGTTAGTTGTGAGGTTGGTGGAATATAGCCGTTTGCCTCTAACTCGATACCGCATTCTCCATCATCATGAAGAACCATTTGACTCGCCATACCCATATAACTCATCACTACACATATCAGCTAATTTTATTTTAAAATTATAATTTAAATTTAAATAACTTGTCATACACTAATAAATACACGTGTGAGTTAGCGGGTGTGTAAATGACACGTATCAAAAAAGCAAACAAATAAATAATTGCATTTTGGGGGTGAAAAATATATCAAACACAAACAAATTAATTAGTTTGTATAAATGATAATAACGTTCTAAAACAACAGCTGGCTCCCACATTTACTTGCACGTGCCTTAGTAATTAACTCTTCGAAATGATTTTCAACTTCCGACCTAATTGATTTGTTTTTCATTATTTTACACACAATTTACTATAAAAATTACATATAATTAATGCAATTGAATTATATGAAATGACCCAAAATAACTTCCAAAATTATATCTCTCATTTAGCATTATATTCGTGGCTAATTAAATAGATGCAAAAATTACTTCCCACTAAACAAGGTGCAGCAAATAACTAAAGAACATGGAATTATGTTAAACAGTATAAAAGGTGTCATTTTTAATAGTCTATATTTTCAAGCACGTTCATTGTTCACAGTTACCCATGTTTATTGCTACGCTGTCTTCAACCGTAGGGTATAGTTTGTTTAGGCAATGAGCAATGTTTTGTAAATAATTATTCTGGTCGGAAAGTGAACCGTTAGAATCAGTTAGGGAATTGAGTGCTTGTTGGTGTCTCCGTTTCGTAAGAGGATATGAGATCCTGTTCTCAAATTTACTTAGGGAAAGTAAATATACTCAACGGAGAGGTAAGAAGGTAAGAACTAAGAAACACTCTTCGCCGAAGTGATTCAAATAGCGTGCAAGCTGGCGTTAGACAAAGAGAGATCAACTTCATCTAGCAAATGGGTACCTCTGTACACAAAATAACTCTTCTGATGAGTGTTAAAACATTCTTGCCAAAGTTGATAGAGACGCTCCATATTTTACAAAAAAACATTTCGCTGCATATATTCATAACTTCAATCCCTTCGCACAGACGTGAATCTTGAAACTATTTACAGAAGCGACGAGCAAATGGGGTAGAGGAGACATAGCTTGGGGGATGGATGCAACGATTGTTAACACTTTCGAGCGTTCCTTTATTAAAAGCATCACCAACAGATGTGGTAGTATTATTGTAAACAATTATCATAACCTAACGTGTCAAGACTAGTTTTATTTCTTCCATAATGCACTCTCAAATGCACGGTATGGAAATGTAAAGCGTTGTACAACAAAAGACTTTAGACTAAGGTGACGTCTCTCTTCGAATGTTGTTTTGTCTTTATTCGCACCATGCAGTGTCAATAGAACGAGGGAGGGAGCGAAATCTTTAAGGCATATCATCTCCGTATTGAGCGACACAACAGATGTATCTGTCATCACATCACGTGGTTCGCTGATTCTCTCTCACTTGTCTACCCGAGCCGCTCTGACGCACTCTACCGGCAAATGATGGACCTGCTCCAGTCAGACAGGCAGCCAGCTGATAAGAATCGGAGGAAAATGATGGATAGATCGTAGAGATTATATTCTACAGCTGTTGTAGACATTTACAGGGAAGACGTAGCGCGAACGGAAGAATAAGAACAAAACACAGGAGGAATTGAAACTACTTCGAGCTCAATGCTGACGAATGTATATGAAGAGAAAGGGAAAATCGAAAGGTTTGCAATTTGAAGACAAAATGTAATATTCTGTATATTCACTTCAACAAAACATCTTCGGTCTGACACCTCGAAATCTTTATTTGTATCACAGTTCAATAACCACTGTAGCGTGGGCAAGACAGAGGTCGTAATATCTACCCGGCGCCTCCACCAATGAGCTACAACTGTAGCGTGGGAAAGACAGAGGCCGTAATATCTACCTGGCGCCTCCACCAATGAGCTACAACCGTAGCGTGGGAAAGACAGAGGCCGTAATATCTACCCGGCGCCTACACCAATGAGCTACAACCGTAGCGTGGGAAAGACAGAGGCCGTCATATCTACCCGGCACCTCCACCAATGAGATACCGCTGTAGTGTGGGCAAGACAGAGGCCGTAATATCTACCCGGCGCCTACACCAATGAGCTACAACTGTAGCGTGGGAAAGACAGAGGCCGTCATATCTACCCGGCACCTCCACCAATGAATATGTTCGGTGTTACAACAGGTAAAAAATATATTATGTATGTCTAGATAACGGTGTATGATCATTTTAAACCATTATTGCGAAAAACGATATAAACAATAATAAAAACATTTTACTAAAGCGTACTTGAGACATAAAGCCTGCACATTTGAATCGTCTGCACAGTGGTTATTTGGATATATTAAGGTAACTTATTTTATTTGTTATCTTAGCTGTTAGATTAATTATTGTTCATATCCCTGAGACCTTACTATGAGAGACCTAGCGAGTGTAGAAAACTTGGCGAAAATGCGAAAGGCTTAGCCTGAGCAAAGTGTCACCTGTAAAAGGCCACCTCAGAGGCATTGTTAACTAAACTAACACAATATCATTATAACTGATACCTATGTAACACCTTACACAAGAATATAAGCTACACCCAATCAGAATGCTGCTCGAGTACAGTATTCCCCAGGAATATCAGGCACAAACGGTACAGAAAGTACGCACATAAACCTTTGAGACATAACTCTCCAGCAGGTTAACGGTAAGGGATACCTCGCAATGTTAATCTACACAAATTTAACGTATTTTTATTGATATATTGAGAACGTTTAAGATATTGAAAAAGTGATTCTAGCAAAAGATTTGATTTTGAATGAATTGTAAAGCTTTCAAAATATTCAAATTGTTTGCTAACGTTACTTCGGTTCTTATATAATTTATTATTAATGATTACTGGTACAACAATCTAAACAATTTTAATATTTGAAAGTCTATACTAACTTATAAAGTAAGTATATAATGAAAAGATTTGATTTTGAATGAAAAAGCTGTAAAGCTTTCAAAATATTCAAATTGTTTACTAATGTTACTCTGGTTCTTATATAATTCATTACTGGTACAAGCATCTAAACAATTATAATATTTGAAAAGTATATAATAACACTTGATTAGCTGATTTAAAATGAAATCTTTGTATAGAATCACTTTTTCAGTATCCTGAAGCGTTCTCAAGACAACGATAAAATACCGTTTAATGTGCGTGGTATAACACTGCGCGGTACCGTTAGTGTGTAACGCTCTGGCATGAATGAAATAAAGTGACGTCAGACCGCGAGATATGAATGGCTGTAACACGTACGATGAATAACATCGAGCGCGGGAAGATAACAGCATCATCCGCCACCATAGGAAATATTGGCCATGACACAGAAAGTGCATTAGCCCCCACGGCTCCTGATGGTAACTGTGGCATCTACGTCTTTGTAAGACTTACCGTTGATAGCGAGCGGCACGAATAGTCAATACTTAAAGCATGTCTGATTTGGAAGTTCACGTACTTGCCAACTTGTACTTGTACTTGTACTTGTGTACTTGACATCCTGAACTTCCGAACTTGACTTATTTGAATTCAGATTACTATTGGAAAGAGTGACTTAGTCTCTAAAAAATAAATGGACAGAACAGAAGTGAGGTTAGATGTGTCGCTTCGTAAAACGTCCCTAGTGGCGGCCGCAATGAATAAAATTTGACATAGCTTATGTTATACCAAAACGATCATAGGAACAACAATTATTTCAACTTCATTTAAGTTACAAATATAAATAATAATTTGATAATTACATTTCTAAACAGTGCCTGGTCTTCTGACAGCCATTTCAAGTTTGTAAGTCAAGTTCACGAGCACGCATGATTTTGTACTCGTCATCTCCCATACGTGTCTCGCAAACTTTGCATTTCAGACATCAACAATGACGTCACTTCCGTACTTAAGACAAGGTCAAGTTCGAACTTGGCAAGAAGTACGCATTTATTGCTCAATTCTGACACGCCCTTTGAACTGCGATTAACAACAGCCACGTCGAGAATGCCAAACAAAATTTAATGCGATTGCAGTACTAAGTTTTGTGGTATATTGCATTTAGTAATGTCTGGAAATGTATATTATTAACTTGATCAAAGATGATTGAGATCACGCAATAGCCAAACCAAGATTTGCCTACCTATTAATATTTGTTGTTGACTAATTTTTATGAGTGTACTGTACTGCTTCTACGTTGCAACTGTACAAACGTCAATTATATTTATAGTTATACTCTTATAACGCAAACAAATTCAAAGGACTTAACATGTAGTGGTAAGCACTAAAATGTCTGCACTCCATGCCAAATTTTCCCCTCCCCCACCCTAAGAAACTAATTAACAATTAAATGTACTTCAAAAATTGTTTAAATATTGCATACATATAATGAGCACGTTATATTTTGAGATGACACACAAATAATACTGTCTACAATATGTACTTAAGTATGTCCTCCTTAGTACATGCGACCGTCTCTAGATAGGCCACTGCATGTACAAACTTAACTTTATTGGGGTAAACTGATAGCAGCGGCTTGTCAATGACATCTGTCGAGTTGAGTTTGTGGACGGCAAACAGTAGTGAATTCAAATTGTGATATTTGAAAAAGTTCGACACAATTTTAAAAGAGAAGACATTGATTTCGTTGAAAAGGGTTAAACATGCGAATTAAAATTGTGTTTTTGAATAGAAAGCGATGAAGGTATCGGCGTTGGTATCAGACGTAGACCACAGCGATATTAGCTATACGTATTCCCTCCACAGAGAAATTGGAATTCCTATTCTCCATCATTGACATTAACTTGTATTGATTAAAAATTACAACCCATTACGGAATGCCAATTCCTTGAAAGTCCAACTTCGGGCGTAAACTGTCGTTATAAGTCATGTGTACAATGTAAGCATGTACTTATGTTCGACTTTTAAAATATACTACGGAATGAATACCTTACATATCAACTAGCACATGTAGCTAAGCACGTTACTGAAGTAGATATGGTAGCCTAGCTACATACGCAAGTTTCCATAACGTTGTGCTGATTAATTTTATCGTGATTTCAATATTATTTACTCCAAATAAACACAGTCAATTATTAATTTGTATGTGTGAATGAAGGTTGGTAATAAAAGTAATAGTTTGTTTAAACACGTGGTAACCAAAGGGTAGTGAGTCATTGTTTTGAAATGATCAATCAATTATTTGAATATAAATCGTAATTTCCGTCCAGAATGGCCAATTGGTCATTGTTAAATCACTGCATTGGGCAATGCAAACATTAACATTTGGAGTTATTTGCTCGTTACATTGTTTATTCCCACACAGTTCCAATTAAAAAACTTAACTGTTACTGTTGTTGTGTTACACACGTAACTTAAAAACGTAGTGAAATGCTGCGAGAACCAAGAGGTTTACATACAAATGCGTAGTTTTACACACACCCAGTTATAAAATTTATAAACGAAGTTTCATGTTTATTTTTTTAAACTCAATAGGTTGAAATTTATTTTCAAGTCGGCAAAAGAAAAAGTTGTAAATGTATCAAGTGATTTCCTTTCGCGAACATAAAGGGTTTAAGAAAATAAAAGAACATCGAAAAAGTGCTGTGCCTGGATTCACAAAGATGCCTAACTCTAAGTTGTCCAAAGTTAAGCAAACCCTCAGTAAAATTATCTCTGGCTATTACTTCACATTCACAAATAAAATATTATTAGTTAAATTGTTGATATTTTACTATATTTTATCTTTATGGCATTGCAGAACGACATATGCGTGATAGTTTTAAAATATGGAGGTGATGAATGTGGTTTGAGATGTAACATATCTTGTTTAGTTTATGAAACTGGAGCCCGGCGGTTACCCCGTGTCAGGTAGGCAACTCGGCGTGCAGTAGAGGCCGGCGGGACAGCCTAACCCGATTGCGGCAGGCGCTCCATTATCTCACTACACCACGTTGTACGTTCTGACAGTTGTTGTACGTTGTGACAGTGTATTGTAGTACGTTGTGGCAGTTGTACGTTGTAACAGTGTGTTGTTGTACGTTGTGACAGTGTGTTGAGGCTAAATAATAAATAAAATATTTGCCCATAACCCTACACTGGCCATCCTGTCCTGTCATGGGACCGGAAAATAACAATAAAATTGAATTGACACTGTGTTGTAGTACGTTGTGACAGTTATTCGATGTAACTCGACCGTTGCTTTATGGTTAGAACACAGAACTCTGGTTCCGATGGTTGAGAGTTCGCTTCCCGCTATCAACAATCAAGATTCAAGACTGAAGGAAGTTGTACGTCCTATGAAATGCATTTTGAGTTATTTACCATTTCGTATTCGATTCATATGGCTCATTAAACACTTATTATCAAAATAGCGTATTATACATAATAAAGGTAGGTCCTGTGGACCATTATTATATCACACAATATGTGGGCATTGTATTAATATGTACTTATTTCATGCAAATCAATTCAGTAAAACGTCCTTTAAAAGCGAAATTATACGCATTGAATAATACAAAGAGTTGAAACTAAAGTATTAGTGCTTAATAAAATTGGCACATAAAATAAATTAGTCTGGGATATTAAAAGTAAGCCAAACCAAATGGAAAATGGAAAACGGAAAAGAAAACATTAAAAATAAACAGAAATGCAAATGTAAAATCTTACGAAAATGTAAAATGGTAGAAAAAACGAACATGTTCAACTGTAAGTTAAAACATTTTCAGGAAATAGAAAGTAATGGAAGAACGGGAAATGAAAAATGTTATGTACAATAAAAATAAAAAAAAATTGTAAGCGCATAATTCACGAGTGTGCGATGAATAGTTCTAGAAAGGGTTCTAGAAGGTGTCAATAATTACGGGAAAGTGAGTACGAAATGTATTTGTACCATTACAGAAGGGCTCTACATGATGGTATATTTAACAAAATATAATCAGTGCATCTTCATACAGGTTTCAGGTAGCACCAAAAATATATACGTAAAGTTGAAAATAATACATTTACGTACTATAAAATGCGGCTCCTTGGTCCAGTGGTTAGCATCCCTGCTTCCAATGCAGAAGGTCCCGGGTTCAAATCCCGCTTCATACAGAAGTTTTTTAACTTCTAATGTGGATTCAATTCCATTACTTCTTGGCTTAGAAACAAATAAACGGTGACTTTGGAGCCGTCCTAGCAACGAAGCACTCAATAAATTCAAAGTTGTTCTGAATCGGCCTTGTTGATTCTGGCATTTGTCCGCAGGTGTTTGAACTGTCCAATCACTGATTCATATGTTTCGTATTTGAAATATCGATCTTTGATTGGTTATCGCTCACTCGTCGATGGTGTTCGAAGCCTACAGGGTTGGTTTAGTCCCTTTAAATTAAAGTCCCCCACTGCAAATCAGTTTAATTACTGAGTGGGTAGACTCTAAATGTGAATTTATTTATTTTATTTTATTTATAAGAATGGAACAAAGCTACACAAACGGTTTTTAGTTATAAACGATGTTGGCAGTCTGTGGGTGTATTCGACTTCTTGAGAGCGCTACGTCTGTATCGAGTCAAGAGATTTGAATGAAATGCTGGTTATCAAAAGGTGCGTGAAAACGTGCGTGTGTGTATGTGGAAATAGGATATCTTCCATGCTGATGCATATAATTAGTAGTAATATTTTCAAAATAATTTAAAACCGATGATACGCATCGAGTACTGGTACTGTAAATATTATTAATGAAAGAATGCGTGCCATGATTTAGTTAGTGATTTAATGAAATTTTGACAATATAAAAGCTAAGATCGATCATATTAGAAATAAAATTACATAATGACCTGTTATTTTTTCTTTACTGAAACAATGTAAATGTATAAAGGCCTAAAACAGTGCCCGTAACTTCAACAATGTTTCGTCTAGGACTGATGTGTTTGCCAATACACAAAGCATCATATTGTGTACTTGGAATATTTGAGCAGTGAGTCTAACCGCTCAAAACCCTACTTGTGGCCTTCAACACGAAAATTGGTTATTATGAAGATTATATTGGGTCTCAAAGGGTCATTTGTAAGTCAATTATACTCCACGGTCGTGATAGAGCTATTAAGAGGCATTCCTCCATGCACTCAGACGCAACTCATCCCATAATCTCACCTACCTGAAGATGTTGGCCACTTGAAATCACAGGGGAATACTTTTACAAATTAAATTCATCTCAAATTGTTATAATCATAGTAGGAGAACACGGGCAGGGGT
Source organism: Isoperla grammatica (assembly GCA_945910005.1). Taxonomy (NCBI): domain Eukaryota; kingdom Metazoa; phylum Arthropoda; class Insecta; order Plecoptera; family Perlodidae; genus Isoperla; species Isoperla grammatica. Next base: position 43,950,059 of record OX246737.1, on the reverse strand, counting down.
GGGAGGAATGAAGGCCATGCTATAATGTTCGGCATAACTTCTCATCTACAACACATAAATTACACACAACGATAAGAAAACATGAAACCAGTCAATAAATTTACGGCAGATTAACATGGCGTGGTAGCGAGTGGGGGAAATTAATAATCAGATAGTTTTGTTTGGATAACTAGTTGCGATAATATGGAATATTAAATCAAATTCAACTTAAAATTGAGGTAACATTATAAATAATTGCCTTACAATAAAGTTTAAAATATATATAATACAATAATTAGGTATATAACATAACATTGCTGATATAATTAATATCAATATTATAAAAGAAATGGCAAAATGCTTGTGACCGTTAAGCTAAAGTGATTACGAGAACGAATCGCACTATTTAGAGCCAGAGGGAGAAAATAAGAGAAGTCATGTATATATGATTTATTTAAAAACTTACACACGATTCTTGTAACGTTTGAAATATGCGCCTAGACATTCATTATTTCCCTAAAAATACCAAAACTAAGGATAATCAAGCAATTAGTGGTTTGTGAAGCGCGGTTGGCCACAACATTCTGCTGCGGAGAAGCAAAGATCAACACAACACGCAATCTCATTCTTCGAAAGCCATTCAATTTACAAGTCTTTTGAAACTGAGACCTCTACGTTTGCACGTCAGGTAATCAGACACTAATTACCAATTAAATATCTACTTTTCGACAACTGGACAAAATACACCACGAAACGATGTGTTTTAATGAACTAAATATATCTACATGTGACAAGTTTAACAGATTCAAGAAAAATTAATGTTACGATATTGTGTGAAATGTACATATTATAATACATTTGTTTATGTGGATGCTGGAGTAGGGACTGTGGTCAATGAGGCATTGGTCTAGTAACCATAGTGTGTGCGTTCTAGACTGGAATCCTGGCTTGGGCAGGGATCTCAAGTGGCGTATTTGCAATTGCATCTTTATTATCATCCACTTCCAGTCTCGATTAGCAGAGTTGACAAAATATGAGACGTAAAACCAAATATTATCACCAATGCAAATTAATGCAATGCACCAATCAATGCAAATTATTTAGGATTGTAATGAGTGCCCACGAACTACGCTGAACAAAGTATAAAATGATGTATTGTACTGATATGAATGAACTTTGTACAAGAACAGCATGTCAATGGCAGTATCGTGATAGCCACATTGCACCAGCGTTTAACATACTCTCGGTTATAACACACTATTCTCTAAGTAGCCCTTTAATGCTCAGTAAGAATGGAACGTACAGGTGCTATAATAATAATCGTAGAAACACGTGTTAACTACATTTAGTCGAGATCCCACTAACATTCAGGAAATAAGTTAACAATTATTAATAATACTGAATACTAAAACTATAACAAAAAGTAATTGTAATACTAAACATTTTAAAATCTAGCTTATACATAGGTAATTCATTAATTCTGTCCAAATATATTTAGAATAATTTGTTAGGCCGGTAACGTGATCCTGATATTGAATTTTAACGAGCGCCCCAGGTGTTATGAAAACAAATTATGTTTTAACGCCAACAATTGTGGCTATAATTAACCTGTGGGCGATTGGAGGAACACATATTTTGTTTTTTTACAATCAACGCAGCACGGTCGAAGAATTTTGTGCATTTGTCATGAAATCAAATAAAATTTTTATTATTCATATTCGCGATGCGGAGGAATGTCGGAATAAAAACGTTCGCACATAGTCCGACGCTAATTTTTGGTATTGACTATACAAATAATATTATTCACTAGTGTTATTAACTAAAAATTATCATAATGACAATCACAAACACAGATATCAATAATTTATTGAGAGAGTTTCTTGTTAGCAATGTTTGCTTCGAACCATTTGGGGCAGTCAACCTTTTGGGGCAAACTGTATTATATTTAATCGCGGTTATACGTTTTTTGGGCAAAAATTCCTCCTATGTATGGTGTACATCAGTTTTACATTCTGTAACCTTCCTCCGTTGAATAAAAAAATAAAAAATAAAAAAAGCTAAAACAAAATAGCTGGTGAAACAACTCAATCCTATAGCATTCACCTTCACACTGACAAAACTTTAAAAATACATTTCATTCCGGATGGTTGGTGATAGGAGTAGAACCAGTGACGTTCCGGATTGGAGTCTACTAGTGCTATATTTCCAGACATGTTGCATTGAACCCATGGAGCTGGGTAAAACTTTAAAACTATCCAAATTAGTATCGGTATTAATGTATCGATTATCTGTCTTTAGCAGACATTATAGCCTACCGCGTGCACGAATAGTTACATGCTGCACTAACACAGTAGGCAACGCATAATGATCGTCTTCCCTGAACTACTAAAACATATTATCGGTGTCGAAGATAAAATATTAGCTCCGCTGAATGGCATTTATTAATACTGCATTGAAGTTTTCAATTGAAAACAATATTATATTGAAACAATTAACTGATTGGTTCTCTTTGAATTTATTTGGACTCACTCATTTGGAATTTGGGTACAAAAACAATTCTCGAAATGGTTTTGTTCACGGATAGAGATGGAGCAAAATAGGACATTGGAATGTTTAATTCATTATGTGCATTATTATTATGCAATACCAGGTTGCAGAAACTATGGCATAGTTTTCTTCAATGACATTTTAAATGCAACCATATAGCAAACAATGATGTAGCGTTATGTAGACATCAAGTTAAATAGCATAGTTATATAATATTCAAAAACTATAAATGTTGATTGTTTTTGTTTCTTTAAACATTGGAACTATAACTGTTCGACGTCATATGACCTTATCGTCGAGAACGTCGTTAAGCACCAAATAATAATAAACATTGGAACTATGTAAAGTTCCATTCACTTGGCCCAATCTTGTATATCGCTCCTTTTCTAGGACGAAGCACTTCTTGAGTAACAATTTGCTATTCTTTCTACACGTATGTGTTTTCTGCTGGGGTCATACAGCAGGGATTGGTTAGAAGTATTGGTGGCAGCAATAAAGAAAAATATCATTCTATACATCAAAGAAAATCGGGAGTGACAAATGGAGTTTCCTGGAAGACTACCTATCGAAAAACCTTTGACATCGAATACAATGACATACGACCAATGCAATAGTCTATAGGTGAACCTCGTAAAAATATTGGACCTCGGCAAGTTAGTGGATAATATTTTTAGCGGTAGGCGGAGGGGGGGTTGAATTATGTGATGACAATATTTGCGCTTTACGTCTCACAGTTTGGCAACGATACTAATCGAAACGATTATGAGAGCTAATTGTAGGACTTCACGTGGAGAGTGTGCAAAAATACATTCACCAATAAAGAAAATAATTCTAGTAGGCCCTACACAAGCTTTAGGTAGTAACCATGTTAGCACTTGCAGCGAAATCTCCTGAATTTGATTCCCGCTCTCGCTTGAGCACTATTGCCTAATTTGTATGCTACATTCTAGATTGAATTTCCCCTAGTTTGTGTAACAACTGCGTTCTCACTCCTACGCTTTGTGTTACAAGCTACCTCGTCTTCGGGTGAGACATAAAGCCAATATGCGAGATTGGCGCTATACATGTATATTGGGGTTCCTCTTCCGTTCTTTGTAATCGTTTTGTTTGGCATTGTTTAACAAATAAGACGCTCAACCAGAATACCAACTTCAACTTCCTTCGGTGGCTTCAAGTTGCGCGATCAATATATTTCAAGGTGATAGCAGATGATAAAGTAACTTTTGTTAATTGTAAAGTAGCTAGTTGGCTCCATGCAGCTGTCACCAAAACTGTATTGAAATTATTCCTCCCCCTCAGTCCCAACCCCTCTTTTCAAACTTTGAAATTGTCCCAATTCTAGCTGGTTGTTAATTTCCACCGCCAGAACTCGTGATGACATAGTCTAGCTAAATCATGATGAATTAACGAACTGATGAATATACGAAAGTTTCGAAACACTCGCAACTTTCGATATATTTATAAATTATATACTCAACTTCACTCCATAAATCCTAGTGAAATTACAAAGGCAACTGGTTTGCTGTTCAATTATGCGAAGCGTGGCGAAGTATTTTGAAATAAGAAATATCGCTATACATTATTTCCATACATTTATTCACGGCTGTCCTCACAAAACTCCTCCGCGATAATATTGAGGTTATACAAAATCTTATTCAGATAGTGAATACTAGTGGGAACAGAAGGGTAGCAATAACAGCGCACTCACGATCTACAGTCGTCTGGGGAGCGCATAAACAAATGCAGATCACACCAACATGGCGTACACAGCATCTGCTCCAATGTTCAAGATGTATTCGCGACATCCAAGTCGTAGCCGCAGTGCCAAACAGAATACTATAACGTCATTATCATTGTCGTAATCATAATCATAAAACATTATGATTATGATTATTATTATTATTATTATTATTATTATTATTATTATTATTATTATTATTATTATTATTATTATTATTATTATTATTATTATTATTATCATCATTATTATTATTATTATTATTATTATTATTATTATTATTATTATTATTATTATTATTATTATTATTTTTTTTTTTTTATTTAAATTTAAATTTTCATTTATTTTTTGCTATTGTTTTACGACATACACTTACGTCATTTGACGTCGGCTGAATCAGATCCGACACACTTCGTCGGGGTCGTCATGAGAGAGGTTCAGTCAGGGGGGTTGGGGGTGGTGGGAACGTGGGAATGTGGGAACGTGGGGGCTACGTAAGTGTTCATACCGCAAAGAGGGCCGTTATGAGGGCCGGTAAGAGAAATACTAAAACGTTAAACTAGTGAGCAAAACCATGATAAATGAGCACAGAGGTGGTACAAGATATTCACGAGAGCTCTCTTTGCGGGCACCAGTCACCATCTCGACCAGCACAGCACTATAACTTGGTAATCAGAACGGGCCAAACTTTTTACAACCAAAGAAGGCAAACATTTTTGTCAACATTGGCAATTAGTGTTTTATTCCTCGCCTCTTTGACACTCTACTAGGCTATATTTTTTAAACAGTTTTGACGATGAATTAAATATATTATCGTTAGTAGTTACGCTAGTTGTCCTCAGACATAAACTAAACTCATGAAAGCGCGAGAGAATATATTTTGTTTCAGTTAGTAATGATGAAACGTAGTCTATATTTGTTGACAACTCCTTTTCTCGCTGTAGGGATCGGTATTAGACAACAGCTTTAGTGACGTCACCCATGAACACGGTATCAACTGTCATAACAACATAACTTATGACAGTCATCTGTCAAAGTATTCTTTCTTGTCTCTGTAGATCGATAATCTCATGTCTAATAACTTGATTGCACATCTTGTGTTCTGCATTGTGAATGTCCTAATGAAGATGTAGCATCTTGTTCAAGCAGTCTTACCGTACGTGTTTGCATGCGGCAACCAGTATTAATTCATTATCACTTTTTTAATGTCAATTAATTTCCATTAAACAAGTGTGGTAATTAGTCACCTTGCTAGTTTGAAAACTGGTTTAGACTCGAGCAATCACTGCATCTCCAATTGGATATTTGTGCAAATACTACATTCTGGACGGGTATTCAAAAACGATGTACCGTGAATTGAAATCAAGCAATACTAATGTATTACTATAACTATTACTAGAGTCGAGTGGTTGACTTACATAATCAAGTCAAGGTCATATGAAAAACGAGCTGGTTTGTCACCTCTCACGAAAGGCAGACTAACTGTCACTAATATATGAACTATCACTACACTAACACAATTGCCTCACCGGCAACGAAAAGTGTAGCAATACTGTCTGAAAAATCACACAAACTGTTTCAGCCTGTAGGAAATTTAATCATGAATACTTCAACCACCTACATGTATGCACAGATTGTAAAGCAAGTATAGCCATGTCTGCAAAATCATATATTTATTTCCTCCCCCCCCCCCCCCCCCAGACAGTCAGAGCGTCAGTTGTTTTTATCAATAAATGACTGTCATTCGTTATTGGTAATAACGACAAGCGTGATTGCGTCCCCTCCCCCACGTGCATAGCTAGGTAGTTTGCGGTTGAAAAATATCCGTGACTCTTATAGAGATATCATTCATTATTGAGGCGTCTGCGTCTACGCAACACGCTGTCTGCTACTGCGGGGGTAACATTTCCCGGCAGCGTGTCCAATGGGGGGGGGGGGGGTATCGGCGGCGTATCCAGGTTGGGGGAGGACATTTAGGGGACCGGGCGGGAACGACTTGGGCAACAGCTGGCCCAAATTGCGCACTTGGCACATAACAATAACCGGTCAGGAACGCAGCAGCATTTAGAATATTTATGAATAACAGTAATACGAACTAAACAAATATTGCGAATTCTTCTCAAGACTTTTTTTATGACATAGTGTTTACTTTACGCCTACTTTGTGTGTTACATGTGGACAACTGGCGTAAAGTAGTGGGGGGAATCAGCACCAACCCAAGTGATTACTTTTACATACTGTTCTAGTAACATCTGGTCCTCGATAAGAAACACAGTTCACCCTCTGTTAAAAAACCCACATGCCCAATGAGCCTGCCAGAGATGGCATCAAAACACAATTCAATTCTTGATGAGAAAAGCAACCTTGTTTTACTTATTGAAACGAAATAGAAAGAAAATTAATGTAACTACCCTACCGGAAAGCGGGGTTGGCTGAACAACAACTATCGTCGATTAGTCGCGAACGTAATTTGGGGTTGAAAATAGCCAAACAATTAGTCTGAACGAAGACCCGTGCCGTTCATATCTATATGTATGCAAAATACATAGAAATACACGAGGAATAATTCCTAAAAAGTATCTTTAAGTGAAAGTTGTCAAAAGTTTCAGTAGATATTTTAATAAATCAATAAAAGTGTTTTGCTCTATCATCTTGCTACCTGCTAGCTTGCTTCTATCATACAGATGGGTTGCATTAATAAATTATCAGTCCTAAAAATAATTTCGGGTAACGTTATAGATAGACCATCGTCCTATTCTATGTGCTGGTAATCTTCTAAAACCAAAATCAGTGTATTTCAGAAAGATCCCTCCTGAAAAGTACAAAATAATGAACAAACAACATGGACACTAATAAAGCACTCAAGACCCTGAATGAATGAATGAATCACGCCAATACATAAAGCATTAGCTTACGTAGGCCCTCAGATAACTATTAACGTCGTGAGAACCATATCTACGTTGAAATTTACACGTGTCCTATATCAACGTTATTTTTAACAAACTAAAATATTTTCACGTAGGCTAAATACATGCCAATGTGCTACGAATGTACAATTCATATTTCATATTTATATCAGCCGAATATAATTCATTTACGGTAGAGCTGCTGTTCATTCCAAGTCCAAGGTCATCATCTTACAGCATCACATATTATTTTAAGAGTACTTTGCAATTCGCTCATTGTGTCCAACTGAGAGGAATATATATCATGAAGGAGATATCACTGTCAACGCATCGCTTTACTAGTAGACCTATAGGTCGTAGTTGAAAGTAATTGTCTGGCTTTGTCGGTGATCCCAGAGGATGTTCCTTTTAACTAATGAGCCTTATGGACCCCTATTCATTTCCTCCTCCGCCGACTACCCTATCTGATCTCTGTCGACACAAGTGGTCATCTCCATGAATAATAGAACTGCTTTATAATAATGAAACCATCGTTTTAATGGACGTTGTTCCGTGATAAGTGCTGCAAAGAGTTACCATGTTCGATACTCGGAGCAACATGTACAAGTTACGTATAACAGTAATGGGAAATACTTCCATTATTGGACGCGCATTGGTAACGACCCTGGAGACAGAAATACGTAGCGACGATAGTATTTATGACGATAAGGTTGTTTTTACTCGCTCCATTTGTATTTTAGACATAGTTTTAAATTTTACTTTGATAACAATTCATAAAGGACGGCATGTCCTTGTTTTGTCTTCGTGTTTTACTTCACATATACTATTTTATTTGATGACTACTTTTAATGCCAGAAGGTATTTTATGTTCACTAAAAGAAATATTGTGTCAACAAAAAACAATAGAGAGCTAAAAACAGCAGATGATAATATCATAAAACGAAGTAAAAAAAATTGCGATTCGTGCACAAAAATGTTTTTTACACACCATCGACATTTTGTAAACAGTAAACCGTTCTTTTTATTTTTTAAGAGAACGCTTCTCACTCAATTTTGGCACTCGTGTTTATTTTCAGTAAAGATGCCCCAGCGTTCAAAAGAATAAGAATAAAGTAGAATAAAATTAAAACGGTACTGTATTTATTTGCGAATACTACGCATGCATGTTTGTATTTATTGTATTCTTATACAATGTGTTCTCACGTCAATAAGATGTACGATAAAAAATATATACATGCCATATTGAACACATAAATAGACATTGTTTTTTTACTTTGTTATTTATTTGTTAACAATATTATGTATCAATAAAATTATATCGACAAATGTGTCAACATACAAATATCCATGATACTCTTTTAACATTTAAATGTACCCAAAATATATGGAGTACGCTAAATGGCTACTTGCATCACTTTGAATGTCACGGTGTATTGACTAAAGTATCGATCAGAATAACCTTGGTGTAGATAAATGAATGCTTCCCAGCTGCAGCATGCAGCAACATCGCAACGACAGGTACACGTTTATAATCTTGCCAGTTTATATTGTTTTTTAACGCGACAAGATAAAAACGGATACATTTTATAAAATTCCAACTACTTTAATGTACAATCCTAGGAACTCATTACATCAACGGATTCATGTTTTTTCCCATTTCATAAAACCCCGCCATGCAGCTCCGTGAACCGTGTCCAATAACACGGGAGTATTCAGTATGAGCGTCGTCTCGAATGAGTCCTGGTGTCAACCCAATGAGCGGGCGGGAATCCCTTACGGGCATCCCTTATGGGCCGGCCTCCGAGCCTGATTCTCCCGGTGTAAATTACGTATACCAATACCATTAGTTCTTCTCTCTGCTTTCATCACAGCCGGGGTAAAGATTGAAACGCAGATAAAACCCGAAAGGGTTTAAGGCTCTGGACTATAAAGGATTATTTCCCCCCCCCCCCCTCCCACCGCATATGTACATGCTAGCTGCTATGATGCATGATTCGGACCGACGCCCGTCACGGTTGCAATTAGCTCATCAGTCAATTTGCAATCGCCAGATTGAATCTCAATACTATTAATTACACTCGGCCAGTGTTAGTGATGTAGACACCAGGCAAACTTTATAATGCGTCAGAAATGTGGGGTTAGTTAAATCAATGCATGCGCAGGCTTTGATCCAGGCTACCAAATATTCTACCCCTGATGTACAAAGTGACTGCAGTCCATCCAAACATCCCCATGGGCCCAGATCAAAGCATACAGCAAGGAGATTTAATAAATCTCTGGTATAGACGAGACGAAACTCGAAATAATCCGCTATTATTTCCAATCACATTATTTTTGTTGGCTCCACGCACACTTCGTTTATTTGAGCTGGAACATGTTATAATCTGAAGTGGTTCGTTGTATCGTTACCAGGTTTGATACTCTTGTGTAGTAAAAGTTGAAAAAATAACGGTGTTGTCAGCCGTTAAGTACCTTAAAAGTTGCCCTTGTAGCGTTATTACTCAGATACCAGACGTTGCAAATTATACTTTATGTTGCAGTTCTTACTTTATGTATAATCCATTGTCTGTGCTTTATGATTATGGACAATATAAAGTTCCTCAGCATGGTTGATTTATAACAACACCAACACGATACTGAGTCGTGGACAATTGGACAGCTCTGACTTACAAATCGCGATGTTCAGTAAGTAGGCCTAGTAAGTACGCACACAACGGTCGTTAAGTCGTGAACATAGTATGAAATAACGGATAACGGATTGTTTCGAGTTCACCCCATATTATTACACTTATTATGGCACACGTTAATTTTGTCGTTTGAGAATTATACAACTACTTTTACAAAAAATGTTTTAAAGAGATCACCTTTTTATCTCGCTAGATTTTTTCCCGATAGTCACCGTCAATGGCGATGATTCTTGAACCAATGTTTTCACCATGAAGTGTTGATGTTGACAAGCAAGAAGAGGCAAGTGTCAATAGCACAAACCCATCTCACACTGAACAGTTCGACTGCACGTGAGAGCCCCACTCGGTTGTGCTGTGTGTAGCAAATATGATGCCTCTCTTAAATCTATTGTAATACTGTGACCTTAGGACCAAAACTCTGAAGTTAAATAATCATTTAATTGAATTTGTTTCCCATAAAGCCCGCCAGGGAAGCCGTATCTGTATCAAAATAAAAAGAGAATTTAAACACAATGCCGATAACACTGCACAATCCATCCATCCCACTGTGCTCAAAGCCGCAGAAAGCGCTTTACAAATACAGACCATAACGTTTTCAGACACAGGAGCGAGGTGACAATGCGTACTTTTTATGGGATTCGATTCAAAAGCAGCGTATAAGCTGTCGACCCATCCTTTATTGTGTAAATAGCTTTCCGGCGCTCCCTAAAGATTCGCAAATATATTTTTCACGGTTGTCTTTCTATGATAATAAAAGAAAGCATCCAATGAGCTGTCCCTGTCCACAGTGACAGCGCTGAGTTACGCATACGTTTTACTATCCCTGTGGTTCTCTAATCCTAAATCATCGAGTGCTTGGGGATGATAACCCCCCCCCCCGCACCCCGAAACCACTTCACGATTCGTGTACTATAAACCCCCCAGTAGAACCACTTCACATTATAGCTGTACCATAAAACTCTACAAAACTGAAAAATATGTATGAAAAGTCGACGCCAAGTCCGCTCGATAAAATAATAAAGTACGGTATTTCTACTAAGGTGAGGTTATAAGCGGATACGTTTTATTAATACTCTTAACATATTTCCTGTTAGATGCTTCAAACAATATATTCGTAAAACGTGGAAGGAATAAACATTAACAAATATTATTGGTCTTGAAAATTAAATTCAAGCATATTACAAGAATTATACTAGACATAAGTAGAATGTTTAAGATGAATCAGTTTTACCTTTTAGATACATCTTATTTCTTGTATTTTTGGAAGAGATTTTGTTGTTATATCACACACATTTGCAATCTGACATTAATGCAAAAAGTGAACTTTAAACAAGCTGAATTTGTAGTAAAACTATGATATGGGTGGAGTGGAAGGTTAAAAAGAAGAGGAAAGAGAAATGTGAAGGGTTAAAAACCTTTAAATGAGTCCCTCTCTTCCCCAAATACACACGACACGACACGAGCTTCAGGAAAGTTCCTACGCGCCTACGTCACATCTCCGTTTCATGTCGTCGACATCATTTCAATATGTCACCTTTGAGGCCGGCTTTTAGACACAGGATATTCTGACTAACCTCCGGCTATTTTCACTGCATGCATGTCCACGTCAAAGACTTTTGACATTTCCGTTTGTCACGTGCCTTTCAAGTGATATTCGTCAAGTTCGAATGTCACAAAGGACACGTTTTATACAATTGAACGTCATATGTTGGTAGAAATCTCCAATGAACCAGACCAAGTGAGGACTGACAAAGCTAAACACGAACATTAATGTTATACCTAAATACTAAATAATGATAAATGATGTTTTATTTAGTTTAATTAGTTACGGTCTTACTTTCTATTCATTTATGATAATGATTTTCAAAGGAGGGCTACACTGCAATACAACATACATCGCACAATGAAATAATTAAAACAACATAGAGATGTGATAAATAAATAGTATCAAAAACCACAACAAATTTCAAAAGAAAATGGCAAAATAATAAAATGTTAAAAAGAGAAATATAATGCAAATATAATGTTAATTGTTAATTAATTTATAATGCATTTAATTCACTGTGCAGGTGCAGTGTGTAACCATGACATGTGCATTACTTCTTGAGCCTATATTGAAATATTCTTAAAAAATCGTTGAACAGCAACACACGAGGTGAACTTTGAACTTTGAAGTTGAAAGGTTTGCTAATTTATAAGGAAGGTAAAACCTTCCCTTCCCTTCCCCGCACCGCCACGACCGTCGCCGGGAGATATATTGTGTCGCAAGTAAAAAGTGAAATATAGTCCTTAGGTGTCACCCGTCGGTTTCTTTTCACTCAAAACTTCCAACTTCCCTTTTCGTATTGGAAACTATTTCTGAAGGCTCGAGCAGTCACTCAAGCCAAACACGTACACGAAAAATAAAATAATTTCCGTTAGTGTTGGGATTTCGTTATAATAATAAAATTACTTTCGAAGTGAGAAAATCTCATCAGTGAAACATAATTGAATTGTTAATAAAATCTATGTATATCGAAGTGTATCTTCCTTCTTAAATATGTAACATGTCTATCAAAGGCTTAAGGACAAGGTTCAAAAGTGGCGTACCAATCATAGACCGATCCTTTTAGCCTTAGCCAGCCTGAAATTATTGTTGTGACTATTTTCTAATTCGCCATACACGAACAATCCACCTGCTTAGCATGCAAACACTCCCGGGTCCCGGGCCGCCTCCAGCAAGGCCTAACCTTGGTCAAAGTGTTGATTGAATCAAAACGATTTAATACCCGTCTTATGTCCAACTCAAACAGACCTCAAGGCGGACGGTCTGTGCACAAAGGAGCTGGTTCAATCCCCATGCTACTAATGTGATTTACCGTGACGAAGCCCACATAATAATCCTCGCCCGCCTTGGGTCACCACCTTGTTTCATGTGTAGTACGGGGACAGACGTGCTGTGGAGATTCACACCCAACTAAGGCAAGATACAATCAGAGCTACTCGCGTTCGTTCTACGGACTACCAGATGAGGTGTTACGAGACTAATAAATCTGCCGGATCTTTGGTCCGTGTGTCAGCGCAAAGGACTAAAGAACACATTTCATCTCGTAGATTGTCATTGAAGATATGAGCGCCTACCGTGTCTGAAATTCAAAGTGAAATAGTAACGTGTGGATTCAGTTTCACGCTTATACCTTACACGATGAATTTAAATAACTCCCGACAGGTTTTTAGCCCATTGAAACGGAGGCATATTTATTTCGTATTAACCTATTTTGTTACGGCGTCAGAAAATCTCTTTCAACAATTTCTCAAATTTCGGTTATCAACATAAATAAAAGAATCACAAAGGAACTGTTATGAATTAACTGTTGAGACGACCGAGATGTCTTCAACATATACCGACATGCCGAAAGAAGGTTATTTACATCATTCCATTACAATTTACCTGGCCAATGATTCGACAGGCAGGCCAATGCAGGATTCCAGTCCAGGCATTTGTATCTACATTATTCAGTAAAACACAGCATTTAGGAAGGCCGCAAATTTACAAACATTAGTTGTATAAGGGGTTTATGGCTAATTACACCAGTGTAATGTTTTACCGATATAAATCTATCTACACTCATCGGCACAAGATATTTAATTTGATCAAAGTTTATACTTTTAATTTCGTCATAAAGACCAACTTCGTAAAATGAACTTCATAGTCAGAATTTCATGGGAAACAATCTGGTTACATTTCATGAATTGGTCACTTAATTAATTTGGTTCGTTTATACTTTTCAAGTTTAAACATTTTTTTATATAAAATCCGTCAGTGCGAATTGAATGAGAAACTTTCTCGAAAGAGAACTTTTCACGCCTATTTTGACCGCGCCGAGTAAAATGTCACACCAGGCGTATGCACACAGCCATACGGACTCACAGCGGGCCTAAACGGACAATATATATTAATAAAAAGGTCGTATAATATGACGGTATAAATCACTGACTCAATGAAAGCAAAAGTTGAATGGTGCGTCATTAAAAAAGACTGGAACGTCAGGGAGAAAAGAAGACAGTCACTTGAGAGCAATCCACAACCCCTATAGATAATGATCATATTACATTGACTGCTTCAATCGGCTCGGAGCTCAAGCCCGCCAACTAAAAGTACAATGAGAGGCTGGGAATTGAGATCATAAAAACGTAAACAAAAATTAGATTGGAAGCAAAGATTGTCAACGTTTTGAAAGTCTTTTTCATATATTTTTTGGTTGCTCTTGATGTCACTGAAAGAGGCTTTGGTTTGATCCTGTACCACAATGTCCACCGGTGTTGACTCAGCTTGCACAGGATGCGGTACACACGGGGTGAGTTTTCAGCCTTGTATGCCAGTAATATTGAAATCACGCAAGGGGGTTTATCAGATGCACCTCGCACGGGGGTTTTGTTTGGCTTTCAACGGGCTTGAAAGGCTTTGCTGATGGTTTTGATGGTGACTGTGCAGCCTCTGTGGAACAGTCGCACGACTGAACTCTAAGGTCGACGTTATAAGCTTAGAAAGTTCACGTTTCACGATAATTTATACGGACGTTAATGTCCATTAATGTGAGGACCAAAATTTACGACAGTTGTCTGTAGTTCAAAGCTTCTATACAACCGTGCAACCTACGTACAGCCGTGTCGAAAAGCTAATACTTCTTTCCTGCGAGATAAATTGCTTCGGATCAACACTTTAGCATTTGATTAAAAATGCTTTTCTATAAGAAATGTGGGTAAGGTAATTCTTATAGAAGCACAAAAATATAATAAGTTTAAATTGCATTTTGGTTCTCTGCTGGACATTCTTCACTGAATGTCACTTAAGCCTTCAAGTTGTAAATTTGTTAATTCAGGAAGACGCTTTACATTAATGGGACGATCGAGTGTTTCACGATACGTAGACAGTTTGATAATGAGCGTGTTACTAAAACTGTATGTGTTGAGATAACGTTCAATAATTCGCTACACATGTTTCAAAACTTGTTATAATGTGGTCAATATGAAATGAGAAATCTCGAGCAAGCCTACTCAACTCAACTCGACTCACTAAAGGCTTACCCGAAGACCTTCCAGAACTCATGCATTTATTATTTTCATCTCTTATTGGTCGGCATTGAATCCGCTGGTCTCCCTTCTAGCAGCGTACGTTCGGTTTGATTGAGAATAACGAACACGAAACATCGGATTGAATGCTTTGATTGGAACGCTGGGCTCATGGTGGCATGAACAAAACCAAGCTTACTTACATGCGTACATACATATGGCCTCTAGAGACGCACGATATCTATCTATAATGAGTCGCGTTTGCTCATCCATACGTAACAACAGACAGTAGATATATATACGTTTTCGCACAAATCAGGACCCAAAGACAAGCGCTGGCAATCGATTTGATGTACACTTTCTAATGATACTACAATCCATTAAAAATGTTTCAGGAACACGACAAAAGCAGGACTCCGGAGAGTTGTGCTGCTGTTTGGTGGTCTACTTTCAACTTAACAAATTAATACAGCCCGGTGCCGGTGTAAGGTAGGTATGCTTTTACACAAAATTACCAATTTGTTATCTGCGTGCAAAATAGCTCCGGCTGTCAGCGGTGTACACGGTTCGTGTCCCTGTATACAAAGAACAGCCTTAACATGACGGGCTGTTTTATTAGTCTGCCGTTGCTTTAAGGAAAAAACAATTTCTGTTCGCCGTCTTTTACGTCACGAATAACGTTTGGAAGACGGTAAGAATAAAGTCAAGAAAAAAAAAACAATCATGGAAGATGAACTTGAAAATTCAAATAAAGAAAATGCAAACCTAAAACATGACTACAATACTCTTCCAAGCCGAGGTTCATCAATTTTGCAAATGTGTGTGCGTGTGTAGTTGGATAACTTCACGCAAACACGTGTCTTACTCCGACTCCGACTCTCTCAGACTACTGCGAGATTGGAACTCATATATCCTTCATACCAAGATCTTTTCTTTTATTAGTTTATGCATCCTCCAGTCGTGGCTAGAAAGTGCCAGTTTGAAGTTGACTGTAGATAAAGAAGACGCGTTAGTTTCAGCACAACTTGTTTGTGTCGAGAAACGTGTTTGTGAGGTACGAAACCAAACAAACACACATTGCATTATACACTTCATACCCAGATTTGACCATGCTTTTATTTTGTTTTCTAATATATTTTGAATTGATGTTACATTTTTATGTTGAACAATGAACAGAGCTCTTGTACACAATACCGTGGCTTCCGGTCACGTGGGGTTTGGTAATTTTTCGCTATTCTATTGAGTTATATCACGTTTTGTTACAGAACTGTATATAGTCATAAGCTGGGTTAGTGTTTAATCCAACAAGCTATATAATATTCCGCGTGCAAAGGTTACCGCATGCCATAGAAGCATGAATCAGCAACGTGAAGATACCACACGAAGGAAACGCTGCACTGTCCGCACTGTCCGCACTGTCACTGTCACAGCACGCAGACTTATTGTAGTCCTGGGTCACGTTCACCCAATTGTAATGTGATATGTTATTCCCTGATTGTTGTGCATGATTTTTGCATTTTACATGTGTTGCTTTGGGATTGACTCATGGTCCAGTTTTTTGCTTGAAGGTATTTTTTTTTTTTATCATCGATTTCCAATTTTTGATTTCAATTTTCTTTTTATACATAAAATCATGTGTGTATTAATTTACTTTTCTGCATCGTACCTAATTTATTGTTCTTTACTCTCTACAAGTTTTGAATTTGTATAAAATAGTGCTGCCCTCTCTTATGTACAATTTTTTGTGGCGTTCTATTATCTTTATTGCTACATTTGTTATTGCACCATACAAGATTAATGTTGTTCGTTATGTTTATAGTCCTCTATTGTAACTCGGTAGTCGGAAATATATTTGAATAGGAGAATTTGTTAAATAAATAGTACAATAGATAGCTAGTAAAATGCATGTAGGGATATACCGAACAGACGAGAATACATGATGACAAATGGTAGATGAGACGATATGATGCTATTAGTAACTCTGTGTCCAGGAATGGAAGATTCTAAAACGCGCGCCTGTGCCGCAAATGATTACCGCCTCAATACCCTTTTGTGTGAAAAACAATATCAGACGTCACAATGGTGTAGTAGACACCACACTTGTTATTGGTCCGCATTCAACGTGTTACCAGTCCTTGAAAACGGTGTTTTGATTGCCGGCCGCCGGAATCTCAACCTCCTAAATCAACGGGTGTTGATGTCGTCTCAGAGGGAGGTGTGACAACAATGAACAAGTACACCATTTATACGCAGGGACGACGACGGCGCTGGTGTAGCTTCCAGTAGCTTCCAGTCGCGCGCGACCTTCCCGCCACAAGATCACAACTCGCTAGATATATTTTTATGGCGAGTTAGGGGTTTTTTGGGGACGAAAACCCCCTTCATTCGCATAAGAATTTTGTTTTACATCTAGAATACCGTCGAGTCGAGGCGAGGGCTATATTGCAGCGGGGAGTGCAAGAAAGATGGTGTGTCTGTGACTGCGACCATGTCCAACCTTCATCACTGCCGCCGAGAGCAGCTGGTGCGGCTGGAGCCGACTGGACTGGACTGGACACGCAGCAAACTTCACCCCAGACCACCCCTAGAGCGTAACAATAAAGGAGATACCGTGTTATCATGGAAACTGAACGAGATCAATAGTAATTCCTTCGCCAGATGAGACCCTCGGTTTGGGGAACAAATAAATTCTATGCGGTGCGTAGGTATAAAGTCCATGTGTGGGCGGATACGACTGTAAAATTATGCAATCCGAGCTGCTCGCGTTTTTTTCTTTTTATCGTTCTTCGTTCATAGATAGATGAAGAAGACAAAAAGAATTGAAATCAGAAGTAGAAAACGTAACAGAAAATAAAAAATTGCATAGACGTCAACCTTTCAGAAAATAAATATGAAAAGCCTACTATATTGGTAACTGGTTGTTTTTCTAAACAGAACAGACCCAATACACGATCGTTTTGTATATTAATAAAGAACGGTTTTGTTCAGCTCGCTTCTAGTCGGTCACTCGCCTAATTAAGATGAACTGATTATGTATTGCAATGATTGTGAGCACCGTATCGTTTACGGATAGGGTAGTTAGAGTTGAGGTGGGGCGGGGATGGGGACGGCCTCTTAAGTCCCAAAGGGAGACCATGTATCTTTCCACCCTACCATTATCTCCGCTCTCCCACCCTACGCAAACACTCCCTACTCCAGGATAACCCATATACACAACGACATTAATTACAAATTCGGGAAGCCACGAAATTTTCCGTTTAATGGTCTTTCTGTATCCAATCATGTGATGCATTGCGCATGCGCCCTGTGGCATCGTAACTAATCACAGATAATTGTTGGTTTCCTCGTTGTAATTTCATTCCAGCTGACCCTTATGCTATACCCTCCCACTAACGTTAGCCACTTGGGCGCTTAAACACTAACAACAATAGGCATCCACGCTTACGACACATTTACTAAATTAATGGCCACATCCTAAATAACAAATGAGCGAAGTTGAAAACTTCTTCGTAGTCTTCTCATTACAGTCAAGACATTTCTGTATAACAAGGTTCATGGAAATTTTCTTTGTGCGGAAATAGAATGAACGAAGGCACTTTTCGAGCGAGACTCTGTTTAGGTCGTAAAGTATACCACGTTACCTATTAGACGACAGCCAGACCACTATGTCAATCCTAAAACCGAAGCTGCTTATTATAAGACATGATGTCAACATAACGAGGAATATCGAGAAGGTGATCGGACGATGTAAGAGCATTGGGGCCCTTCCATAATAGTACCCAAAATACTTCAATCCCAGGTGGTTACTTTGTATATAGGCACCGCCGCAGAACGCCCCATCTATTGGCTTTGATTGATATATCAAAGTCCAGCGACAGTGTAAGTATGATTACCTCATTCGTTGATGTTTTACTTACATAAGAATCAGGCTGTCAATGCTCATCGTTTGAGTTTCCAGTTGTATGGCCACCCCAGCCCCCGCCCGTCTCAAAGCATGTTTCGATTGGAACGACTAAATGTAATTAGGTTACTTGTCTGGCAGTAAAAAGTGACGGGCCGGCGTGTTTTTGCAGCTCGGCCAACCCTTGTTGCAATCTCGGGTGATATTTTACTCCAAGTATGACATTTACTGGGGAGGAGGCCGCTTCTGTTACAAATGAACCCTAATTACAGATCTTGTCTCATAATTATGTCCCAGCATTCAATGTTGTTGATCCCACCAGACGCGGATGTTTAGATTGGACGGTATCGGGTAGTGGGTAATGCTGCTTCTCGTTAATCTATGGCAGATTTTAATTAACAATATTGATTTCATTGCAACTCCGTGGTTAGTGGCCATACATGCAAATCAGATCCCGGCTCGGAGCGCCGTGTCCATGCAGTATATGATACCCATCGTGAGCTCGCATCCCTTCGATGCCACAGACAGAGCCATAAAGAACTAATCTGGCTGTGTCGAATGGCGCACGCGATGTCCTGAAGTATGCCTGGCTGTTCTGTCTGCAGCTTCATGGCATGCAAGAACGAGGCAATCGCGGTGAGCAAATTGTGCTATCGCTTATAATTTGTTATAGTGCACCTTCTAGTTTATGTTATCCAACCACTTGCTAGAGCTAACTAAATTCAGTAACAATTACCACTCAAAATTCAAAATTACTGTAGATGGCAAAACGTAATTATTCAAACGTGGTACTGCAAAATTGATAACCTTAAATTTTGATAATGTGGCATACGAACAAGTATATACTTAGTTAACAATCATTATACAATATTACGTTTGGAAGAATGTGGGCCTATATGAATCACAGGTTAGTTTCACAAATTGGGAAAACTATATATGCGAAAACAATACAAACGTATAGCATCTTATGATCAAATTTGATTTCACATACCAGCACGAATGCACGATGTGATAAATTCCACCTCCTACGCTGTGATGATATGGCATGCATATTATACGACAACACAGTTGACAAGATACCAAGCAAATACGCCCTAGTGCCTCCACATGGAAACGACTTGTTTTACTAAGTAATGCCAACCTACACAATTTTAAGAGGATTGTACTCTGCCGTCTCACAAACAGACGCAGCAATAATTGTATTCGGTTCGAAACATAAAACAGGTAACGTACTTTTTATGTACGTATACGTTGAGTTTTTGTCATTTGAATTTTAAATTCTGTCTCTCGTACCTTCAGACTTGTTAAAGTTTTCCAATTTTAGTCAGTTATATTACCTTTCGGTTGTGGCCACACAATGTGACAAAATAACATAAACGGTATTTATTCTTGTGATGGAATGATAGATCTGATCTCATCTAGCTTGAGATTGAATCCTAACGTATTACAGTTCGGTATACAGGACCTTATGGGACGTAGAAACACTGTTCCTTCCCTTGTTCACTTCAACAGGTATCGACTACTTGCCGGTAATCGGGCTCTCCGCTTCTGTTCGTTATCATTAATCACTCGCTCGCCGCTATCTCGACTACCTTCTAAGCACAAAAGTGAGTAGTTAATCGCCTCTATAGGAAAATAAATCCTGATATAAAGGCGACATGGGGAACCGTGAAAATCTGGTGCGCCCAACGTAAAGAGTTGCTGGACGTGTTTGGGCCTTCTAGCGGCGGCACGTTTGAAGTAGGATAGTTTCGTTTCAATGGTTTGTTTGAAACTAGCTCTGTAAGATGTAAAATCACACTTGAATTTGAATTGTAGAGTACACTGAATACGCTACATGTTATGAAAAATATAATAAAATGTAATATTTATTATGTGGATTCCCCATCTCTCAAATTCAAATACCAAAAGGTGTATTCGTTCGCCCATATACATAAACATGACTTGCCACACATTGACGGTTTATATTGCTGGGTCATTATGAAAGAATGGCTACACGTCACTCACTCGCTTTATCGAATTGACGAAGCCGCCAGATGTTTTTGGGAGCTTTATTGTGTGCAGACTTTAATTAAGCAAATGGCCACCGTAAAGCTACCCTCCCCGCCTGCAATGTGAAGTGAACAACCGGAGCGACTGGATGCAATTTCACCGTTTCATATAACAAGTGTTTAATTGACCTCTCCGACTAGTTTGTTATAACATTTATGGTACAACGATCAAATTTTAATCGGCAATGAAAAGTTAGTATGTGCCCTACAGTTGTATTGTATCCACGACTATAAATGCAATTCGTACTCGCAGATATGACTGCGATAGAAACAGCGGTAACATGTCGACACAATGCAAGTCTTTGTAATGACCTTTCGGTAATAATCTAATTTATCTGAATTTGATGGAGAGTATATAGGAAACGTGAATTGTGAATTGTGCAATAATAGGTCACCTCATCATTCAGATAATCCATTTTAAATGTTATAACCACATCAACGTTCCATATAGAGAGATATGATTGTGAACCCGATTTCTAGTGAAACAAATGCCCTTTTCTTGCTATTAGGATCTCGTAGAATTTCCGTACCTTGGACGCATTGTGAAAATAATTGTTAAACTTGTCTAACGAAATAGAAGGGGAAGTTTTGTTACTTACCAAACTTATTATATACCTAGACTGAGGCAGCGCGGCAGTCTAACTTTCAAAGTTTTCATTTGACAGTGTACTACATTGTCTGTCTTTTCATGTTCAAACAAAAGGCTCGTTCATCTTGCAATCGTAGAAGAATCTACCTTGCGCATATCTTGAACAAAGACATATTATAGCAATGTTTCTGGCAGTAGCTTCTAAAGATAAAAGAGGAAAATGTATTTGGACGAACCACTTTCATTTAGTACGAATAGTTATTGCGTTATTTGTTAGTTGGTAGTTAACACTTGTTTGACCTGTAGATCCAAAACTTTGCATTATTTTAGGTTTATTACATGGTATTTAGTCAGTGTTCAGATATATAGTATGTGTATGTTTATTGTTTACTGAAGTTGTATTTGTATGCTATGTACACGATCGAGGTTTTCGGGCCCGCGTTTCATAAATTAATTTTACACTCGGAAAACGCCGCACGAGAACTGCGTTGACAGATGAGCGATCTACTATTATATTTTAAAAATTATGTTTAAACTAATTGCCTATCCCAGGTTCTTCCATGACATGACTAACCTCAATTACTTACAACAAATAACATTTAATTTAAACATTACAGCTATACTAGCTATATTGGCCAACAGCATTGCAAAAAAAGTTCGCCAAATAATGATAATAACCCACGCACTTGCGTACACGCGCGTCACAGAAAAAAGTTCGCCAAATAATGATAATAACCCACGCACTTGCGTACACGCGCGTCACAGAAAAAAGTTCGCCAAATAATGATAATAACCCACGCACTTGCGTACACGCGCGTCACAGAAAAAAAAGTTCGCCAAATAATGATAATAACCCACGCACTTGCGTACACGCACGTCACAGAAAAATTGTTTGCCAAATAACGTTAGTAAAACACGCACTTGCGTACACGCACGTTTAAAAAAATGTTTAGGTCTAGTACGTTGGGCGCCAGTTGTTACATCTCCAAGGATGATTTAGGATAGTCAATGATGAGTAATGTCACTAATTACACGGATGCATAAGAAACGATGATTATTTATTAGTACTACGAATATTTAAATACTACAAATTACAGTGAATACATGGAACACACAATCACCCAGCACCGTGTCCGGTCACTAGGCTCTTACGTTCCACACTGCCCCTCACACTCTCCCAGGCCTTGACCAAGGGCCCTCTTCGGTCCGCCCACCCCAACCTGACATAGAGGAGGAGGGGTGGTAACCCTACAACCTTTAAAACACATATAACAATTTGCGCGATAGCGATAGAGGGGTGGAAGAGAGAGAGAGAGAGAGAGAGAGAGAGAGAGAGAGAGAGAGAGAGAGAGAGAGAGAGAGAGAGAGAGAGACCCATGTAATAGATATATTTTAACTCACCTATTGATTTTTAAGTATTGTCGATGTATAATAATAAACACAAAAAAGATGTATACTCCAACACAATTTTATTACATTCCTCGATTGATTTTTTTTCCAAATAAACTGATCGACAATATATGCACTAAAAAGGTAATCTGTAACTCGAAATACCAAATAGCACCAATCACCAGTAATGAACTCACGTCCGCTCCAAGACATCAAGAACGTGTGACCGGTTTCTGTACCTTTTGTGAGGAATTACTCAACTATAAATGAACAAGGTTAAACTATTTATTTCACCAGTTAATCGTACTTCTATACTAAGTCGCGTATCCCTGTGTGTATACGTATACGGTAAGCATCCACGTATACCTGATATATAATCCTAATTAAACGTTATAATCGGATTAATTTAATACACAGACAAATCATTTGATCCCTAGAGTGGAACATTTCTCGTGAGAGGGAGAAAATGGTTGCTCTTAATACGTTCACACTAAATTACTGGGTTGGTAAAACGAGCTGTTGCACTTTTCGGTCTCTGCATGTGTTTGAATAATGTGCTCAATCTAACTGGAGCCAGAGCTTTAAGATTCACTGGGTTGTAAGTTGACTGGAATAGAACCGAGTGAGGCGCTCTAGTCGCCGAGCAAGCGCCTCGATTGCAACTCAAGCGTATATACACGGAAGGAGGAGGCTACGTTTAGATGCTATCATGCGAAACTACGCCAAGACAAAGTCTGGAATAGAAATGGGACCATTAAAAAAAGTTCCGTCGAATGAGCAGGAAAATACACATTACCTTTCGTCGACGTATTTGTACAGTCTTCGATAGTTTGTGTATTGCAGACGCGGACGTTTCGTGTTTAGTTTATCCCCAGTAAAGCGAATGCCAGTCGTTCTGGTGATGTTTCTGTCTGTGAGAGGATATTCTATGAGTGTGCACGTCAACCTTCAATTACAACACGGCATATTTTATGAGCCTTGATACAAAGTTGTGTACTTATCACAATATCGGCTATTCTATAAATATTGAACTGCAACATAGCATCTGCCACGGATATCAATACATAAGACTGCGTATAGTTCTAACACCTACAACAGGAATACATATCATCTGAAATAGAAACACAGCGAAGGTGCCACAAGAGGATATATTCATGCGGCTATAACTAAATGTGGTGACTCATGATGAACACTCATGGTGAAACATGACTCTCAATCTATGTAACGTCTTCGAGTCAATCAAGATTCCATTTTCCATGCGTCCATACAACTACAATATGACGTATAATCAATAAGTCTTGACATTTCTTTAAGGCGAATATGAGTTTCTGCGTCTACAATATTAAAATCGTTATTATCCGTTGGGAAGAATGCAAGAAGCAACGACGTTGTATCTACTATTTGTAGGATCAACGGAGCAACATCTACCAGCACATGTGTGTGTGTGTGTGTGTGTGTGTGGATCCATCAGGACCATGCGTTCACAGTTTCAAGTTGGCATTACCTCAAATTGTGCGTGTTTCTGGCAGAAAAGTGGAAGTGGTGTTTCTAGGTTCACCATCCATCGTGCAAAATCTGCCTGCTATATAGGGTGCCATCTTGTTCATCTTATAATATATCTCCATTCCATCTTCATTAAGCTCTCGTTTGAAGTTGCTGCTCTTCATTCATTGAGTTTCTTGTTTCTGTATCATCAGCCATCCTAGCTGTCTCATAAAGGTGACTCAGCCTCTCTCTCTCGCGCGCTCTTTTACGTATATATCGGATAACACTGTTCTTCCTCCATCTCTCTTTCATCTCTCTTTACCAGCAGACCCTGGTTTGTCTAGGGACGGCCTACAATTTACTAGCATGTATACAATTTGTTGCTTCCTTTCATTACCAACAGACATATGTGTGTATGTCACCAAGAATTGCATGAACAAAACAAAGTTTGTTTTTATAGAATTTCAGTTACAAAACGTCATACTATTACTAGACTACATTTGTGTTGAGCCAGTAAGACCCTTTTATGCTGGAGGTATGACCGCTATTTAGTTGAAGGTGATTAAAGACAACACAAGTGACCCCTTGTGCGACCTCGCGAACCCTCTCACCCTTTGGTCTGCCAGCATGACCTATTCGCCTGAAGCCACACATGCTTGCAATGACTTGTTCAACTCAGACGGAGGGATCAGGTGCGAAGGGCGAAACATACAAATATGAGCAACAAACTGGTGAGTGGTGAGTGGTGAGTGGTGAGTGGTGGGCTTTGTACGGCGTCCGTTGTTGGCAGCAGAGGGAGAAAACAAACAAGGAAAACTTTGAATTAAAATCTTAAATCTGTATTCATTAAGTTAGAAAAGAGTGGTGAATTGCTAATTGTGAGTTTCGACGATTCTATTAAAAACTTTTTTCGAGCTAGTCTCCAGTTTCTTTCAAAAGAATTATTTTTCTTTAATTTCATCTAGGAAATGCGTATAGGCTGTCGCATGTTGTATGGAATATCAATACTCTCTTTATTATGCTTATTTTAAAAGTTGACAAAACTGTCGGGAGGAATTTCATTTCGACTAGGTATAAAACCCCATTTCCATAATCTCCAAGAAAATTAAAGGAAGAAGTCTTATTCTCTCCTATTTTACGTCTTTTCTAACAATCTGCAACTCGGCGAGGGCAAAAATTAAAATTCTCACAGTTAATATAAAGTTTGGGTTTAAATATTGTATATTCATGATGTAGCTACCGTACGATTCCGTTTGTTTCCATAAGTCAGGATTCTTAAACCCCCACTGAGGCTCAATGTCGTTTTTAACCAAATCTCGCAACTCTACCGGGAAAGATTAGGACCAAAACTTTCTAGAATAAATCGTGGCGCCAGCTGGGATATATAAATATACACTCCCTTAAAATATTTAGATTTGTTTGTTTTCTATTGAAGTAAAAACGTGTTCATTATCTTATATTATGACAGGCTGACAGCTATGGTCAATGGTGGGGTGTCTTGCTCTCAACGATAAGAGACTTTTAAAGACTCGAGTCACCAGGAGCTGTAATACTCATCTCCACGATAAGGCAATACACATAACATCTTAAGAAGTAATTTAATCATTTTCTGTGACGGAAATGTCAACAAACAAATATCTTTCCTGGCGGTTGAACCCAGCGAGGGATAAAAAAGAAAACAATAATGCACTCATACTTATTCCATCATAGTTGCATAGTTTGCAGCTACGGCAGGTCAAGCGACAAGAGATCAATCGATTTACGCAACATTGTGAAACATTTTTATTTCTATTTGAAAAAATATATCTTGAATAAAAAGAAGGATTAGGTTAAAATAAAATCACTTTACATAATAACACCATTTGAAAATACAAAAACAATTAACGTGTGTTTGGTTGGAGTTTCTAAGAATGATACAGCCAGTAACCACTGCCATGCTGTACGGCCGACAAGCATGTGGGAAGAACAACATTAATTTACAGTGAAAGCACTTGTCACTTTAAAATAAATCCCAACAGACTAGAGATCTATTCCCATAGAAGTGTGGATTGGATGGAAGATTTGAGTTTTCTACGTCAGCGCTATATTCAAGCTGTCGCGAGCATCCACGCAGTCTGGGGGTCCCATGTCAGCAGGGCTGTGACTAGATAATTTATTTTTGATAAAGATAAAGATAAATCTCAAAAAAGTTAACTAAGTGAGATAAAAACTTAAGTTAAAAAATGTACCTACATAAAAGATTAAAAATAATTATCATGGTAATTTTGTTTATAAAAGATAATTCTATTATATAATAGGTGTTTCTGAACAAAAGTATGTTTTTTATCCGACAGTAATATTGTATATTGTAACATTTTCCGAACTCGACACTTTGCGCATTTTGTTACCTACTATACATGTACAATGTTATAATAGCCATACCCTCAGGGGGAAGTTTTAATATATTATAGCTTGGCAAATTTATAATCTTCAAGAGGAATACGTTACTCAAAGAGCTACCAGAAGGAATCCGGGTTCCACTCTATCAGAGAAGATAATTTTGGCCTCCATTTTCAAAGATACGGGACTATGAAAACACCAAGTGTAATTTTTTTTATATAATTATTTCGAAATTCGGGAATCTTGGTTTAAAAAAATAGTATACATTTTTTTTCAAAACGATAAGAAAAACGCAAAGTTATCTAGATAAAACAAAAGATAGCATACACTACCTAAATAATTTTAAAATATGTACCCACTCTGTTAAGCACCCTCAATTTTAATATTTTATCCCACAATTTTCGTTCAGAATCACATTTCTCCCCAGTTTCTCTACCCCATCCAGGACTTAAGAGTTACTTATGATTGGTTAGTGTTACTTATGTTATGAGATGACTTATGAGCGTGCCTGTCATTATCCTGAAAGATATCAGCAACATATAGTTGCATAGGCCCATATGAAAAAACAAATTATATTTATTGTAAGAATTATCCCCTAACCACTACGACCCCCCCCCCCCCCCCCCTCCTTATTACAGTGTTGAAAAGGATTTCATTTTTAGGAATCACTGCTGCCTATAATAGATTTATTTCGTACACTTTATACTATTAAAAACAATTCTAGATTCTGTTTTATATAAATTATACATTGAAATTGATGTGTTATTCTGTGTCAAATAGCAACAGCTTTGCCTATAGACACCATGAACGAAATAAAGGATATATAGTTCTTGTTGTTGTTGTGTTGTTATCGTCACCAGAAAGAACGTGCACTACTTTCTGTGCGTGAAGGCGCTTCATTATAAGTGCGTGTGAACGACCACGCACCCTGCGCACTATCATGATCATGATGTACACAAGTGCATTATGTATTTTAACCACCCCGTGTATTCATACGCCTTGTAAGAGAATGAATTAATAATGTCAGACTTTACAGTGGGCCAACAAAATAGTATATACTTGTTTTGACCTTTGGTTAAACGTGAATTATGCAAACGCTAGAGTGCATAATAAAATACACACACAATAAAACTCAACTGTCCCCGTGATATTAATAAAATAAAGATTAAACGAGTCGACGGCAATGACGAAAGCGCCCTGTTCAAAAATGCACTATTACTTTCAAATTGCATGACATTTTGTTAAAGTTAGCATTTGAAGTTGGGGTCACGAATATTAATACTGGCCACTTTTCAAACGCAATGCAGTATTCATCCATAAATTTATGAAATGTCACAATGAGTTCTTGATTCTTAGAACTGATATTTACGTCCAGAAATAAAGTGTATGTTTTAGAATTCACACGCGTTAGAACAATCCACACTCGATGAAGCCGACGGTGGGTTACAGTTTGCGTTTTCAAAATATAGCAAACCACTTCGGTAGGAACGCTCGTTTGGTGCACGCGAAGAAGTTATTTTATGTTGTTGGCTCGTGAAAAATCTTTGACTACGTTTTAAAAACTATATTGACTTGAATGAGTAGTTAAAATGTTTGACCAATTCTGAATACAGTATCATATTCACAACAAAGTTACAGGAACCTGCAAGAGCAACATATCAAATACATTACAACACATAATTTCTTGGTATTGATTCTTGATTGATATTGATATTGATTCTATTGTATCCATTTTCTTGGCTAGATTATTCTTCCTCTTTCTCCAACTTTCATCATTTTGCGTACCAAAGATGTTGCTAAGGTTATGATGAATATGCCTACATTTATATTAGATTCATTGCTGATGATGATGATGTCGACGTGTTTTCTTGTATGATCTATATTTTGATACATTTTTGTAAAACAGTGTTTTATATCTAAATATGTTGTTTGTTAGTAGTTGTACGTAAATATTGCTACTACTAAACACGCAAACAAGTATTCACATTAAAGAGTAGAAAAACTATTCATGTTTACCCTTCTAAGCTATTGAATGTTTGTTTAAGTGTGGTATTCGAGTTATTGTAGACTATTGACGTTAAATAAATAAATTGCAACGCTTCATATAAATCAAATTGTTATTATTACGAGGTTGAGTAATACAACAACAAATTTTAAAAATTACATTCTCGCGCCAGGACGCATGCTCGCCTACAGCTCGCATACAAGTTAGTTCGCCTACAGTTCGCATACAAGTTAGTTCGCATACAGTTAGTTCACATATAGTTTGCATACAGTAAGTTTGAGTAGACCATTCTGAGCGTTCTTACAAAAGTCACGTAAGTTACTCCTTGCTGAATATAGTAAACCAGTTACCTAACGAAGCGATGTCCTAGTTAATTAATTGACCAGAAGAACTGACCACTACCTGGCAGATCGATCCAACAAGTTGTAGTGCACACAACCATTAACTAAGTATGGGTTGGATTTAAAAAGTGAATTCAATAAATAAAACTCAAATCTCATGATTTGTACATGCGAGTGTAGTGAACGTCTCCCTTCTACATGGCACTCGCTCTGTTTTAAATTTTGTTTTTATGTAGCGCGATAGCGGTCAAACGGAGATGGCGATCTGAAATTTGGGCAATCTCGGGGATAAATCTCAAATAAAAGATTTGACTGTTTATGCTATTATTATCATCCTTTCACTAGATCCTAAAATAATTTGTTAAAGAACTTCGAAACACAATATTACTTTAAAACTGTTATTTTTCACTAACATAAATTCTTGAATTGGTGTGTGTGTAGCCGCTAACATGAATTATGATAACTAACAGTTGTGACGTGATGGGCTTTGATCCTAGTGGTTAAGGTTATTATTAAGGTATTTTACAAACGTCATGCGAAAATAATCACGCGCGCGGTAATTTACCATTTTCGAGAATAGATTCACGATTATCGCGTAAGTAACCACTGTTGGTCACCGTGGACCAACACATGCAGACGTCACAGAACTCTATAGCTGCTGCAAATGTTTCGCGTATCTTCTGAGCCGAGACTACGTAGACCCCAGAGACTGACCAAACTACTGGACCCCCACAACGTGCGCGCACTGACCCCCACTAACAAGGTAAACCGCGACAAACCACGGGCGCACTCGACGACCGCTTAATGTGCCGTATCCGAAGCCAACGCTCAACATCTAGAGATTCTACGGCCAAGCTTTGCCGCCGTCACACATTCACAGTAAATTACAACAGCCGGAAGCGCGTTAACTCCATGCAAGGCACGGACGCACGAAAACATTTTTCAGCAACGTGAAATATACGAATTTTTGAGAAAATCTTTCTGTTTGATATATGGCGTTTTAATGTTAATGTTATAGTTACGTGTCAACATCTTCCGGAGACTTTTCATTGCCGCTTCCAAAACATTTCTCTCCAAAGCTGAGAATAAACAAAAACACATCTTCTAAGAGTGCTTTACAAAATGTTAGAATATTTCTCTTCTTACTAAGAACTATATTATCTGGCATACTATAGCACCAACCCCTTTTGATACAGAGGTTTTTACGTGTTGGGCTAAAAAGTGAGTTTCACTTATATATAGTGAACATAATTGTAATTTAATAATTGGTCGATCAATTTAGCTAGTTTCAACTCTATCTAACGGCCCTAGATCAATTTTGAAAATAGTATATTGAAGATTAAAGAACCGAGAACGTATCTCAGGGTACATCTCTATGTGAGTGTGTTGCGCGTTCTTCTAGTGTACACCGACACAATATAGACAGTGATCGGTGGACGGATTGGTTTTCTACGATTGGGATTGCGATCCCGATCCCGATGCCGATAATGTGTGTAGGGAGGTATCCCATGATATAGGTTTTGCATCAGTAAATATGCGTTTGTATTTAGTATGCCTACGTTCTCAACACTTTGCTTATTGGACTTGTCATTCTTATTGTTTTTCTGGACAATGTCTTCTCTCGATCGGTATACACATGTATGTCTCATTTACTGTCCTCTGATTGGCCAGAAACTAACCTTGAGGCTAAGTGAGCCATTAACGTACACCAAGTTATATTTTGTGGTTTATCTAGCTCATCATTTTCTTCTAGCACTAATATAGTAATGCATAATATGTTTTTGTACAAAGCACTCTACACCATGCACGACAATTTGTGATTGCTAACACGCAAATCTTTTTACGCAAATAATTTCGTTAAAATGTTGCGGAGCTATTTGGGCTAACGACAAAAAGTAACGTATAAAACACCAATCAAGTTAAATGTTAAATAACTCGCTCTGTTCCGCCTCCCTTTGGTTCCTAACAAAAGTAGTTTCGAGCAACTAAATGAACGAATGCAATCAATCATTGATGACTACTTCTCCCCCAGCGCGTCGATGCACAGTCGTAGTTGTTGCCTTTGTATACGTCTACACAGTTCATTCGGATGACGCCTAACAACTACAGGCGTAGTTGTGTTCAGTGAAAGGCAGTAAAGAGAATCCTAACCTATAAAAAAACATTTAGCTGCTTAATTGAAAAAAAATAAACTAAACCCGTTCCTAAGCTACACGAGCATCTGAATGAATGGATCAAAAGATTTATTGCTTTGATGTCCAAGATGCCTCCAGAACATAAATCAAGTTTTAATATCATTGAAAGATCATGCGCTCATAAAAAAGATGGTTTAAAACACAAATGCCAATTTCGAAAGTGATGCGCGCCAGTAAATGATCTCGTTTGAACGCGGTTGGAGTGGATGATACCCATAAAATAACATTTTAGGCGGTGCCGCAAGATTGTGAGGGTTTAAAATGTGTTCACAAAGTTATAGCTTATAATTCTGGGGTAGATTTTTCTCGGAACTAAAAGATTTCCAAGACCCGAAGGAAATGCGATTTTTTTGTGGTATACTAACGAAACAAAATATTTGAAACGATTCTTGTTACCACTTTTTTTTATCAATAACAAGTCACTTATTGTTAATTTTTCTTTCGCATATTTTGTCGAGACTTACAACAATTGGAAAGAGTTAGTTACGGGAACGTCCATTGAGATATTTTATCATCCATTTCCAACAACTAGACTACAGTAAAATTTAAATTGTACTATCAAATTTAATAAAATCTTCGTTTCATACATACATAAATCAAAATATTTAAAAACACATACACGGCTAACACACTAGGGCTAATACTAAAATAGATCCCCCTTGGGACTTGTACAGTTGTACTCAGATCTTCCACTTGCCAGGAACCCACAGGGCTGATCGAAGCATTTGCTTCGTATTCAACACAATTCCCTGAGAAGTCAGCTAACTGAAAACGACGTCTCCTTTAAGTACACAATACAGTACATCGCAAGGAATTTACAGAGTAAAACTGGAGTACCAACCCTGAACGTGTTTTAAATCTAGTAGTTTTATCTCTGCAGTGTTGTCACCACACTTGAAGTTAATTTTGTCTAATTTTAATGTTTTTTTTCTTCATGCTTACATTTATATTTTAATAGTTCAAGTTTTACATAGTTTCATAGTTCGAAAGTATGCTTTTCATGTTGTTGCAATGCGTGCGCGCTTTCATATTCGTCGACAGCTCACTGAGGCTCACTACCGCATGCAACATACAACGGCTACCGAACGATCTACCCTGGTCTCATGCATACAAAACAGCTGTGTCCAATAGTATGAACATAATTTTCTTCTTCTTTAGTTCCTAAAATCTACTTGAATCAAGTCCTTTTGTGGTAATTTACGACTGTATATTGGTTAACTGGAAAATCCAAACACAGTGGGCTTAACTATTTAAACTTGTGCACTCTACAAAGAGGAATATCGCCTCTACGAATGTGTAAAAGAACGATAGGAATCTTTTGATTTTTGTTGAAACAGAGTGCATGAAAGAAGCTGTAGATAGGATTGGAGGTCGGCATGAGACTATATATAGTTACGTCGAGACTATTCATAGTTCCCACGTGACGTCACAGCGGCCATGATTGCGACACAATTGATGAGGCCCAATCCTAGATCACTGGCAAATACTATTCAAATTTAATAAATAAGCCTAATTTAGAGTTAAAGAAGTAAACATAATTAATAAAAAAACAAAAATACCAAATACACAAATTTTATTTAAAAAAAACAGGCTAAATTTTAAAGAACTAAGAATTTAGGTGTTCTACCGCAACAGCCTCCAATTGTTTCTCGATGACAACGTCAAAGTTTGATCACAAATGTGGCCGCCATGCGCAAAGATATGACGTACGTGCAACCTATTAATAGAATACCTCCACAGCCTGTCGATAGTAACTTGCCGTGTACTGTGGATATATAGCACAGGTAGCGCATGTATGTACTGAAATACATCTTTCGTTTTAGATGGATGTGAGTTACAAGTTGAAATGTAAATGTAACGAGTATAGCTACTGCATTACTAATGCACAGTTAAGAGTTTTCCATAAAAAGTTCAGTCCGGTCGGTAAACGAGATGGCTGAGTACTCTGGTGTTCTGAGCTGTTACATAAATGTTCCTCAATTACATTTAACTACTGTCACCGGTTTATACTAATAAAAAGCTATCAAGTCAGTCTGAGTTAGCTGAATTCTCTCCGGGAACGACGCTATAACGGAAGGGCAGTTTGACCATTTCCCACAGCCAAGTGCAATATTGATCTAGATATCACGGCCGCCCATAACCTTTATAAAACTGTTCTTATTTTATTACCACATGGCACAAAGTTTCTGCGTAAGACACATAAACGGTTTTTGTCGGCGGGAAAATT
Organism: Isoperla grammatica; assembly: GCA_945910005.1. Taxonomy (NCBI): domain Eukaryota; kingdom Metazoa; phylum Arthropoda; class Insecta; order Plecoptera; family Perlodidae; genus Isoperla; species Isoperla grammatica. Next base: position 43,916,588 of record OX246737.1, on the reverse strand, counting down.
TTCGCACCACAGAAAATATGTCTAGAACTAGAAGTCTACCCCATCGTAGCGACCTCGGTGTGGGTCATAATGGCATGAATGGATCGATGCTGTCGAAAATTCTCAAACTACTCTCCATGCGACCCCTTATTTGCCTTTGTCTTGCGCAACTTCCTTTGTTTCAGTCTCTATTCTTAAGAGCTATAGTAGCCTAGCGCACATGGAGATATCGCCTCCATTGTTGTACGCCACTTCTCCTGCAGACGAGAGGCGATCGTCACACAAAAGCACGATGCTTAACAATTCCAACATGGACGGCTACTGCTAGACTACACGATTGGGATCGAAATTGTAAATAAAAGGCGGCAAAACAAAAGATTTAATTAAAATTGAAGTGTTGCAGAACTAATTTACGCTAATAGTTATGTGAAAAGACTTGTAAGGTGAATGTAAGGAATCAATCAACATGGTGGGAGTGTCGACCTTCTTAACTCTCTGCTGCGATGAGGATATTTCGGCTTTACGTCGAGTATATTCCAGCAAGAATGTTCGATCGATCAATCAATCAAGACAATTAATGTGGATGATGATCATGTGAGTGCAGATTAAGACAATCCACACTGCATTCATACACAAGCCAGGATTCGAACCTGGTACGCTGGAACCACGGCTTACCAGACTTACGTCTAATGACGACAGCCAATATAATTATGCAGTGCCTAAAATTAAATATAGGTAGTTTTATGTTTAAGAATATTTCGGTGAAAGGCTATCTATTTTAGAATTGATATAGCATGTGGATCAGTGTTATAGCACACATGCCACTGTATCGTGAGTTTGTGGGCTTAATCCAAGCAGCCAATAATCCCCATCGGGTCGTTTCTTCCCCAAGGGGGTTCTCATTCGTAATACGCCGAATTGTTATTCTGGCATCGAGGTAGTTCTGAAAACAGGGGCTTTGATTGTATTTTCTAACTCTCTAATTACCGAGATGTACGTACCGAGGAATTGCACACAGATATTGTTATCGGATGATGATACTATGGGTATAACGCACCTTTCAGGTTATTTCAAAGTTCTTCTATTCGTATTGTTCCTGAGAATTGGTCCGAATGAAGTGGGTTGTTATATACATTGGAGTTGGTGTTATTAGTTACAATATATAATGTGTGATACTTTATTTATTTAAATTAACTGTAGATTAATTTATAAAGTAACCAATATAATAAACACATTCATCTTATTCGTTCCGCAAATGTTTAAACTATGAAATTGAATTGAATTGAATTACTTTTATAGTTCTGCTACTATAGCGTATTTATTAATTATTAATTCTGTTGGTTGCGCAGTCGCCTATATTATCTTACCTACAAGCTACATACGCTTTCAATAATTATCTGTCCAATATCTACCGTTCGTTTGGATTATGCAAGTTCACTGACGCGACATAATTCTTTTGTACTTTCATCTTGATTATTTTTAATTTCTGTTCGGTTTTATATTATTGCAATAATAAAGTAGTGCATAAGTTTATTTATAAATCGCTTTTTTTGATACAATATACATACTGTACATGGTATACAAATCATACCATGGTCATTATTGTGGTTCTCGTGTGAGTTACTTGGGAGATGTATTAGTAAAGCTCCACGTCCTCCCCTCCCCCTTGCGAGCACCAGTATAATCATGTTTTAGGTTCCTAAGTGAGAAATAATGCCTAAACAGGTATTTAATGACGCAGCAGTATACGCTTCATCCAGTCAGACGATTTGTAACGAAGGCCATAATTTTATAAGTAACCAACCATCCAACACGTTTCGCATGGCGTCCACGCTGCAAACATGCGTGAAAACCCGTCGCATTATTATTGTACTACAATACATCACTCTCCCGATAATTGATCGTCCAACATAACAACGCAATCCACGCAGTCAAACGCTCACGTCAAACTCGGAATTGATTTTCAAGTTTGTTTCATGTTTCACATCACTCTTCAGCCTCACCGTCGTTGTCGTTTTTTTTTTCTGCGAGTATAATTTTAATTTATCTTTGTTGTAAACATATTGGAAGGCGTCCATACGCAATTCGGGGAGGATACGTAGAAATATGATTGACGTTGTAATTCTAGGGCAGGCAGAAGGTGAATAATTACATTGATCTTCTTGAACAGCTGTGTAACGAGCCGGTTCGTGCGCGACCTTCCATAATGTGGCCATTACTCACTCTCCCGCCGCGCCGCGCCACGCCACGCCGCACCACGCAACGCAACAACCTGGCCGGCGCACACGCACGCACGCACGCACGCACGCACGACACACAGATACACGCACACGAAATAACAAACGAAAACAAACATTCAATTGAATTGAAAGTGGGATGTGTGACAATCACTCTTTAGATGTTGCCGATAGTCTGGGCGAGAGGGCCAGAAAGGAAATTGCCTCTAATAAAGATTTCCTCGGCGGACAATTGTGTAAATGAGGTGGCGAGAACAAGTCTCAAGTTTTCTTGACACAAGACACAACTTTTACGTCGTAAAACGCAATCTTCTATTTTAACGATATCGGAAAAGCAACCTTAAAAACAATAAACATGTAATGATCGCGTTAATTTATCTCTCGTCGAAAGAAAAACATCTTTTAAAAACAACATCAGACCACGATAAATTTGACAATTTACGAAATTCTACACTTAATACAGGATTTGAATTCATGTTCCGTGGAAACCACCTCCCTCGGTTCTAGTCGCATGGTCGGGTCTCGACCAACTGTGTTTGCTACGTCGCGATATACGCAGGTAAGTTATGGACATAAAGCATAAGTAAACCGTTTAACATTAACAATATTAGACGAACGTTTTGTTGAATGTTACATCAAATTTGTGATGTCTTGGCTACAAATGTTTATTCGACGCAAACCTCGTTTTGCAGTGAAGTACTGGTTACAGAAGTGACAAGCGAAGTGCAGCACATAATCTCACGTTTAAAAGATACTCGATAATAATACCGACCTCATCTCTTTATTTATTATTCCTCTAGACTCTAGAGTATTTTAAAATCTCTTTATTGGCAGATTATCACGATGGGACATGAGAACTTCTGGCGGAAGAAAGTTGCTTGCCACAATGTATCCCCCCCACACCCCACCCCACCCCCCTCCCAAACGATTTCCAAACGAGTTCGAGGACGTGGCGCAAGGGATTAGTGGATTTTTTTTTAAACGTTATGTTTTTGTTTACCACCACCACCACGACACGACTCGTGAGAATATGAACATTGTACGAAAACGAGGAAAATACAGCAGTAAGCCTCCATGGTAAGAGGAAGTTGGTGGAGAAATACATTGTACACCGACTAGTTCTTGAAAACGAAACTAGTTGAATCTGCGAATAAATTAGGTGGAAGTAAATAATGTGGAATTTTTGGATGTTCCATTTTCATGTAAATAAAAATAAAAATAATATGTACAAATTTTAATAACATTTTCTTACCTCCCTAGAGATGATGTATAAATGTGCCAAAAAGCAATTTTCAAGTATGAAAAATATACGTGAATGAAGTGAATGAAAACGATGTATGAAAAAACATATAAAACTATAAACCAGACATTACATAATCCACTTCCAACTTCCATGTTTCACCTACGTGAGTTCTCCAATTACCATCCATTTAAATTATTTTCACAAAAATATCATGCAATATAATATATCGTATCCCGTAGCATATTATCGTTTCTCCGGTACTAACAACTTGTTGGAAATTAATGTATTGCTCTTCCTCTGAGCTAACTTTAGTTTACAATATGGATGTAACGTCGAGTATCAACACGAGTTTACTCACCCCCTCCCCTGCCCTGCCACAACCGCATCCACCTACTTTGCACAATCAAGACCGGGGAAAAATCCACCCGAATGTAATTAATGTTGAAAGAGAAGGAGGAAAAGCCACCCCATTCAGCTGACCCACTTCTCTTGGACGAGAGGCAGACGAGACGAGTGGCAGAAAGATAGCCAACTAACTAGGGGTGGTTTTCAAGAAGCCACCTCTTCGTGCGCCGGCGATACGGAGACCCTCATTAAAAACCACCTAAATCAACGCGATGCATTGTCGTGGAAAATTAACGAGAAAACCTATTGTAAAATTCCAGCTCTTTCCTTTCTTGGTTTCGTTCCCTTATTATGGCTCTGGTCCGAGACTAAACAAAGGCTTATGTGCTGAGGCTACCAAAATGGTTTTATCCGCCATTGTGAATTAGTTTATTCATTATTCGTCACAAAGGCATGGGATGGAATTGAAATTGACATTTTCACGTCAATCTACAGAAACTCATCAACGAAGTTTTCGCACAAAACGTTGTGTCAATACAAGTTAATTAACCAAACAAAACCTATATACATATTTTTTGACGCAAACCGTTAATACAGTTGACGCTATATCTAGGCTAGGGGCTCTCGCCGCTTTGTTTGCTTTTCCTACTGTACAATTTAAATCGCCAGTTAATTAAAACCTCATCAAGTCTTATTGCCAATTACGGGCGTACATTTACGGTTAAATTACGAGTCCCAAAAAGTTACTACTTTAAAATGCAATTTATTTTCACAAAACACGATTACAGTTGTCATACATTTCAATTAACTTTATATTGTGTAATTTGGTTAAAACTTGTATTCACTGAAAGGTTTTTCCATTGCGTTTCAAACGGGAGGTACACGGGTATGGTACACGTAACAACATTGACCTCGTCACTGTGGTATACCTACCTCTATATGACCCACGGACGATCATATTATAATAGCAGAATATCAAAACATCATAGAACTCATGCTCTCTTCGTTGTTAAGAAGTTCACATATCCTCGAATTATTCGTGGAACATGAGTTTATAGCCAACAATGTGTTTATTATTCATACGATTATGCAGCGTTCTTGATAGGATACGCCCCTTTACTGTTGTGGGTTCACGGTAGATACAAAATCTAATTCAATATGCAACCGCGTATCCGCCATATTATTATAATGATGAGAACTGAGGTTTGTAGTGATGAAGTATTTGGGTGGTTATTAGAGATGCGCCGTTTTAGTATTGCTGATTAAAGCGTATACAATATAGATGGTCTACACCAGCGAAAGTTTTACGTGAAGCTATTAAGATTTTTTAAAATTCCTCCATTACACTTTCAGTTGCAGGTTTCTCCATAATTCATATTAAGAACGTGATTGAGAGAGACTAAGACGATCATTGTGTTTTATACTGATTGAACTTCAGTTACAAAACCTGCCGCCATACCGCGATTAGGTATCCCTTGACCAGGGCCATATTAACGTATTTTTCACACATATACCAGCTAATACACCTTGCCCCATCACTGCCCCCCCCCCTCCCCCTCCCCCACCACTACCACAGTAATTCGAAGAAAACAGGTACCGGTATTAGCAAACGAATATTATTCGCATACAATCAGGCGCGTCTGAAATATCTATTTACACGGGGGGGGGGGGGGGGGAGCGTATTGTGTTGCAGTACATCGTTTGGGTTGCAACGACTCGGAAATTCATTTTTGGACATGTACGTCCATGTCATTTGTATCATTTTTAAAAACTTGTATTTATATTTTTCCCGCCCGAGATCGGGATGTAACATTTTTTATATTGGATTTGTGTGGCTGTGGAATAAGGTGGACCTGCCCGTGATTAGATAATTACCTGCATCACCGTTTATACTAAAACCTTACCACACGAAATGTTATAGAGCGTTGTATTCTGAACTGACATTATAGTGCTACTGCCTTTGAAACATATTATTACATTATCCACATGTCTGTACAAACGTAATAACGTGACAATCCTATAATAACCGCCGTGCGCCGGAGTCGAACCAGGTGCCAGTCACGACGTCTGCACACAATACGCATATGAGGTGATCCCATCCCACACAACACAGAAGCACAGTCGGGAGCGGTGGATGCGCGCTTTCAATATGCGAGTGTCGAGCCCGAGCAGTGAAATATTTGCATCTGTTTGGCCCGCGCGTATAGGATTACGCTCGATGCGCGGTGATGGATGGGAACGCCGGAGATGAATCATCATATATTTTGTACAGGAAATCTGAAGAACGACAAACAATTTCATGTCAAAAGTTATCAGCTAGAAGCCACGCAGCTAGCTTCATTTCCATCAGTAATTTGACGGGCATTGAAATTGTGGATTTTTCAGTACGCCTCGCATGAGATAGAATTATGTTTGAAACATTCGCCGAGACCGCTAAATCTACATTTTGATCATTGTGTGTTTTACATTCGAACATATACAGAAAGAATACAAAATGTTTGCGCTCTGCCATATTTCGAACCACCTTTCAATAAATCTACACGCCAGTCAAAGGTTCCTCCTGTCATATCCTTTCAATACGAAGCTTTACCGAATGGTTCAAGATCTGTAATAAATAATCCATCCTCAAATGATTGATGTGTACGATGTTTAGTAATTCCGTTTAAATATACCCGGTCGACATTGCGGTTGGCCGGGCAGATACGGTGCGGCAAAATGCAAATACGAGCGCAGGTGATTTATGACAAGGTGAAGCACTAATCAAAAATAGAGGAGGATCCAATTTCGTATCATGAACGAAATACTTTAGCTAATGTTTTGTCTGGTTTACACGTTAGGTTTGGTCACATCCCACCATACCGTTCTCCTCACATGGTTCTTAGGGCAGAGGTCACTGATGGGATATGACTGACAGGCGCTATTATTATATCAATGCAGGCTTGTGGTAATTAATAATAAAATACCTTCACTTAAAAGCTACAGCTAATGGAGTTTAGGATTATAAGTCATAAATTAACAAACCTAAGTGCAAACTGTTAAAATCGAGCTGACCCGTATCCGCTGCCAAAAGCATACAAAATACGGAGACCAAATGTCTGCCATCTGTTTAATAGTGCTCATTTAAAACCGAATATTTCTTACTTGGCCGGCAAGTACAATTTATAAGAACATACTTATAACATAAAAAACAGCATTGTTGATTATATTAGAATTATCTTTATGTTATATAATTAACACCTTGTTGCTGCCCAATGCTGATTGTAATAGAATAATTATAAGATTATTATATAATTATGCTTTATCTATGTGATCTTGACAGTGTTTATAGCTTACATAATGGTTGTGTTCACAATTTGTGTACAAGTTATGCTTCAGTTCATGAATAATGAATTAACTATACTTTTATTAATTCAGCCACGTTTTACATACACTGTGAGAGTAATTGTATAATAGTTTAACCAAAGTAGCTCTACCAATATATAACGGCCGAAAATGAAAATGACACAGAATTGTCTAGCTAGTAGTTCTGAGCATGATTCCGAAATATAGTTTCTATTGACATCTTAATAATAAAAATACTCTCTTAATAAATCAACTACGTAACACCTCCAGAACAAGTAATAACTCTGTCTATCTACATCAACTTTGGTAAATTACTTACCAACTGTCTGAGCTATCACTGAACCTCCTAACTGTACAGTCATAGCGACACCATCACTAACATTCCATATAGAAGTATCTACAGTATTTACATTTTGGTTACAAAGAATTATCTATTTCTCACAACACAAGTAGGACGAAGAGATGTCTAGTGTTTCGAATTCTCATCAAAGCATATAACGGTGCCCTCACTCATAAGACACAGCATTCTTAATTGATGCGGGCTTAGCAAATAATTACGCGATTCGGGTAAATTGTGTATATCCGTTTAACTCGTGAATTAGGTGGCAAACGTAAAGTTGTTATTTTTTATTTTATTTAGCAACACGTACATTCGTATATTTACTTTTTGTACTTACGAATTCCGCCACCACAATCTGGACTTGGGAAAGCTTACCTAAAACAAGAGAAACAAGAAGATAAGTTATTGCGTAATGTAATAATGTTGATTGGTTGATTGATATATTACAACAACCTTGAGCAATCGCAAATTTATACTGAGAACCAAAATATATCATTTTTGAAGGCTTAATACAAAAATGTAATACAAAAATACAATCATGTTGATTATGCACTATATGATTTGGCACTGTATTTACGTCAAATGTATCTCGAGAGTTACCAAAAAGATCAAAAATTCTCCACATATCCAGGCACACCTATATTGATACGTTATTGACACACTAAATTATATGCCTCACCATTATGGTATGTTAAAGATTGACTATGCGAAGAGACACCTTATGTGAAAATGTGGTAGTCATTACAGTTGACAGTATGTTCCTAAATCCATATTCAAATTAACCAAATTGTAACAACGCAAGAGGAACGGCTAGTAAAAAATGTGTTAAAAGATTTACATATAGTGAGAACCCAAGACGAACAACATAAGAACTTATTTTAATTATCTTTTAATGTTTCGCAATGAATTTGACGTAACAGTATTAATAATAGGCAGGCTTCTATTCTGTGAGCAATGTGTGCAATTGGCGTGTTTGGATTAAAGCGCCTTAGAGGCGACTGTCATGTCCAATGTACATTTACCTCTAAAACAAGGTTAGTGTCCAACTGTGAAAAATATCCCGGTACTACATTACGCGTAATTGTACGACATACGAAGGTTTTCATGCTCCTTTATCTATCACTATCTATGAGTTGAACAGCCACAGTCAGTGTTCCGATGATTTGTACTACAACATAGATATTTAATTTTAATATGCGTTTTGTTGCAAGGTACTGTGTTTTGATCTATAAAAACAACTACGGTTACAATTACGTCCACAGAATTTAAAAATGTGAACTTGTAATAAATGAATCAATATCGTTGGAGGGCTAGATTCACCGTGGCTACACTAAACAGGCGTCAATTTGTTTACTTGTGAATGTGAACAGATTAAAGAGAAGCCATCCAATACACAAGCGAGCCCTTACACTCATTGGCTCTTTTGTGTTACCAGAAATAACACCCGGAAAAGTTATCACATGTTTTTGAGAATTTACAAGTTTTAATAACAAAGAGTTATCTCGGTGCGAAATGCGTTTCGCACCAAACGGCATTTTCCTCGTTGGGAGAATGAGAACAATTGCACGGGGGGTATAAACTAGCTCGCTGGCGCCCGATGTGTGCGACGAACCCACATTTCGTACCCCCGCCCCGCGCGTCACACTTTCGCAACGTTACTTCAATTAAGCTTAATTTCCATCCGTGTATTTACAATTGCTACGGGCGTGATTTGCACACTGGACTCTAATTTGGGAGGATGCTGGTTCTATTCCCGTTCCCGACAAATGCAACCGAGCAAATTTGTCCATCAGTTACACGGTGATTACTGCACGGGTTTGCGCCATAGTCTGCCATCGTTCTTGCAATGTCTAGATGAGGACAAAACAAAAATTGTACATAACACTTATTAACGGCTGTTATTATTAAGTTCAACGCATAATTTGCATGATTTTTTTCAACACTAGTTCTTCAACGCCTGTTTTTTTATTTCTGTTTCTCTCCCCCTTTTCTTATTTTTCTGTGTAAAGTGATATTACTTTCCTTTTTCACACTTTTGTGTACTTCTGCTATTTTTTAAATTTTTGTAAATAATTTTAAATGGATGTACATAGCCATATTGTTTCGTTGTAGGTTGTATGGTGGCATTTATTGTCCACCTTTGTGATGTGTCGTGTGACATAATCCTTCAACGCCACTTTGAAAAATTTGATCCAGACACGTCGATATGTATGATAAATTTATTGAGTGTTTCGTTGCTAGGACAGGACGGCTCCAAAGTCACCGTTTACTTATTCCTCCAATAGATAACTCAGCATCCAATGGCCAAAGGAGCCATTTAAACTCTCGTCATCTAACTTCTGCCGATAGTCATACCTTGATTAGTTACTTGGCAATACCTCAACCTCAACCCACACATTTAACTGTCGTCCAAGAGCAGAAAATCTTAAAAGTAATTGTATGTAATTTTAATTTATTATTATATATTATTTCTATTAAATTAATAATATTAATACAATAGGAATAATATATGAAATAACGATGAAATATATGTTCGATATAATAATAATAATAATAGTAATATTATTATTATATATTTAATATTACTTATTTTGGCTCGTTGGTCTAAGTGTTTATTTAGTTTCTAACAAATACATAGACGAACTAAAGTTTTAACAATTTTCAGGCCGTAAGACCGTATAAACGATAGTAAAAGTATGCAAGACTTGGGCTCGAAAGTAAGCCTTGTTTCTGATTAAAAGTTTATTTGACGTTTCCTCTTTATCGCCGAGAAGAGCCTCGCGTCGTTCGTCACGTTCGGTCCAGCCACTTGGAAACGCAAACAAAACTAAGCCCTCCGTATTTATGTTCACTGAAGTCACTCAAGGCTTTTTTTTCCTTCCAAAGTTTCTATTTTAGGTGTTATATTTCCATAAGACGTTTTGATATATTCAGTTTCCATCTGAAAGAAGAATAAAGCCATAAAAAACATCCATAGAGAGATCTAACTGAAAGTTTCCGCGTATAATTAGCTCCGTGGGGAGTTAGAGAGTATCCATCCATAACACCGGTAGACCATGGGGCCAGATGACCTCAACATTACGCCCTGCAGAACACGGCAAGGAGATATTCAACCCTCCTCAAGAGTCGCATCTCGATACTTGAGTGAGGGTGGTTTTACCGGTGACGGCCAGGTCCGCGCCCTCTCCCATATATTCTATACACTAGCTATGAATGTTTTACATTTTAATGTGTTTATATGAAAGCTATCGAAGAGAAACAATTCTTAGCTTATGAGCCGGTCATATCCCACAAGGAGATATTCACTGGTTTATTCGGCATAGAAATTATTCTGAATATTATTATGAAATATTTATTTCGTTCGCCCTACATCCGTAATAGATCCGTCTTCACCAAAACATCGTTAGACCCATCAATCACATTCAATCGCCCATTCCTAACACGTTCATGAACTAACTGTGTTAAGCAAATATGGAATTTGAATATCAACTCCTAAACGAAGACATTTTAAGGATGTCCCGTCTCCATTTCAAATGCTGGCGTTATAGGTTTTAGTTGTACTTTTATAACGCAATACCTAATTACCATACCTATTGGGTCATCTGAAATACTTTTTGTGTCCTAGAGCAAATACGTTTTCCATGGTGTAGAAAGATAAAGCGAATTGAGTGGCAGTGTCAAGTGTCACTAACTGTTGTTCGTGAATGTGATAAATGGCAGCGAATCCACCCTAGCTCGGACTATGTACACAAAACACAGATCTTGAACCGCGTGTCTGCGAGGCGACCAATAGTGATTCATTGGCCTGGGAATCGGGTCAACTAGAGATAAATTACCCCCAATGACACTGGCGCACCATTTGAGAAAATGCACTCATTTACTTTTTTCAGGGTCGTAATCATACATCATCAACTCTCTATCAATACCCTCCCTGTAGATGATGAATGAGTCGATCATGGTGAAGCGGAACAGAGGTCCGCAAGTAGATAGATTGCCATGGAACCATGAAATATACGGACGTCGTTCGAGTAGCATTACTCACATCTAAGTAACCTGTTTTTGTTTACGAAAGTGTAAAATCGGTCGAGTAACAAAGTTGGAGATTGTGATCGCAGTTTTCTTGGGCACTTCAGAGCCGTGCATGACAACCTACGTATAAAGTCGTATGATTTACTGCAATGTGATTCGGCGCTGACCCTCATCTTCGTCCACCCCCAATCCCTCCCCCACCCCCTCAACCTACGCCAACATCAACCAAGAGCCAGTAACTCCACTCACTGCCATTCGTCTAGTCTAACTCTAGTGCACTCGACGCTACCAGACTTGCAAAAAGAAAAAAGTTTCCCTATTCCTATATATAAGAGAGTTTCTCCTTGACATGAGTAGGGATACTTTACTTATTTAATATAATTTTTGGTTGCCATCACAACCATTCATAAATAACTTGGCATTCAAGCGGTATGTGATACTGATCTTGCTCTCGTAAGAACTGGCTGGGTAGAGTGGAACAGCCAGCCGACTAATATCCCTGATAATAGGTATTGTCAGCAGAGCGGCCGCGGTAGCGATTGCCCGGAGCGGAGCGCACACCGCGCTCGCTCGGGCCGCTCTCTAGCGTGTGGGTTACGAGTTATACGAGCATTTTAGGAAAACAGGCCAGTGAGAAGAGCTCCGTAATTACTGGTTGACAAGCTACCTCCGTTGTTGGCCCCCAGGCATCACTGCACCCTTGTGGGGGGGGGGGGGGGGATCGAGGGTGGGCGGCCGGAGCCCATTGAATCGCTGATGAAACGAACAAAAATCCTATTGATAATGAAACATCTATGGCGAGAGAAAATCTATCAAGCTAATTTGAAAAACGTGCTATATATGTAAAACTTTCATGAAAGAGAAATAATTAGCCACATTAACAAAAAAACAAATCACGGTGCTCTTCGGCCTCTCCGTCCACTTGGGAAATCTGTATAAAAAGTATAGTGTCTTCAATTACAGCCATTGAACGGGTGGAGCGCCGCTGTTACCGTTAAATAATTTACAGAGATGGTATTTGAGGACAGAGATAAAAAAAAATGTGGAGTGGCAAAAGAGATTAGTTGTGGTCTTTGTGTGTTTCTTTAGTCTTTGACTTGTACGCTTTGTCTCTACAAATGGGCCTCGCACGGCGAAGAGAGGTCTGCCAGTTTAAGATTGAATAGCATCCACCCATCCGGGACGAGATGAGCCCCCTCTCCCGCACCCACCCACTCCCGCCACAAGGGCAAGGTAGAGAAGCAATCAGGATTGAATGAAGATCTTGCTCGAAAGCGAAGCGTACGCCCATCCTACCGAGAGAGATTTCTGCACTGCTATTGAATTCCAAGTTAAACTCGAATTCATCAAACCAGAGATTGGATTTACTGTCGACATGATGAATCTTTAGACCGTTTATTAGCATCGGTATTTTTATCTCCAGATCGTATCTGAGAAACATCAAGCGTTGCTTCAAACCACCATATCGTAACAGTTTTGTGTTCTCATGAAGGAACTCTAATCTCACGTAGGTATAAATGAAAATATTGAAAGTCCTTGCAAATCATTACTACTTGTTGAATATGCACAGTAAACAAAGATAATGTGCCATACATGAAAAATATTGTTATTGATTGTCTAGAAACAATTTGTAGAATATAATGAATTACTAACCATCTAACTTGAACATCATTATGACACATACCAGTATACCGGTATTACGGTTATGTTTATTTTATGAACGTATACAATAATAACATTAACAATCTTTACGATTTAAATAATTTAACAAATGATACGGCTTTCAGAAGTGATGAACAAATAATATTCAAAATATTAGTGTTCTTATATCAACATTTCGAAAAATGGAAACGTTGACTTGTTTACACTGTTTCACTCGAAATTTTGCTTGGTTGTGTTACATGATGTATTGTGAGTATACGAACTCGCATTGTTGTTGACACATTTTAGTAGATATCCCATATTAATTAATAATTATTACCACATCATATAATTTTGAGTTGACATTAGCAAAATAATAACATACAAAATTAATTTTTTTCATTAGAGTCATATAATCTACAATTTACATGTTCAAACTGATTGTCCAATTCGCGTTTGTTAATTCATTCTATTATTTTTCACTTGCCAGCAAGTAGTCATATTTTGCTGAAATAATTACTATACCTGCACATTACAGATGTTTTCCATTTTGAATACAAATTTAATTTCGTAGCCCACAAATAAATGTGCATATATACATTTTTCTATCAACAACATATACTATTGTAGTTTTATAGTGAAGTATCTCATAGTTTTCCTGAATCAAGTCATAGTCGCATCTTTCTAGGTTATAAGGTAACTAAGAAGTTTTGAAAAGTCGTTTCCTTTTTACCACTGCGCTCTCCTGAATGATTACGTTAAAGTTTGTTTACGAATCACCGTGCTCCGGGAGCAATTTAATTACCTTGTTATTTCCAGGCTATCTAACGAAATGATTCTGAATAAAGCTCAAGCGTCACTCCGATCTTCTTACAGGAAGGTTGGTCCTGGTTTAGCCCTGCCAAAACAGAAGTTCTGTTTCAAGGGCAATGGCACTGACCAGATTAGGTTTCCCATACAATACCAGTAAGCAACACATGTGTGATAGTATATTTCAATACTTAACATGCAAACATTTGCCAACATTGTTTTAGTTTGCACAATTTTTGTTTGTAATACCTCAAATTGTCAATATTTTACATATTAATTGACATATTGGCAAAGTGTGTTGTTAAATAGCGTGTTGTATTGAATTGTCATCTTCACAAAAAATTTTATATAATAAATAAGTTGCGTGAATATAGGTTTTAGATTTGTTTCTATTAAACATACAGCAATATAACAAGGAAGCAACTTTGACAACACAATTTAAAATAATGTTTAGCTTCTTTGGATTTCAAGTCAAAGAAAAGATAAGTTAATTACGAACTTACTGAATATAAATTATTTCTTTGTGCTGTCGTAAGCGCGTTTCCCAACAAAAGCTAATGCGTAAAAGTTTAAAAATAAATGCCAATGATTTAAAGCTGCAAACGATGCTTTTGGTCTCGAGGGAAAGAGTTTCATTCTCTGAGAAAAAACTTAACATATATGACATTTTTCACAGGTTTATTTGAAAGGAGAATAAAATCTCCGTTTCTTGTAAAATAATGTTGTTAAAAAGTTGAAAATAATGCCCTATTTTGAAAAAAAAGTCATAGAAATAGTATAACCAGTATTATCTCAGTAATTAAAACATTGTACACGCATTGTTGCCTTACCCATACTCAAGGTCAGGGAGGACATCCCGTGCAGACGAAGTGTTGTTTCAATTGTTGGTTTACTGCTCCACTAATTCCACCCGATATCTGGACATAGCATCACATCGTCAGTAACACATGGTGGGAAGAGTTGTTAAACGTGTCATACACCTATCATAATAGCAGTTGGTATAAACGCTCGAAGATATTAATCATCTTTGTTAAGAATTTCTTTCTTTATTAATCATTTCTACAATTGTGTAACAATGGGATGGAAATCCCCTTGTCTGGTGCTGTGAAGGCTCTTGATCTGAACGAAGACGCTCCCAAAAACATTGAGGTATCTTCACGAGACCCTAGGTGACGTTGATGACCATAAAGTATACCAATGGTCCTCCCCCCCGCCCCCCCTTAGCCCCCACAGCCCCATAGCTCCGCCTTGGAAACACGTGTTCCGTCTTACAGCCTCTCATGAGAGCCATCTGACGGACTCTCTGTGAGTGGTGGTATCAAATTATGAGTCCTGTTGAAAAATTACATTTTTAAGTTAGCTCCTATATAGTTGGTTCTATAATTAAGCTCTTTACAAACATTTCGCAGATCGCACCGTCATGGATAATCATTCTTCTAAAACCAACTAGATAATAGGACGCCGATATAATGAAACTCTCAGAGGGGGGGGGGGGGGGGGGGGGGGGGGGGGGGGGGATGAAAATGGAACAACGTATTCTCACTAATTTCTCAAAATGTGAACGGTCTAAACCTTTGACCATGTAGGCCTACTCACACGGCCCAATCGGGCCTAAGAAGCAGCGGTGTAATCAAGCACAGGCATGCAGCATGTTGCATGCCGACACGTCATGTTCTAGTTTCGCGTAAGTAAGGAGGTAGCTCTTGATCATATGTTGCATAGGTATGCAAAAAAAACATTTCAAAAACTCTAGTTTTTAGAATATAGAGTTATAAATCAAAGTGTGTGTAATAACTAATAAAATAACAAAAATTGCGGCCGCACGCACAAACTATAATGCCGACTCCCTAACATTTATGCACATTACATTAGCTATTATTTAGTGCCATACTGGCTTTTGGCTAACATGTATTGTTCACAAGTTCTGAAAGGTAACAATTTAACAATTTAACTAGTTACAGCATAACGCCTTACAAAATAAACATATAGCTGACAAAATGACTGATATTAAATGAATTATATTTTCTCAAGTTTGAATGATGCCGATTTTCTGTTGGTTATATTATGATTCGAGAACGCTAATTTTATGATACACATAAAAAACGTTAAATAAAAATGAGATTTTTTATGGTTGTAAACCTTCATTTTTTACCCATAGATTCCCCATTTCAAAGTTTCCAATTTATCAATACAATCCCCATAAGGTTTGTACAAGATAGCCGTTGAAAACTTTATCTATGGACACAAATTTATACCAACGTATTTGAGTGTGTATGACGCGCAGTAGTACAGTGCAGCGTACTGTCCCAATGAGTATTTGAAACACAACGACCGTAAATAAAGAACTAATGAAAGAAATGACGAATGACACAAGGACATCTCTAATTCACTAGACATTGTTTTGTTCGAGTTATTCCAACGCTTGAACAAGCACAGCAGAGAAAATGACAATGGCCTATTGTAAACTATACCATGCAAGAGATTGAATGGGATAGATTCCGCGTTTTAAGGTGGTTACGATCAACATCTCATAAGGTTGAACACAAAGCTGATGATGGTGATATTTTAACGTGAACTTCGTAGGGCGGCAAGATGAATCAGCAACTTAGGAAATTGAATATCTGAGTAGGAACATGATACGACGTAGATCAAGGTAAGAGATAGAATGGTTTTTACTGAACTACTAATGTAATAATGTCTTCGAGAGGACAGTGAATGGATGATAAGACAGAAGGACAATAGAATGAGGACTACTAAACAAATGGTCATCAACCATGGAGAATGCAAGATTGCTAGGATGATAGACCGTGACGTAAAACATTCTGCTGGGCATGTAGATCTCGCATCCACGCAAATATTGCCATGACATACCTTAATCAATTATATAAATGTTTTCCAGCTAGGTTTATGCCGCCGGCATTCCCTGGTAATGGATTTTACTGCGCTATTATTTCCGGCCAAATGTGCTGGAATTTCGGCTCTTTCACAACCACAACAAGCACTAAAGCCAGCCACTATTTTTTAAACGTCACCATATTCTTGTAGAAGCAAATTGATTAGAGAATTCTTAAAACGTTAATGCAAGCGTGACATAGGATTCTCCGTGTAAAGGTCTTTCAGGCACTCCTACTTGAGAAAACTTGTTTTTTTACTTTTATGTAAACTAGCCGGATAAATTATCCGAGACGGTGTAGGAACATCGTGTGAATATGTTGATACGGGAGCGGAACCGTTCTTAGTTCCCGTCTTGGTTTCGGTGATCGTCCACACAAAACACAACACGACTTCCTTGCTTTGACAACACACGTTCAAACATGCGCGGTTTTATGTAATTCCCACACGGTTTGACTGAAATAGTAAACAGCAGGCTTGGGTACTGGGTAGGCCACCTCATGAAACTCGTGCACATAGAGCATGTAGGAGAGCACGAGCATGTATTCAATTCAGTACATTCACAAATAAGAAAGAAGAGATCGGTTATTTGAACACATTTTTAGGTTGGAGCAAAGATTACTGAGTGGAGCAGTAATCTTTGGTTGGAGGAAATGAAATTACTTAATTATTTAATTGAGGTTAGTGGAGTGAAGAATTAGATGAGACGAGTAGACTATTGCAATGCGCTGAGAAGATAATCCAAGATAATGGATATGGACTAATAAATAGGCTGGTGGTAACGGGGAAATAATGGGTAAAGTTGTTTTAAACCAGTCAGTGGATTGGATTAGATTATAATAAACCGCAAACAGTGGGTTAGGTTTAACAACATGTTTGAGTGTCTGGTTACTGCATTCTCTAGCTACGAATTGATGTCCATCCCATGGGGAATTAATTAATTAATTAATAATTAATTAATATGTATAGACTTTTTATGTTTATTATAAAACTTTAAAACTTTAAACTTTACAACTTTAATAATATGTATAAACTTTGAATAAACTTTGAATTACGATAGTGCTAACTGCAAGTATATAAGTGGATTACTCGTACAAGTAACACTAATTTGGTAGTAATGTGTTTTGTAGATGACTCTTTGTTTTTTAAATGCAAGTTTTCCATTCCATACTGGACAAATTTATTGTAAATTTAATTTCATATCCTCACCAGCTTGGCTTACTACAGACAGGAGGTTACTCCCTATTGGATAAAAAATGATGTCTGTCGACTTTCAAAATTCACAATATGCCTACAATAACGAATAGTAACGCTTACAAATGGAAAAACACCGTTAATTAAAACATGTATTCTTGGAAGATAACGAATACATCATGTTGTATTTTCTTAGCCTTGCCTCTGAACCGTTGTGATACGTTCTATTTAAAAAAAAATACAATTTGTTCTTGGTTGCTCGTCGTGATTTTTGTAACAACACCTCTCACACACTATAATACATTCAAAGCGTATGGCTACTTTCTATAGAATGTTTTTTTTGTTTTACATTTAACAAGAAGGAAAGATACATGATTGTTATTGACATATTTCGTCTTTGTGAAATGAGTCGACAAATTGTCACGAGCCACAGCCTAGCCGAGCCGAGAATGTGCGTCACTCAATACTCCTGGTGAAGAGAACGCCGCTCGGAGACGTCAATGCCACCACAACGAATCAGGAGACAGTCCATACACGGACGTTGCTGGCTCCACGGTCAGCTATTGAAGTTAAAACATCTATTATGGAGAAGGTGATTACATTAGAAGAGAGGCTGCGGTATTTCGGGCTTGATCATCTACCAGCCGTGCAACAAAAAATTAATTTGGTATTCAAATTCCAATGGAAAAACACGTTTTTTTGTAAATCTTTCTCGGGGTAATGTTTCCCGTATACCGCGGTATACGTTATTGATTTAGAACCATACTTCGATTGTTGAACATGTTCTATAATAAAAAATAGTATCTAGTCTGGTTGATTCATCACTTATAATAACATTTTCTCACTTATAAAACGAAAATCACTGTGGATTACGTCATTATATTCTTAAAACTGTAAAATGAGACGTCAAGCCCAGTTACCTTCAACCAACGTCTCTGTACAACTGTAGGCATTATCATTGTGTTGCGGTGTTTATAGTATGGTAAACA
Organism: Isoperla grammatica; assembly: GCA_945910005.1. Lineage (NCBI taxonomy): Eukaryota > Metazoa > Arthropoda > Insecta > Plecoptera > Perlodidae > Isoperla > Isoperla grammatica. The sequence continues at coordinate 43,897,547 of OX246737.1, read as the reverse complement.
AAGCAACACATAGGCCTAACTGTCATTTCACTGTGAGATACATTGGGGGGGGGGGGGGGAGATGCACCTTCTCAATATTGAGAAGAGCCGATAGATCTGGAAACTACAGATATAATATTTTATATATTTGAGAACCGAATCATATTTTGCGAAAATAACTATTACGTCATAAGTATAGGTACAATGGGGAAAGCAATTGGATTAGGATGATTATTAAAGAAGTTGATGTAAATTAACAGAAAAACGTGAACTAGTTTCGAGAATTATTTGTATTTCCCACCCCTACCTAATTGCGATCGTGACGTATTGTTATTACAGTGCTTACCAAACAAGTGCGGTAGAATAATACCCTTGCTCTACATTTTACCTTATTACATTACTCTTTTTGTCGCTAGTTCAAAATAAGCTAATACGAATACGTTGTTTTATAGATCTGACCGGGTTAACTTCTCTACGAGATTTGCAAACAATGCAACATATAAAGAAAACACGTTCGAGTTATGGTCGTACGTTCTACGTATCGAGTTCTCTACACTTTTTCAGTTAGTTAAATTACATAATAACATTTTTCTAATTAATGCAACGGGTGGAAATAAGACATTATCCGAAACACTCAAATTCATGTACTTGTAGATAGCTAACAGGTTTGCCTGTAATAATAGCATGGATGTAGGAGGAATCCGGTTACAAGCATACATCGATTGCAAGACTCACCACTTGTTGGGCAAGACTTGCTCTTCTTTCGCCGTCAATACTGAAGGGCGTAGCTAATTGCTCCCAAGCAAGCAGATGGGAATAGTAAAAAGACGAGATCGCTACATAGAATGCCGTGTAAAATTTCATCGAAGCCAACAAACAAAAAAACGGTTTTTGTTACAAGACATGTTCATATTGAATCTCTTTGGAAAGTCATCGGTAGCTTCTGACAAGTTAAAACGCCTCCGCATTCATTACCGATCCGTGGGATGAAAAATCGTCTTTGGTGCGACCCTGGCTTCTCCATGACAGTCAATTAAGTTGGAGAATTAAGAAGCCTGTGGTTTTATGGGGCAATGGGTGATGGCGGAACAGCAATGAGGCGGAGTCGGCAGATTACTGGTTGCCAACGTCACTCAAAGCAGTCTCACAATACAGGCTATCATTAAACTGCTCACGGCGGTTATCTTGCACGCCCAACTCACCTCGCGTATTAATATATTGTTCCGTATACCAATTTCTAATTATAGAAATAGTATGTTGTTCACGGAAAGAGCCATAAACACCACCAGAATATATGTTCAAATGTTTATGATAGGTGCTTAAATTATCGACGAAAATTTTGGGAGGCCAAAAAAAGTCGTAGTTAAGGCACACCACGTACACGGCGAGAGGTGTATAATTACGCGGCATTAAGATAATTGGATTTTGACGCTATATAAAATGTGTATTTAGATGAGCCTCAACAATAAACCTCTCTTCAAGGTTGCTGCGCTAACAACAATCAGCTCGACTAACTAAAAGCATCCATTTTCCATTCCCCCTCAATTCACGCGGCCAGGCCGATCGAGCCCACTAGAAATTTACCATTGTTTTTCTTTTCTTCTTGTGACGAAAGGTCCGGAGTGGGCTTAAAAAGCTCTTAAGATTGGGTGGTTCTTCCATTAACGGCTGATGCAGATCTAACCACAGGTTGTAGTGGAACGGGGGTGGGTGGAATAGAATCGTAAGTCAAGACTGGCAGATGTTGCTCGGAACTGCGGTTAGGAACGAAGCCACTTCAGGTAACTAATAAAACGACACGAATACTATGCACACATTTCCAAGTTTGCGCTTCCTTCCTGAAGATTTACATCCCCCCCCCCCTCCTATGTCTGCACACCGTCGTCAATATCATGCTCGAAACAGCCACGACCGAAGGCAACTTATCCTCACATCACAGGTCGTGTTAGTTTACAACCTCGTGATCAATTTTACTTCACCTAAGAAAACACTGTGAACAGCTGACAAAAAAGCGAAACGAAATTTGACGATGAACTCGGAGGTTTTAAGTAATTTAATTATACACGGTATAACACTTCGTGAAATCTGTAGACAATTAGTTCGCTGCCGGTGCATACGATCGACTTCACTTTTCCTGTGGCTCACTGAAGCGTTGCCTTCACTACTCGCTCGCCTATACACGGTGTATACAATTAAAATTCATCAAATTGAATTCAATGGGACAAGGCTGTTTAGCATTGTTTACGTTGAAATATTTATTTCGATTGTATTCATTCTTACCGACAACCTATTCAAGCTGTATCAAACCACAAGAGCAGTAGGTTATAGATCAAGAATGACTCTAAACGGAACCACCGCCATATAAATCGTCATGAAAAACCCGCAAGGAGACAAACGATTCAGAAGAAAGACCGCAGCATGGCCGTGTATTAAGTTTAATGAATGCAGGAAGCAGAACATACCCGTCCCTTGACACAATTGAGATTTATTTACTTCACGACTTTTTTGATTTGGGAACGGCATAGTCGTTGAAGTAGTGTTTGCTCGATACAGGATTCCAGTGACGGTTCTTTGTTGATCATTGAACACCGTCCAATGTAACTGGCTGAAGTGAAATGTTGTCAATTTGTATGGCTTTGTTTCTGTAAATTAGGGACAATGTCACAGTACTACCACTGGTTGAAGCTACAGGGTGTTTAAGATCGATGTGCCTTCCAACTTACGTAGGTAGGTATGCACGTATGTGTTGATCTCCATGAGAAATACGAGAATAACTCGGATTCTCAACATCAAAAGCAACAATAAATCTCCATAAAAATTTCAGTTTTTGAATTCAATTCGATAAGATCTGAAGAATACCGCGTGGAATCTGGCAAATAAAATGTGCACTAGAGGTATGTGATGAAGGTAACCAAGACCAGTCCTCTGTTCTCACGCTAGAGGTGAACTGCCCGGAGCTGTTTGCTCCGAGCAGGTCGCTAAACAAACAGCCAAGATATAACCCAACGTGCGACATTGATTGATTGTTGTGCGTAACGCATCGAGTGATGGGACTACGGCAAGTCATTCCCGACAAGTACATCACACAGCAGGATGGAAATTATTTATACGTTTCACGTTATTTATGTTCCTCGTTCATCCTGCTACGTACTCAGTCAATATATTTGCAGTGATGAACTCTTTCTTCTGATCTTGGCAAATGCCACTTCAAGACTACTCAATGCTTTATTGTCACTGAATGTTATTGTGGAACACGTGGTCATGACGTTATGGGCTATAGCTAAATAATAATTAAAAAAAACACATTTGATTATTTTATTAATTAAAAAAATAAAAGCTTTTTGTTTTGATAATGGCATGCGGCCTGCCATCAATAGAATTTCCGATTTCTATTACAATTACGACAGGTTTCATTGACAAGCTATGAGCCTAACGTTAAATTAATTATTTATGCATGCATTCCTAAAAATAACGGAGACAGAATTAAAAAATCGGATATACAATCTGTGATAACTGTTGCGTCAACGAATTTCTTCCTACAACGGTATAAAATAATTGCCTTTTACTTTTTTTTTTACCCGAGTAGACACAATTATTGCTGTTAATTCGTCAAAGATACCCGCTTTCTATAAAGAATTGGGAGTTGAATTGTTCAGTCAATTTAATGATTTTAAAGTTAATAGAATGAAGGATAATATGGGTTCAGCAGAGATCAAATGGTTACTCAATTTGCAATTGTTGATCTAGAAACGACTACTAAATAACTCGATATGAATTATCTAGACTCAGGTCTATTTATAGATATAAAGAAGTCTTCGACACAGTCGACCATAAAATACTCATTAAGAAAATGGATAAAGTGGGAATAAGGGGTATCGTGCTTGCCTGGTTTTCTAATTACTTAACTAGTAGAATGCAATATGATGACATCGAGCTGCAATGAAACTATAACATGTGGAGTTCTTCAGGGTTTTGTAGTGGGACCTTTACATTGTTCATACATATCAATGATTTATTCATTACAACCGAACATGAGCAGTGGAGTTCTTCAGGGCTCTGTAGTGGGACCTTTACATTGTTCATACATATCAATGATTTATCCATTACAACCAAACATGAGCAGTATATGAAGAAAATAAATGAAGAAAGGGAATTTTCATGTTAATTTGTTTCGTAGTTACTAAATTAACGACGATCTTATGAAGTCAAAAATACTTAATTTTCCCATTTTCGAAAATATTTTCAGACACGAAAGTAAGCTGAAAGTTTCACACATAATTATAGCGGGAAACACAGATCGAGCGGCAGAACTGACTAACATCATTCAGCGTATCACACAAAGATAATCAAGAATCGTATTTGTGCCGAATATCTTACTCAAATTAGTGTATTTATATTGGTTTTCGGTTCCGAAACGAATAATAATTGTGTACAGAAATCAATTTACACCACTTGCATGATTATTTGTAATAATGGAACATTATTTTAGTATTTGATAGTAATTTTGTGAAGAGATCGGACAAAAATGAATACGTGGTTTTTCGATTATTGTGTAGTGTTGCAGGACGGTAATTGGAAAATTTATTCATAAACAGTGATGTTAAGTCAGTTATGACGTAACCATCCGTTTCACGATAAAAGTCCGGGAAAGGCAACATGTCAATCTTTGTAACGTTAGAAAAGTCGAACTGTGACATTTTGAAGTGAGAAACGTATGTTGCCGGTTTGTAGATGAGGGCCTATCTATCTCACATGATCGAACCAATATCGAGAAATGTGGAATATTCCCTATTATAGGATTACACTTTTTATAATATGGAAAGAGTTTACAATGCAAGTTGCAATCTTAACAGGCGTCTCACCGTCTCACTTGAATGCCTTAGTTGAACGTTGAATGCAAAGAGGTCGATAACAGATGGTTTGTTATGTTGGTGTGTAAAAACTGTTGGAGTTAATAAATTAAAATGTTACTTCCACGTTATTGCTTATTTATACTTAGATTATTGTTTTATTTTTACGAAGTTATTTATCCATTATATGATATTTGATGCAACAATTTTCTTTTACATTATCAATCCGTAGATTAATTGAAACTTCACTTTATTCTTGTTATTTTTTGTATGTCTTCATTTCTACATAATATCCATTACTACGCATACCCTGTATGTCTGTTGCATGTATCTGATATTGGTGTGCCTTCGTATTTTTCCGTTCCACTTGATATTCAATTATATTTTGCATTATTCCTTCGTCGTAATATTATAGCAGAAAGATTACTACTAACCAGAAAATATGTCTTTTTAATATTCAACAGCCATATTGACGGCAGTGACAAGAGGGATGGCGTGGATCAAATGCACGGAATGAAATGAAACTCATGTAAAGTTCTGGTTACAACACTTTCCACGTGTGGACTGGCCGTTGAGATACGCTGACAATGATAGCGTAATGAATTGTGTTGATGTTCCAGACTCACTTGCCAAAAAACCACTGATGTGTTATAAAATAAATACGTCTGCAATGTAAATCAACACTATTTTAGGAAGATGGGTTTACATAAATTTGAGTACATTTCATTTCTTCGCTTTTCAAATAAAACATAAAATCTTTCTCTTGTCGTCATATTTCTTTTCTATCCTAGAAAACACACGAGTACAATTGCAGAGAAAAGGTAGAATAGATACGACTTTTGTCAGTTTTATTTGAAATGGAATAACGATCGCCGACATTTTGTATTGACCTAACCTGGATGGAATATAAGACTTCTTGGTAAATAGAGATTTGCACTGTTTCCGGAGTATTATTGTTGCACACCAGCGAGGAAATGCTGTCGCGCTAGCAACTTTATCTCTTGTATCTCTGTCTGAACACGAACACATATATAGTCACATGGTCCAGTCAGACACAACACACAAACAAGTTAGTGTTGTATAGCGCAAACAGGTATCGCTTTTTTAGAGGAACAAAGAATACAAAATTACATGCAGTGTAACAATTTACCTGAGTTAGCTCTTAACATTTTATCATAAGAAGTAATACGAAACAATGGATTTAGGTTTTTCAATCGGTCATTAACGGGGTCGTTAGCTGACAGTTCGTTACCTGCATAGGGTTTGTTGGGTTACAGATTACGGACTGTCAGCTAACGACGAAATTAACGACCTGTTAACTGATTGAATAACCGGGTCTTAGGCTATTGAGTAAAACAGATAATGCATATTATGAGTAGAAAACGTTGAAAACACCTCTTTGGAGTAGGCCCTATGCCATAAGTATATGTACTTCATAAAAGTAAAAAATAACAAATAATTGTGCTCGAAGTATTCGGATTTCTTTCCATTGATCATTCATTATAGCTGGCGTGTGGGACGGGTATAAATATGGCGAGTAGTTTTGCATCGTGGAAGTAATTCTCATAAACAACAGGTCTAACTAAACTATTCCAAAGGCCGCATAAACAAATATGTGTATTCTTAATTTTTCAAGATAACATGTTTGAGTTAGTGCTAAGAATGTGTAGAATATAATTTATATGTTATAAGTTCACCTAGACAAAATAATTTGTCTCTTTATTACTGGTAACAAAATCACCGACAAAACGAATACCTTGACTCATGTTCACACTATTTCTTCCAGTCCAATTTAAAATGATATGAGAGTAATGCTCTCTACCAAAGGGCACGTCTAGAAGATCTATATTTTGTTAGTGAACCCGTGAAGAGTAATGTTCTTAACACATGATATGATGTATTTTGTCGTAAAATCACTGAAAAACAGCTCGAGTGCGCTAACGAATGTCGCCAGCCGTGATTGATTCCGCAACCTATTCCCGTAACTCTCTGCGGCTGGCGTGGTGGGGGGGGGGGGGGGGGGGGGCGTCTCCGTGCATGGGAGAAACCGTAAATATAGTACACGAGCTCGCGCTATGGCTGATAACTATGGCATAGAAGCGCCTTGGGATGCAATCATTATCATTCAACCCCTTATCATCATTATCCCTCTTATATCCACGATTAGCTTGATTTATTGATTGATTGACTGGATGACCTGCTTTATAACTTTGTTACTAAATAGCACACACATTATTAATAAATACATTATTAAATAAAGTGTATATTTTAATGAAAAATTAATTAGTAACGTGCAGATAGACAAATATGTTTAGCCAGTGCCTTATCTGAAGATGTGGCAAGCGTCTTGGATACTACGGGAGAAGTTTATAGCACCAACCGATGATAGCACCTATAACTAAAGATTGTCAAATAATAATCATGTTTCGCTCGTCCATCATCGCATTCGTAACAATACAGTATAGATCCACTTACACATTTGACCAATACGAGGTTTGTTAGTTAGCAAACTATAATAGTTTTAGCTTAAACTATAAATGCTACTGAGATACCATAGCATATGAACTGAAAATGGTTAACAGTGTGTTATGAAATAAATAGCTTGTTAGTTGTTAGGTAGCCTGAAAGTATTGAATAACTGATACAGATACAGATGGAAAACACAACTTGATCCTTAGTGATATATCATCCAGCACATGTGATCAACAATCACATCCTCATGGCACATGGGTGTCATTGACTAACTGATGTTGGGGATTAGTTTTGTTTTATTTTGTCCCAGGAGTCAGTTTCAAGTATCCCCCATATTTACGAGCATCACGTTTCCTCCGCAGTATGTTGTTCAAAACACTCGTGTAAGGTAAACAGGCGATCTATCCACGTTGCGTTTTTCATTATACCAAGAAAAATATGTTTTCAGGCTAGATAGTACATTGTGTGTTCCAATTTTTGATAAGCAGTCAGTTTCTCCTTGGATGGCCTCGTAAACCCATCCCCTGATGGCCTACCTAACATTGGTCTGGAAGGGGTAGGGAAGCTATATCCCCTGAGAAGCAGGCGTCGCGGCGGCCGGAGCCCCAAGTTCGGAAACCTCGTCCAAGATTCAGCGTCGCCTTACAAAACACCTCCCTACAAACTTTCATGATATAAGATAGGCCGGGATTTCTATGGGGTTATACCGAGATCGAACATTGTAGAGCCCTGACATCATAAAGCCTATAACGTATATGGGTAGCATCTTGGTCAGGTATAGAAGCCGAGAGAAAGTTTCTATGGGGTTAGATTAGATACATAACCGGCGAGTATATGACATGCATTTGAATTACTATAGGAAACTAGGGTGAAGACAAATATATTACGCGCTGAAAGTTACCCTTACAACGCCTGAGGTTTCTTGTACGCTCCAGCTTAATTTCCTTCCAGGGTAATTGATTTCTTATGATTTCTAGATTGGATACTTTAAGACTTTACGTAGCATACTCGCGCTAAGGTAGAAAGCAATTTTAGTCATAATGGGCTTTCATTAACGGTTAAAGTTCTTCAGCAGAAACTCGAGCTCGACGACGAAAACAGTTCATTATCCAGTAAAAAAAACTTCTTATAGTATTCACACTTTAGATTACGTAATAAATGTTCAAGGCAGTAACCTGGAACAACCTACAACGAATCGCGATCAGATAAAATTGCATCAACAGTGGCATCAATAACTATTTGACCCTCAAGTAATGGCTAACATACTATTTTTCTCTAGCTCTGTTCCGTAGGGTTATCAATAGCTACCCATAGAACACTTCCGCATGGGCATTACAAGGCCCACGTATGGCCAGCCAGACGAAAACGCACGTGCCACATATGGCCAGCCAAGTGTGGCAATGACATGTTTTTGGCAGTGACCCCACGAATGGGCCATGCGTTTGGGCCTTACAAGGCAGAGACATGGCCAGCCAGACGAAAACGCACGTGCCACATATGGCCAGCCAAGTGTGGCAATGACATGTTTTTGGCAGTGACCCCACGAATGGGCCATGCGTTTGGGCCTTACAAGGCAGAGACATGGCCAGCCAGACGAAAACGCACGTGCCACATATGGCCAGCCAAGTGTGGCAATGACATGTTTTTGGCAGTGACCCCACGAGTGGGCCATGCGTCTGGGCCTTACAAGGCAGAGACATGGCCAGCCGGATGAAAACGTCAGTCTCGCATCTGGCCAGCCAAGTGTGGCAGGGACTTGTTTTTGGCAGTGACCCCACGTATGGGCCATGCGTCTGGGCCTTACAAGGCAGAGACATGGCCAGCCGGATGAAAACCTCGCTGGCCGCATGTAACGCCATCTAGGAATTAAAAAAGATATCGAAGCTACGATATGACAATTAATTTATTATTACGGAGATACTATTCAATTAGAAGTTTAAACTATATTAAATCATAGCCTGTAAACAGAAGCACATCATCCATTAATTTGAAGCAATTATAAAGACTTAAAATCTACAAGTACATTTCGGGATTTGAACTCGGCCAAACTGGAACGCTGCATCTGAAAGTAACCACCTTGACCAACGCGCCACGGAGATGATTGAGCAGCGGAAGAATTCAACCCAATATATATCCACGACCATTGAAATTCGTTAGTAAGTAAGACGCATCCGGCCCACGTACGGCTAGCCAGTTTATTTAGCCTATTTAGTTATTACTTTATTTATTTAATGTCTATCCTATTCAGTTATAAACACTGATTTACAAAGGAGGACAATAAACAGAACTTTGCGAACAATTAATAGTAATGAAATCATAAAAAGTATAAGAAAAAACAAAACAAAACGAACTACTGCACAATATATAAAATTATGACAAATAAAATGAAATGAGTAAATAAATTGTAATAACGTTTCTTTCATGTTACATTATATTACATAACGTGAGAAAATATATTTGTGCAAATCAAAGAAAATAGCCTACACTTAGTATTTTAGTTGATACAAGTAAAACTAAAACGAAATTATACATAGACCATATTTGCTCTTGCCCTACCAAGGGAGTTATAGGTATAAATCAAATGCAACCACTGTTAAATTCTTGTTCTCAGTGATGTTTTAACCTGTACTTAGATTAATTATTATAAGTGTGTTATGACTTAGACCAGCGGTACTCACACTGCGGCCCTCCATTAACAATTTTGCGGTCCAGAGCTTTTGTGTTTTCATTAATATATTTTACTATTTTAAATGACTTTTTATTTGCTGTATATATGATAATAATATTGTATTCGTGATGAATTATGATATATCGCAAACCAACTCAACTTTACTTGGTATTTGTTACCTGTAACGTAACGTAATATAAAATGGGTAATGCTTCGAGTTTTACGCTTTGACTCGAAATAGCACGAAATATCTATAATAGTCGAACAAATTTTGCGCCTTCGGCGAAAAGACCTCAGGCGGCTGGGGCTTTGCCATGCCTCACTTTTCCCTGTTAACCCCCCCCCCCCCCCCACACACAAATAATTCCTAGTTACGCCACTGCATACTTGTATTAGTGCGGCCCAGCTTTACTTGGATTTTTGGAAAAGTGGCCCTCCAGGAAAAAAGTTTGAGTACCACTGACTTAGACACTATCACAGTATAATCCATAATAATCAGATGTCTCCATCCACCCACAATTTTGCATTATGTGCATGGAGACATCTCAGCAGTGCCATGCCCATGCTTGTGAAAAATGTATATGTATGGAAAAAATAATAAACAAATTAAATATTGAAATTAAACAAAGCAAATCAAGTAAAAAACATTATATACATAAAAAAATACAAACAAATTAGATTAATATGAAGGAGAAACATGGAAGGAAAAAAATTATATAGAAAAGAGAAAACGAAAAAAAGCCGGAACTGCAATCTGGGAAGAACAAAACATTCACGTAAAAGCAACCCGAGAAGCCACATACGCCTTCTATCTTCTCTTCGAATCTTGAAAATCAGATGGTCTTGAAAATCTTGATCCAAGAACATTAAATTGAAAGTTGCTATCAAACTGAACCAAGAAGATTGAGGAAAACTGAAAACAGTTGTTTGCCAAGTCATGGCTAGCCGTGTGTGGAAAGGACATGGCTAGTATCCGTCGTGCCACATACCGCTGAGCTAGGGTAAGACGCATCCGGTCCACGTATGGCTAGCCAGTTGTTTGCCAAGTCATGGCTGGCCATGAGTGGAAATAACAAGGCTGGCATCTGTCATGCCACATACCGCTGAGCTAGGGTAAGACTCATCTGGGCCACGCATGGCTAGCCAGATGTTTGCCAAGTCATGGCTGGCCATGAGTGGAAAGGACAAGGCTGGCATCTGTCATGCCACATACCGCTGAGCTAGGGTAAGACTCATCTGGGCCACGCATGGCTAGCCAGATGTTTGCCAAGTCATGGCTGGCCATGAGTGGAAAGGACAAGGCTGGCATCTGTCATGCCACATACCGCTGAGCTAGGGTAAGACTCATCTGGGCCACGCATGGCTAGCCAGATGTTTGCCAAGTCATGGCTGGCCATGAGTGGAAAGGACAAGGCTGGCATCTGTCATGCCACATACCGCTGAGCTAGGGTAAGACTCATCTGGGCCACGCATGGCTAGCCAGATGTTTGCCAAGTCATGGCTGGCCATGAGTGGAAATAACAAGGCTGGCATCTGTCATGCCACATACCGCTAAGCTAGGGTAAGACTCATCTGGGCCACGCATGGCTAGCCAGATGTTTGCCAAGTCATGGCTGGCCATGAGTGGAAAGGACAAGGCTGGCATCTGTCATGCCACATACCGCTAAGCTAGGGTTAGACTGATCTGGGCCACGCATGGCTAGCCAGTTGTTTGCCAAGTCATGGCTGGCCATGAGTGGAAAGGACAAGGCTGGCATCTGTCATGCCACATACTGCTGAGCTAGGGTAAGACGCATCCGGGCCACGCATGGCTAGCCAGTCGTTTGCCAAGTCATGGCTGGCCATGAGTGGAAAGGACAAGGCTGGCATCTGTCATGCCACATACCGCTGAACTAGGGTAAGACGCATCCGGACCACGCTTGGCTAGCCAGATGTTTGCCAAGTCATGGCTGGCCGTGTGTGGCTGGGATATGGCCCTCTTATGCTAGCCATGAATATAAAGTTGCATGGCTAGCCTTATCTGGGCCAGATGATGCCCATGCACAGTTTGCCAGACGCATGGCAGCCAGGTGTGTGCCTTACATGGCCCAGGCTATGGTCAAAATCGTGTGCTACATGGGTATTTGTTCACCTAGATGTGTTATGTATTTGTGTAATGGAAACGTTATCAAGCCAAGAATTTAATTCTCTATAGAATGAAAATAATTCGTGTATTTATCTTTGCAGTGTAAATAATTATTAAAAACTATGTGCTTCTCTAGATTTTTTTTATCTATTAGTTCTTGAGGTTGCTATTTAAAGAATTAATAACAGTGCTATTTGTATCTGTCAATGCGATCTACAGAATACCAAAACATATCTAGTCATGTAGATGTGCGATGTATAGAATGATACAAATTCGTAATTTTCCAACTTTCTATACTAAGCATAAATATAAATATGTCACAAGCAGGAACTTATTGACCCTGAATAAATGTTAAAAATTTAAAATACACACATACACAATTTTAAAACGGTACCAAGGTCACTTACTTTAAAAACAGGTGAATTTTCGGAGTGCAGTTCGTCACCTTGTAACGTTTTAAAACTGTGTAAATGTAAATGTATGTATAGAGACTATTTGTTTATCTAATGCTTTGTGATATATTGAAATATTAACACTTAACTCGTTATATATTATAACTTTGTTATGTGGATATGTATCACCAGATTATCGCTAACCATCAGTTGTCTAGCTTTGTGATGTAGGGGATTTATCAACAAGTATAGCTTTGTGACGTATATAAGTGTCAACAACCCTGGCATCTATCTTTGTGCTGCATGCACTCTCAACGCATGCTGTGCTCTCGTCATAAAACAGCTCGACTCGACTCCACGTATATCAAGTTCTAGCTCCTCTTTGACACGTGCATGCCATGAAACGTCGGCAAGCTGTGGTTAATTAACCAAAGTATTTCTTTAATTAACCGCGTTGTCGTGTAGTTAAACTGCTGAAACCATCTACTTCGCTCCCTAAACGCTTTTACTGCAGCGCGGTATTATGAAGCAGATCAAACCAATGTTATGGTTTAGACGCGTCACAACCGCGAGGTATATAATTGGGCTTGAAGAAGGCTGACAGTTACCAGGGTGGTCTGCATGTGTTAACATCGACTCTAAACATTTAAACCAGTGTTTACGCTCATTAACGGGAAGTCTATAGACGTAAGGTGAACGTTATGACAACTGGTATAACTAGACATAAAATCACACACAAACGAATTAGCATAGTTGCATCGTTGCCAAAATGTGATAAGTGAAAACTTAAATATTATCACAGTAATTCAAATGTGCTGTTAGAAAATGTGACGTAAAAACACAACCGTGAATTCAATAATAATAATAATAATAATAATAATAATAATAATAATAATAATAATAAAAATAATAATAATAATAATAAAAATAATAATAATAATAATAATAATAATAATAATAATAATAATAATAATAATAATAATAATAATAATAATAATAACAATAATAATAATAATAATAATAATAATAAACATAATAATAATAATAATAATAATAATAATAATAATAATAATAATAATAATAATAATAATAATAATAATAATAATAATACACAATAATAATACACACACAAACGAATTAGCATAGTTGCATTGTTGCCAAAATGTGATAAGTGAAACCTAAAATATTATCACAGTAATTCAAATGTGTTATTAAAAAAATGCGACGTAAAACACTACCGTGAATTTAATAATAATAATGAACAAAAATAATGTGGCAATTAATATTTGTAATTGACGCCAAGATGTAGAGCAAGCAATTGGGCCACGGACTATAAACAGATTTGGAACATTCTGAATACAACGAGAGTGAAAAGTACGTTTTTCAGAAGAAAATGTATGAACAGATGTATGAGTGACGCTTCTCAGTGTCGAGATATGAGAGCATCATTGAATTTAGAGGGACAAGGTCATCACAGGTATGATATGATACCTTGTCCTTCGCACATCCTTCTAATGGAAATTACATTGGTCAACATAGGACACGGTAATGTGGAATCTAGAGAGGTCGTGGCACGTATAAAATAGACGCACGGTTCATCAACTTAACTATCCAATTAGACCAAAACCCGGAGAAGAGATGATTCGAATCCAAGAGCCCATTACCCATTCTAGTAGATTCATATAGTTGTTTTTATATTTTCCCTCTGAAACCATATACCAAGCTCGCAATGGAGTTTAAATGCAAATTAACTATTTTCGGCAATGTTTTGTTTTGAAACGCCTCGTCCCAGTGTCTTGTCTTGCATTCTAGCATAATTTTATCTTGTTTTCTACCGCATGGTTTGTTTCTTCCACTACACACATCAAAACGTCAGACTACTCGAGTTCATTTCCCTCTAATGTTCTATCTCATTAATTTAATTAACTATTCGTCATAATTTTAATTTGTTTTCATGTCCCTCAAAAGCTTTAAGGTGACACCATACGTATGCGTCCCCTTTACAACGTCACGACGCCAGACGCCCATGACGGCTGCTAGAATTACAGTTGGTGTCACTCATTTCCACCTAACAAAAGGAATATATTAAAACTGTAGCCGTATTTATTATTTAATTGTTGGTCTAAAAAATGGTAACTCTCACGAATATATTGTTTTGATATTAGGTGAAATATACATTATGTTAATTTATATTTTTAAGTGCTATTTAACTATGTTAACCTTATTTGTTTACTAGGTCTAAACTATGTTCAGTGTTGTGGTATACTTCCAGTCCACGTCCTCCCCTTTCCCTTTTCCTCATTATCTTCCTACTGGTCCCTTTCCTCCAATCACTCCCGACGTCACATGACCTATAGCTGTGGTCAAGTACAAAACCCAAGCAATCCAAAAAGTATTGTAAAAATGTAAGGATCAACATAATGGTCACTTATTCTGTGTTGAGCGCTTGAATGCATATTATCCATGATATTGATCCGTAGAGAAATGAGTTAGTTACAACATTAATTCTAAATTGTACAGTAGGCCTATACAAATTACCGGACTTCCGACAAACGCTAAATTTGACAAAAATATGTAAGAATGTTTTTTTTTTTACGGTTTGCTTGTAAATAATTGTCAGTCAATAAAACAAACAATAGCCAGAGGCTTTAAACTAATAGATGGATGAATCGAATCACGTAAAATCATGCCGTAAGTAGTGGAAAAATTGTGCCACCCTGTGACATTAATTTCTATGACCCCTTTTACCTTAGAGAACGCATGCAACATAATTTGTTTGGAACTGGAATTTAGTAACAGTTAGTGGGATCATGGACTTACAATAGTAAATAACGTCCATTTTTGGAAATCAAAGAATGTATCTAGTATAAAACTGTAGCCTAGTTGCATAATTCATGTGCGTCATATTATGTACTGGCGTGAATCACAACAAAACCTGCCGGCCTTTTATTTAGCACACGGGCCTACACATTAAGTACAGTCTCTTACATAATATATCAATTTGAGGATAGAAGTAGTAGTGATTCTTCTTTCAACACCTCTTCGTGAGTTCCTGCAGCCCTTGCGTGTACACGTGACTTCGCTATTCCTATGATGCAAACTACCAAGATAAGCGGGTTGATTATGGCTCAGGACTTATGTACTGAATTGAAATAAGCCTGCTCTAAAGCTAGAGTGCGTTCAGCGAAGCCAATAATATATGGTACGTTTATTTTAATTTCCTCTTGTATGTAAAAGTTTCAACAAGCCATATGATAACCCAACAGCAGACACATTGAATCTCGTCATTGCTAAGTTCACACAACCAGGAACTCACGAACTAACCCGCAGAGGCGATGATAAGGAAGGTTTCTGTACTACCCTTGAACATGTCTGCGAGAGTACACATAAAGCGATTATTTGATAAAATGATTTTGCGGATGCAAAGTCCGTCATAATTGCCACTTTTCCCGTGTTTTGTTTGTAATCACTTGTTAGATTTGTCGATGAACAGCTTACAACTAATTAGTTTTAAGCTAACTTCATCCAGTACAGCAACAAGGTTTTCCAATCCCGTAAATCCGAACATCTAATCAATACTGTGCCATTCCAGGACACGCCGGCGTCAGATTCGATACAACATGAATCTATAACTCACTGGCTTAGTTTTAAACGTTTCCGAGTTGGTAATAATTTAATGATCTACCAACAACAACCGACATAATTGTGCCCATGTATACCTAGGCCAAATACAGGGTTTGGTAATTTAAGGCGTTCTATTGTTTAGGTGAAAATCTAAAATGCGCACAAAATCGTTTAACAATTTCAATCATACCATTTGAATAATATATGAATATTTCCCCAACGGACTAGAATTACTTATGTTACGTCAAGCTTGGTTTGCAAGTTTATTAAAATAGTCACTAGTTGTGTGTTATTTCATTACTATAGGCTTTATTATGTTAGATCCGTGGTCAAAGAGTTAAACCATGACGATGTTATTTGATTGCAATCATCATTAATTAGAACTGTGCAATAACGACACAAGTCAAGTACCCATGAATCGTGCGCAGTTTCTACAACAGGAAGAGAACAAGAGGAAGACGTTGCAGCGTCTGCCTAGTTGACAACAAGTCGCTTTCACCCGGAACGATTGTCGCGCAAAAGATGACGGATTGTTTTCACAGTCTCTAAGATGGAGGTTCAACCCCTGTCAGTAGTTATTGCTTCGGCGTTTTTCACGTCGCCCGGGCATCGATAAAAAAAATCGTAACGTGTTATTCTCTTAAAACAAGTAAGAGAAAAGGAGTGATCTTAAAAAATTCTTATATCTTTAGGTGCTGGTTCAGCATTTCGTATATAAGTTATTCCCCTCTGGAGCGATTTATCCCGGTTAGAAACCACTTTGCCAGCTCGAAAGGCTACGGGGAAGAATGGGGAGAGCTTCCGGAGTGATGATGGTTTTCCTTTTCAAGAAGCTGATGGTGGTAGCGGGAGGAGTTTCAGCGGGAAAGAAATTACTCAGCCTAAAACCAAAGTCTGAGACAACCTATCAATTAATGCCGGGGGATTGGTTGTGGCTTGACCGTGGCGGTGCCTGGCGGCCTTATAGACTACTACCATGATATGCACATTATCTTATATGGACAAGACAGAGAAGATGACAAGTTCGTTATGGTCATTGTTAACAAAGCCCGATAAGTAAAACTTGAAAGACAGATGTTGACCTCTTCATGGCCTGCAGCGGAACCTTCTTAATGAAGAGTGGCTATTCTTGTTCTTGTATGCTTACAATTTGTTGTAATGACATCACACACTAACTAGTGCTCAACGACGGCGCGGAACTAAGTGCTAAAATTACGAAATTGCCTTAACGAACTATAACGGCATCGTTTGACGGAATCGTTCCAACGCAGACGATAGAGTAACGGATAGGACAGGATAGGGGTATATAGCCTGTCTGTAATTGAAGCAATATCCGAAGCGTGGACTTCCACAAGGTCACCGCAAATTGGAGAAACGTATTTCACCCCAGCAGTTGTCAGGCAGATTATATCACGCGTCACCCCGGTTTAATAAGTATTCGCAGACATGCTCGCGACGCACACGACATCATCCCAGCCGCAGGAGCAACGTCGCCGTCTTACCACGCGATGAGGGGAGGCTCACCATTCTTCGCGGCGGAATTGATTTTCATCCCCTCCCCTCCCCCCCTCCTCCACACACACTTTGCATTACTAAAATATGCAATGGCAAATTAAAAATTACGCTAACGAACTTTCGTCCTTTCATCTCAACTATGTAAAGACCCGTTCATATCGGGGTGGAAGTTTTAAAAGTTTAACGAGTAAACAAATTCCCTTCGTTGATCGGCCTCGGGCGTCGGAACGGAGGAAAGATAGGTGGAAGCTAAACCTACCGTAAAATACGAACTACTCCCATAGGCCCACGCAGCATTTGAATCTTAAACAACTGACAACTTCTTTTACGAAACAAAACACGAGAATCCTCTCAGAGCGCATTGAAACTATATAGAAACCGAATTGAATTTTATATTTTATTAGGCCCAACGATGAGTTTTCGCGTTGGCTGAAAGGAAGGGCCTCATCCAAATAGTCTAGTTTGTAATTATTGTGGTATATACATGTGCAGAAATATAAGTAACGACCAATCAGTAGAAGGGGAGGAGACTGAGAAACTGAGGCGTATTTTCAAGGTCGTTTAGGTGAAAATCTGCTCAAATGTGAGCTACACTGTGTAAATTAAAACATTTCTCGAAAACATATTTTCCCTTTCATCTAAAAACAAACGTACTTTACAAAATTACTCTTTGAAATATGTTCGAAATGCTCAAAGAGATGCGTATATGCTAATTAGTGTATGCATGTTCAAACGTGCGGCGTCAACACTATTTTCCAAGCCATGTTTTTTTTTTAAATTTTATCCAAATGAGGTAACCGTCCCACTCATTCACCTCTGTTTGGCCCTGGGCACTAAAATCTTTCCAATACGGATGCCTATGTTAATCTAGCATGAATTCTACATGTATTTGTACACAACTTCCAAATACGACATAATGCATAACATTTATTGTTGACTTCGCCCTCACAAGTGTTGCATATTCTTAGCTCCGTGCTGTGCCTTGAATTCTAATTACTTGAGGTCTCGCAAGGCTCACCGAGTAGGTAAATATGACGGAGGCTGGCGCGTCGAGGTACTCGCGAGCTCGCGGTCTGTTTAACGCGCCGCTGTACCTACCACACCACACCAGTACCACCCTCGTTTACTTTGCACGAACCTAGCTGGTGATTTGTGTTTACCTTGCGCGATTCCCAAAGAGATCCGTTATATGAATATTCCATAACATCAAACAATTCCATTAAAACATAACCTACCCTGCAATTGCAGTAGTCAGTTATGCAAACTCGCGCCATTAAAGCCATCCATGCGTTCATTATAACGCCTCCGGGCTAAACCATGACGATTAAAAGATTTCATGAAATACTGATCAACGGAGAAGAAGAGTCTGGGAAGTTTTGCGAACACATTTCAAGTTTTATTCAGTTACATGCAACACCAGTAAGGACTCGAATGTAAATCTGAGTGTAGAGTGAACACAAATATGTTCACACTGAGTCACTTTTCAATTTTCAACTGCCAGAAAATTGTAGTTATAATGAATGGGTCAATAAATATATTCATAGAAAAGAGCACAATATAATGTTGTAAGCAGTTAGTTAATTTGGAGCGCACTTTTAAAGTTGTGACTTAATTAACAAGGGGTTTTGTTAAATTTCACAATATCAAAAACGAATAAGTTCCTAAAGAACATTATTCTTATGAGTGTTCAACACTTTTTTAATTTTTGTTTGCATTACAGCTTATTTAGTACCAAACACAGCAACCCACGATTATTCCCAACATAAATGTACTTGGTGCTAAGATGGAAATAACTTTGGGGGCTACATTTCGCGCTTTCTCGCGCCACACTCTACGTAGCAAGTCATCTTGCAACAGCTCGGTTGCTCGCATGTATAATGCAACCACTTTGCCGAACTTACGATCTTGTTCTTCCTTCACTGTCCGGGATGAACCATGTTACCTATTCATTTTTTTACTCGACGTAAAAATACTCGTTATACCTCGCGCTAAGGAGCAGCACGTTTATTGGTCGTATATCAGAGTATACTGGCGGACCGCATTAAACAAGAGGATAAAAACTGAAATAAACTCCAGAATGTTCAGTCTACCGTGCGTTTGGATATGATATGACATATTTCCAGCCCGCCTACACTTGGTATTATTGAATGTTTTTTATAGAGTAATAATTTCCTAATATCAAATACCAGCAAAATGTGTTATTACCAAAACGCAGATCAACAATTCGGGATGTTGTGGACACAACGTCTTCCATTGACAATCCAAAAAAAAGTATAATTGAAAATATCGTTTTAAGAACATAAGGTTTTGAATTAATCTAAGTCTCGAGACTCAAAAACAACATTATGACAATCGTCGGTTAATTTATGTGTATTACTGTCAATGAGGGACGAGGATGGGCTACGTGCCCTGTCATCATCACATAAAAGAAGGACAACCCTTGCTGTTTGCGGTGTAAATGTCAACACGTTACGATATTTACAATGCATATAACATAACTGGTCCACCTTCCCCCTTCTATACCAAACAGATGTGATTATACGATTTGTTACATTATCTGTACAGCATACAATGACGAACATCACTGACGAGAATTTCAACGATACCTTTACTTGGCTGACATCATAAATCTCATAGATTTACAAAGACAATAATTATCTACAGACAGTAATAAATGTAAATTAGATATCCATAGACGCTTAAGCTGTTCCAAGGATTCAATAAGCGTTGATAAAATACTTAATAAATTAAATAAATAATTCTTTAATCTTGGACGCATCGATCAAATACATTGAGAGGCCCAATACAAAAACCAAGTGTTGGTAGCTGCATGGGATGGGACCCCAGTCAGTCACTTGCCGGGCGGGCGACTAATCTACCAGACACCTGGGCAGGTAATTAAACATCTGGTTCTAGATTACCGGTCCAGGTGGTCTAGTAACGCGCCCTGGCCGGCAACTAAGACCCGGGATCGAGCTTCATTCAGGCTGGGTTTTAATCTCAGCCGGCTACACTACATCATAATGGAGTTTTGTTGTGAGAAATCTTTAGCTCATATTAGACAGAATATACGGTACAAACTACAAACTAATTGCCAACAATATTATATTAGTTTTCATTCACAACATTCTTTTTGTAATTTGATTACAAATCAAATAATTATCATGATGATGGCAGCAATATCAACAACAATAGTTAATAGGTATTGGCATTACGTAAGTGTTCAAGCTCGACAACAATTGATTAGCTTAGAGAAAAGTCGGAGTTATGGGAAAACATTCTAGTGAATACACTGCGCTGCATAATTTAGTACCTTTAATTTACTGACCTTTAACTTAATATTTACGTTATTGGCTAAATTAGCTGGACGATAAAATTATATGGTCGTGGAATGATAAATTGAGCTAAGCAAAAGGATAAATCCAAAGTAAAGAAGAGCAGCAATTTATCAATGGTTAGTAGGTCATCGCGGGATATTACAGAGTCTATCAATATTTCACAGGAGTTGTAATCGTCCAGTCTAGGGGGTTGTGGAGATGCTCGAGAAATATGAGCCATCTCCTCTCCCTGCAGACAGTGCAACGTTGCAGCCCAGACCACGTACAAAGGGATAGGTTATCTCTTCTACTTGAGGGAAGAGGGTGTATGAAGGAAATCATTCTTCTTGTAAAACTCAAGATATAGAATGGAGAGTACATAGGCGGTATATAAAGTGAGTTACGAGTGAATCGGTCCGAGGAAAAGCCCGCGGGAAATTACGGGCACCGGTTCATGGCCGCGCGGTGTATTGCCTGCCCGCGCCCTCCGCCCTCCGCCCTTCGGTCGCGGGACTGTACGGGACAACACTGATTTATTATGCATTTCTCTCCTTCGACAGAATGGAACACAACAAGCCGGCGCGTCCCTGGGCGCCACGACGCACCGCACTGCAGGTAGCTCGTCTCATCCCGACCCGTCTTGGCCAGGACAAACAACTGAACAAACGCTTGTATTCAATAAAACCTGACATAAATTTCGAAGGTAAACTTCACTTTTTTCTTTTGACCCATTTCGATTCGAATAGAGTAGCAGTTTGGGCGGCGGACCTGGTCGGTTACTTATGCCGGCCGCGGCGGCATGTTGCTCAAATTTATGTTGGCGCGCGAAATAAATGTTGGCGTTTAGGAAAATCTCTTTTTTTACAGTTGCGACTCGAAAACGATTGGGAGGTCTAAATAGGCTTACGTATGCAGAGGAGTTACCGGCTTTTTGGCTATACGATCTCGGGGGCTTAGGGTCGGTTCTACCCAACCCAAAGAGATCAACGACCCACTCAGGAGATCCGGGCATCGAACGGTTGCAACCGCGGTTAACATGTCAAACATTCGGAGGAGCAAACGAGTCTATACCTTGTGTAGATTTCCATTACAAATCGAATGTATACACTCTTGACCACAAAAAAGGTCCACTTTCACTGTTTGTTTTCTTTCGATCGGGACATGATCGTGTGGTTTCATTGTTTTCCGCTCGAGGACGGCGTATTGACCCACGATGCATCTTGACAGTCACGTGACATCGCATTGCATCCTCCAGGGTGGTCCCCAAATTATCGCGTCACGATTAACATGGAGATGTCTTCCGCAGCCGTGACGGACGCGACGGCCGCGCTAAGGGTTCCGAATCTTGGATTGGCCTACTTACGTCATCCTAATTAAACGAGACCGAAAGGTTCCTCTTCCGTTTCGAGGATCATTTTGAAATTGGGCTGGAACGGATGATGGCTGTTAAACCGATACGCTGCATTAGAGCAGGGCAGACTGCATGCCAGACAGACTGAATTCATTAAACACACACAGGAGAAAATAGACACAGAGTCTCGTTAGTGTCTACGAGCTTCCCTCACAAATAACAATACTCCCAAATAACTTATAGATGTTTTCTATATTTCCTAATACCAACAAAATGTAATTAATTAATTTATTTAGATATCGTAAAACTAAATATTTCCGCATTGTTGTAGCTGTATTCCACATATCATAAATTATAAATAACTAACGTGCAACAATACGTTTAACATAACAAAAATAATTTTAACTTTAGTTTACTTACAACAGTTGTAGTACAAGGTAAGTGATGACGATTTGGACCTGGGACAGGGGAACTTTGAGTATAATGCAGAAAACAGATACCAAAATAAACGCGCAATTTACTAGTTTCACACAGTTTTAGCAAGTATTGAAAAATAATAAAGTAATAGTGACTAATGGGACGACTAATTATTACGATTGATTTTTTTTATTGATTAATGCGATTGCTAAGATTTAATTGCTATACTATGACTATACTTATTTGTTTGTTAATTTCAATGTTATACAATTCAGTTATACAACTGATTTACAAAAATAAGATTGATGTTATCAATCATTAATACAAAGAACAAAAACGAAACCATTTACAAATTCAGTAAAAACATTAGTGGGCGTATATTTGTTTGATTACGCTTCTTCTCCAGATGTACGTTTGATACGTTTGGTTTTCATTGGCTCCATTTAGGCACACAAACATTTCGTGGGGTGTCAAATCGGCAGACCGGCCTGACAGTTCGGTAATCAATGAAACAAGACCCCATCTTTCAATGTCAGCATAAGAAAGTCAGCATAAACATTGAATGATTAGAGCTATTGAACCTCATTATTTATCTTCACTTTTAATAAGCGTTTTCATTTCAACTTGTTGTGATTATGAAGCCATAGCTCAACGTAAACAGAATGAAAGGTAGGCAGTTATTTGACAGCAAGTTTATGCGTTGAATAAACTGAACGAGAGACAGAGCTCAACATTAACGTTATTTTCGTTTGAGGTGTTGACAACAGAGAGCGCAAAGTAAATTGTTTAGGAAGTAAGCTTATGATTCAATGCACTCTAAAAACTTTGCAGCGACTATGAAGAGACACGGTGACTCAATTACACAAGAATATAGAGGCTTTACGTCTTATAGTTAGCTTATACATACATGTAGGCACCTCGCTTTGTATAGGCTTATATTAGTGCACAAGAAAATGTAATGTAAATTAACTGTGGCGTGATATGCCTAGAGGCTCCTCGTAAACTCAAGCCATGGATATAATGAAAACTTAAATCTAATTTTAAATAAATGAATCTTTTTAATCTTATGACTTGTCAACCTGGAGTTGGCTTACGGATCCAGCTAATCAACGCAAAATTTCGACGTAATTTCTACTCCATATTTTAAATCTATTCACGCACATCTCATAAGAACATTGTCATGTTGTTTTTTAAAAGCCACTAAAAGCAACCTATCTATAGCACACACAACTAAAGGAGATTATGAAAACGGTGACGTTTAATTAACGCCAAACATAGGTGCCTCAAAAACCGAGTAATTCCAAATAATTGTAATTGATAACAATTCAGCTTTGTACATGATTGTGTTGTATTGTGATATGATTGACTAACTAACAATTTAACCCAGATGTTTTTATACTTACACAGTCTCGGATATCGGGGAGAATTCAAAATGCCTCGCAAAAACAGTATTGCTTTGTAAATCATTGTTTTGGAATGAAGTTGTTCACGGTTTTAGTACGTGCCGCTTTTGGGTTTAAAATAATATAGGTAAATAATAATTTCCACTCTCATAATTCAATGAGCTTATCTTCAAGGAACATCTTCTCATACAGATTACTTGTTTACTGATCGCATCTGTTGATGTGTGATCCCTGATGAGATAAACGCGCTCACTAAGCTAGAGGATTGAACGCACGACTGGCTGTGATCGGAACGAGATACCTACATAACCCACATGACAACTACGCTACAGCACAAGAACATTAGGTTTTACAACACATTTAAAAAAATTATATATGCACCCACTATGTATTTCATGCAAAACCAAGATAGGTATACTCGATGCTTACACACGCTTCACATACGTCTTGTTTACTACACACGCACCTAATACGCCTTCTTGTTTACAACACATGCACCTAATACACCTTCTTGTGTACAACACACGCATCTAATACGTATTGTTGTTTACAACACACGCAACTAATACGCTTGTTGTTTACAACACGCGCCTAATATGCCTTCTTGTGTACAACACATGCACCTTATACGTCTTGTTGTTTACAACACGCACCTAATCGCCTTCTTGTGTACAACACACGCACCTAATACGTATTGTTGTGTACAACACGCACCTAATCGCCTTCTTGTGTACAACACACGCATCTAATACGTATTGTTGTGTTCAACACACGCACCTAATACGTATTGTTGTGTACAACACACGCATCTAATACGTATTGTTGTGTTCAACACACGCACCTAATACGTATTGTTGTGTACAACACACGCACCTAATACGTATTGTTGTGTACAACACACGCATCTAATACGCCTTCTTGTGTACAACACACGCACCTAATACGTATTGTTGTGTTCAACACACGCACCTAATACGTATTGTTGTGTACAACACACGCACCTAATACGTATTGTTGTGTACAACACACGCATCTAATACGTATTGTTGTGTACAACACACGCATCTAATACGCCTTCTTGTGTACAACACACGCACCTAATACGTATTGTTGTGTACAACACACGCATCTAATACGCCTTCTTGTGTACAACACACGCACCTAATACGTATTGTTGTGTTCAACACACGCACCTAATACGTATTGTTGTGTACAACACACGCACCTAATACGTATTGTTGTGTACAACACACGCATCTAATACGTATTGTTGTGTACAACACACGCATCTAATACGCCTTCTTGTGTACAACACACGCATCTAATACGTATTGTTGTGTACAACACACGCACCTAATACGTATTGTTGTGTACAACACACGCACCTAATACGTATTGTTGTGTACAACACACGCATCTAATACGCCTTCTTGTGTACAACACACGCACCTAATACGTATTGTTGTGTACAACACACGCACCTAATACGTATTGTTGTGTACAACACACGCATCTAATACGCCTTCTTGTGTACAACACACGCATCTAATACGTATTGTTGTGTTCAACACACGCACCTAATACGTATTGTTGTGTACAACACACGCACCTAATACGTATTGTTGTGTACAACACACGCATCTAATACGCCTTCTTGTGTACAACACACGCATCTAATACGTATTGTTGTGTTCAACACACGCACCTAATACGTATTGTTGTGTACAACACACGCACCTAATCGCCTTCTTGTGTACAACACACGCACCTAATACGTATTGTTGTGTACAACACACGCATCTAATACGCCTTCTTGTGTACAACACACGCACTTAATACGCCTTCTTGTGTACAACACACGCACCTAATACGCCTTCTTGTTTACAACACACGCACCTAATACGTCTTGTTGTTTACAACACACGCACTTAATACGCCTTCTTGTTTACAACACACGCACCTAATACGCCTTCTTGTGTACAACACACGCACTTAATACGCCTTCTTGTTTACAACACACGCACTTAATACGTCTTGTTGTTTACAACACACGCACTTAATACGCCTTCTTGTTTACAACGCACGCATCTAATACGCCTTCTTGTTTACAACACATGCACCTAATACGCCTTCTTGTGTACAACACACGCACTTAATACGCCTTCTTGTTTACAACACACGCACCTAATACGCCTTCTTGTTTACAACACACGCACCTAATATGCCTTCTTTTTTACAACACACGCACCTAATACGTCTTGTTGTTTACAACACGCACCTAATCGCCTTCTTGTGTACAACACATGCATGTAATACACGACAAATTGTCTACAACACGCATCTCATGTGCCCACCATCACTACTCCGACATGTTTACACAGACAACACATCATTCCGCCTGATTAGTCGAACCTAACACGTTCTTCATTAATTAAATTCTGTAATAATGCCCTTGAATAATAATCACACTCTATCTAAGTTGGCATATTTGTTTCGTTATATAATACACATCATCAATCATCCGTGACTGAATAGATTTTTCGAACAATTGCTGACCCTTCTCTTGGTAATATTGGAACCATGCATTTCCTGTGGACTCCAATCATAGATCGTATCGCCTGCATAGGCGTGCGCACGGCCCAGGCCTATTCGGCCCAGGCCGGACCTAATGTGTCAACTTGGCGGTCGGGCCGCGCTGGACTCCAATTCCTTTAGACCAGTTTCACTTTAAACTGAACTTTAAATTAGTCTTTAAATTAAAATTCACTGTCAGTAGTGTGTTTTTACGCAAAGGCACACTTCACCTGGGCCCGAAGCTGCGCAAATAATTTATAATTTATTTTTTATTTAAATGAAGATCCTATGACAGCGGAAAGCGTCGCGTCTTCAAATCGCGTTTTAGGCCATAAAAGTTAGTGCATCGACCGAAAAAATTTTCGCCTACGGCGTAGTTGCCTCCGGCGGCTGGGGCTTCGCCCCAGACCCCAGCTGTACCACTACACCTTGTGCCGGGTCTAATGTTAGACGCTGCGCACGCCTATGATCGCCTGCTATTGAACTTGTGTCCCGATCGTTTGTAATTCTGATTGTGTGGTAATAAAAAAATATATTCTAGCTGGTGTGGTACAGAACAGGATGATCGCTTCCAAGTCTAAAACTCAATAATATTGACCTACGTGTTTACGGATAGGGTATACATGAAATAACTACACAAATAATGAATTTATCAAGCTGCAATTACAACCACTTCAATACATTAAAACTATGAGGGCATAATTGACAACGATATTAAAAGTTTTTTGTTCGTATGTTTTATTTTTATTTTAGTGAGTGGGATTAGACAAGAAGCGATGTTACAACGATGTACAGGTTATTGTGTGTATTGAGTCGAGACATAATCGTTTAATTAGCAAATGTAATAGCAATGTATATTGTATATACCGTGCAATCTAAATCGTTAGAACGTATCGTTGAACACAAGGTAATTTTCACTAAACGTATTATTTTGCTTTTACGGTTTTGGGTCAATTTTAAAATTAAATAACGATCTTTTCCAAACTTTTGCAATATCGCATCAAATAAAATAATTTGAAAATGTTTTTTTAGTTTTTTTTTTTTTTTTTTTTAATACAAAAGTAGATAAAAGCAATTTTACTTGTTGACTTCTTCTTGACCTTCAAAACTTATTTTTTTGACTGGGATGAGCTCACAATTAAATTTTCTATTGGATTGCATTTTAACGCGAAAACTCAAACAAAACTATTTTAATTTCTCATTGCTGCTGCTGTTGTCAGTTTAATTCGTCGAATAGTATTACCAGGATGCATAGATTTCCTAAAGAAACCAGCCAAAAATTGAAAAATGTCTTTTGGAATTTTATTTTTCATGCGCGTAATTATGACTAAAATGTATTTGATATACTACACGAAATTTGTGTAATTTTTCCTCAAAGTCTTAACGATAGGCTACGCTATCAACGAGAAATTAAGAATGGAGGCTGTGAAGAAAGTAAACGGTGAACCTAAGCCGCCCTTGACTACACTCGGCTCAACCCAAATTAATTGGAACATTGATAAATTTCCGATAATTCCTACTCGTAAAGTCGTTGTTAAACATGGACCCCATAGGACCATTCCAGTCTCCCCGTTCTTCATTTAAGATCTAATTTTACTTCGAAACATTCTTTTCCCCTAGGCAGTTTATCGATTGTCTTCTCGTAGTCTTCCCCCGAGTTTCATCTTTATCTCTCTCTCTCTCTCTCTACCTTGCCCTACATCAGCAAAGAATCCTTGTTATATACAAAGCGCGGAAAAGTGAAAATTTGAGTCTCTATTGTATTTCAACCCAACAGGGAGTTTGGGTCCGGAACAAGAATTAGAATTGTCTTTGTCCCTCCACGTGGTTCATAAAGCGCCCTTTTATGTGTAGGCCAATAATTGCAAGTGGCGTGAGCGGTCAATTATGTTTTACTAATTACACTGCAGAGCACACAAAGTGTACAATTACCGGGCAAATGAAACAAGAATACAGCAAATTATGGTATTGTTTCCAGGAATATGATTATCGTAAAGTTGATATTACGAAAATGTAGCTTCTTGCGTTATTAATGAATGCAAAAGTATTGCTTTTAGTGAGAAACACCCATAAATGAAGACTTCATAAATGGTTGGATGATTTGATATTTGAATCTTTAATAATAATAGGTTTAAAATATCGATTTGTATGTGTTCGTATATATGTCCATGCAGACACACATATATATGGATTTGTTGTCTTCCGTGATATTCCGCCGCTTGTGTAAGTATACTGGTGCGGACCAAAGTCTGTCACCTATTGCTCGACGTTTCGTCAGAATTGCATCTGGCATGATCACGAGTCCCTCCTCCTTCAAGAGCCTAAAGTCGACTGTAGTCGAACTTGTATTTGAACTGTATTTGAACTTGTACTATGTATCACCCAATCAACGTTGTGCTCATCCTTGCTGTAAGGATATACGTATTCCATTCAATTCCCAGGCAAGGATCATTCGTGCAAACGTACGGTAGCCAAGTAGGGTGCTCACTTTAACACAATAACCACTAGGGGCATTATTCACATTATACCACACAACAAAACAAGAACACTGGCTGATTAGTCTACATTTTACGAGACACAACGTCTGTACTTTATTTTGTAGCATTTTACTTTTTACATGAAAAGCACCCGCTGAAACCGTGGGTCTGTAATTCTGTGCCTCGCTTGACGATAATGTTTCTCGTCAGCTTTTCCAGTCAAGTTTTACCATCGCATGTAACGGCTTTTACGTCTTTTTCATTCATTCTCAACGCGAACATTTCTCGCTTCCCAGTAACAGAATCTCATGCAACTCATCACCGTCGATCGCTTGGAATTATATCTTTCCCATATTGTTTGTCGGAAATTTGAAACGTGTCACGTTAAAAAGTAATTTCATTAAAATTCTGTGAGAAGGTCTACGTTGTTTCGTTTGGTTTGCAAACCAACTAAAAATGTTATTTTTAAACTTGTATGATAAAAAAAGACATCAACACTGAGGACGAAGCAATCGCGACTACGAAATGTTTTCCACTATCTTCTTTCATTTGAAACAGCTCCCATAATAGCGAATTTTTTTATGTGTTGGTAAAAGTTCCCATGGCCAAGATATTCCCCTGGAGGATAAAAGTTGCTACTTTGAAAAGCTCGGACCGAACGAATCTCACGTCTTGGCCGGGGAATATAAATATTTTCTCGATGGTATTCATATAACTCGAAGCTCATGACGATGTGGGGAATGCTATTGGTCACGGATCGGCGTCTCTAAAGGAGTTGCCGGCGAAGGTCCGCGCATACCACAATATCTCGAGGCGCGTCGCCGTACCCTCGCGACGACGCACCAAGGCCCGGGTTAATTGGAGGAAGATTATCGGGAGACAGACCACATTCTTTATCATAGATCTACGTATTATTTGTCACTGGGACATGGATCGAGTCGATAAATTAGCTAACAACTCACTTAGTCCGCGCGCCATTGATGGCCACCCTGGGACAAATCGGAGATCTTTTGAAAATAAAAATGAAACAAAAGATCGACATTTTTAACAGTCATATTCTACTGGGCTCATGTTCATAAAAAAAGACAAGGCCTCGCTCGTCTTAAAAAGAGTTAATTTTACACTTCCGTCCTGAGAAAATATAAGTTCGGAATCAAGGTAACAACATCTGTTGGTACGAAGTATGTGAGTGGATCAAGATTAAAAAATGCAGGCATGTTTAACGACAAGAATCTTATGCTTTAAATAGACTATAAAATTATATACACGTTTTTGTGTAGCGCTAAGAATGGAATCCCCCAATTTTGTTGTAATTATGGAATGTTGCTCGGTCGCAAGTGACGTTCAGACCCCGAAGTGAGATTTACTCTAAACTAATTGCAAATGGAAATATATTTTTAAAAGGTTTTAGTGTTCACAAAACGATAAAATCCCCAGGAAATCCAAAGCTAGATATACCCGCTACAGTAAACAGGTAATGAGAATTGTACCCATAAGCCTTTTTTGTAAATAGATATATAGAGAGGGAAGCGTTGATAATTTGTGAAATGATGCCACACAGTAGACCTATATACCCTAGTTTATTTTAGTAATTAATGACGCTAGCCCCATGTTTGTTTAAATAAACTGTAAAATATTGATTTATCATGCTTTATCCCTCCCATCCCAAACATGTGTTCACAATTGCAGGCTCGATGTGTGTGTGGCACTAAGCCGCGTGGATTACAACGCACTGAAGGGTTATGTAAAACAAGATAAAACTGTTGCACTGCTCCGCCGGCAGAGTGAGCTAGCCTCATCTCTCTGATTTATTGGCAGCTCGGCTGTTTGGAACACCAATCGTTTGACCTCCGTTGACTCCGCTCGGCCAGGGGTAGGGTCACAGGTTAAACGGTTCGATTTCACGCGCTTAAATCGTGACGTCACCCAGCACTAAATTCTGACTATGGCTGTTTTTCGGGGGGGCGGGGGATCTACTGCCCACCGAAATGCATTCATGGCACGTAATAGACAGCATTGAGTTGAAGCAGCAAGGGTGTATATTTTCACGATTTCGGTTTTGTGGTTGTTTTGAAGTAATTGCTTTACGAGTACCACATTACTCGTGGTTCGGAAGGGGTTAGGTACTTGTGATTTTTTGTTTCATTAAAGCTACATTAATCGCGTGAGGCCTACTAAATGTATGGGTAATTGACAAGCCAGTATTGGTTATAATGTACTCATTTCTCAACGGCGTTTAACAGGGCCTACTTGTTTTACAGATATTAATGTATAGACGTTGTGATGATTTGAGCAATATCACTATAGTCTATACATTTTTCTTCACGTTCACATACGCTTGTTGAGTCCTGCTGACATCCACTAAATTGCCATTGTTCTTAAACAAGCATGTTACGCAATGAGTATTTGTAACCAAGTTTGTTTGCCAATAAACTACTTTGTGAGATTTTTAGTTTTTACTCTGGCTTATGTGGCAATGTCCAGAAATGTGCAGTGTGAAAATCGAGAGCAAAACCAAGTAAGCGAATGCAGAAAATTTTTAGATTTTGGGCACATCCTTACGTTGATGCATGACCTCACTCAAAAAAAGCTGAAAGCATCCGATAACTTTAACCATGAGCAGTTTACCTTACTGAAGAAGAGGGAACGTGCAAGAGGGAACATGCACAAAGAAGGCTTGACAAAAATGCCAACTAAAATCATACAAAATAACCGTCAGTTCAACATTTTGTGTTGCTGTACGTGTTCTATGGAGAACAAGAACTTCCCAACTACTTTCCAATTCACATTTACTGTAAAAACGTCTCAATTTTACTAGTCAGCATCGTAGCAAACAAAGTTTACACATACGCGAGGTATGTTCTTTTGTGGAAGGGAAGGGAAGGCGATAGTTCGGCCAGACGATAAAGTTTACATCGCGCCGTGATCGTCCAAGGTAGCTTGCTCAGCAAGGCATCTCCTTACGATTGAGGCTGATGGTTCGACTCCTCAGTACTTACCTAGAAGATGTCTTGACTCGACTCTGGAGAAATTGCTTCTTGAACAGGCAAACTGTTCTAGCACAGACCGGCTCTCTCTCTATATATGCAAAAAGCGATGACAAAAACTGTCTTAGTAACAGCTGTTTTGGTTTATGCAAAAAATTGAAATCATCAACACAGTTTGTTATTGTTGTTCTAATGTAGATGACGCGAACACGAGAACAATAAAAGAACGGCAGTGGATCACGTATGACTTGATCCCAGGTATTTTGATTTTACCCGCAATGTATCAGCGCTTCAAGAATTACCGATCGCCCCAATGACTGCAGGTCAGTACGTAATTTACACTATCAACTATCTAATATTTGCGCATGGCTACTTTTGGTTTATACACAAACACACAGCGAATGGACTTACTAACGAGAAACCTCGCTAACTCTCTTCACAGCTGTACAGCCGTAAGCACATTAATAAGTTTGTATCATTTCAAAAGTCTCTAATTAGAAAAATTAAAAACAGAAAATTATGAGCCACTGAAGGTCTGTTGAATGTATCTAGAAAAATATAACCGTAGTTAATTTCAAGTTTTATTTATCGTGTTTTTCCCGCCAGCGTTCTCATTTCCACGTGTACCACTTTATGTAATATACTCACCCCTATTGAAAGAAGACCAGCTGTCTCAAGAAGTATATCTGCAAATGAAATATTAAGCAGAAAATGTCTAAATCATGAAAATAATCCTGCCGTGTAAAAATTGATTTTTTATGTTTATTTTGTTAACACAATGTTTACCAAGTGGTGAACAGCAACTGAAGAATATCTCATTAAAACGAATTTAACTAAACCTTTCAAACAACGTATACTATATAGATTTCATTTAAATGCCATGGATGTGGAAAAGTAGACAAACAAAATGTGACGAGGTTCGTTCTTTTGTCTAAAGATTTGCAATGGATACATACGGCAATTCTATTGTACGTATTGTCCTGTTGCAGCGTAAGTTAAAACGGGTATCGCTAAAAGTGAATTATAGCAATGAAGAGTACTCTGTATTGATTGTCCCGATCAAACGGTAAGAGTTATCTCTCACAACTGTTAATATTTACTCCTGACACAAATATGACTATAATACCTATTATAATATTGATTATTAACACAAACAAATTAGAATTTGACTATTGTTGTAAAGTACTCGGAAATTTAAACGTATTGTTATATTTTCTCCTGTGCAATTTCAAAATGAAGTTGAGTGAGTAGGAATTATTTGAAAACTGAGATATATCCGGGTTGGCTTCAAACCAAGTCCCACCGTAGTCGTACCATTATATCCATCGATTAGAAGTTGTTGCAAATTGAATGCCAACATTTCGGTGGCAAATTATGTTGTTTTTACACAGTTCAGTTACTATTCACATCTTAAAACTATAGTGTACTGTTATTATGCTTTGACGTTCATTACAACACGTTACGTTACAACTAGTGTAATAATATTACAGTTCGAGTTGTTTAGGAGCGCACAATTATCTCTCTCGCTCACAATTAAGTATGCTTGCTACCATTCAGTTTGCAACTAACTACTCTATATCGATCATGCGCAAGCAATATCTTTGGTCCTAGCCATGTGACGGGAAGGGAGATTCTATTTTATTAAAATTGACTAATTTAACCTTAAAAGTATTAATTAAAAACCTCCCGATATTAACGAGAAATATCAATGATAGTATCAAAAATATATCAAAACCGGTATATTTAAAGTTGTGACAGTTTCAAATTGTTTGATTTCGTGAAAGTAGTTATTTTTGTACTATATGGCAGCTTTTCTTTTGTAAAAGGACTCAAATGATCACATTGTAGAATGAGGTCGGAAAAAGTAATTCTTTTTCTCAAATTGTTTTTGTTAAAAACTAATGTAAAAATAAAAGAAAATCGTTTCAAACTCGTAGTTGTGTCAAGTCACTCAAGTGTCAACATACCACACTTTCAAAAATTAATGCAACACGTGTGTATATGGATGGAGGCAGATTGAATCAATCCTTTTCTGTGACAATTTTTTGCATTTTTCTACCCACATGACATTTGATGTTTTATTCTGACTGCCGCGATTTCAACGTTGTTGTCCTATTTTTTTTAATACATGAAAACTCCATTAATAACCCAATGGGGAGTGCGGGGGGGGGGGGGCACCCCAGGTAATCACAGAAAAGTTTGATTATTGCATTCACTAAAATCCTTGGTAATACAAAAGCTTAAAAACAATTTTTATACGAAGAGCGAAAACAAGACATTTATTGGCAAACATTAGAATGTTCTTTACTAAAACATTCAACACAATGAAGCAGCCACACTCTGGAACATGCAGATCAATTTTAAACGCACAGTATAGGATACTGAATGTACAACCGATTTTTGATTTTCATCTTTCGGTTTCAAACTTTTTACAAATCGTGTTTATTACCTATGTTGTTTCTAATTAGTTCACACAATAAATTAAAATAGAATGATAGTAAATGAAAACTATCTACTCCATTATTAATATACGAACGACGTCTCGCATCGCTTGAAAGTATCGAAGCGCATAACAAGCTTTATGGGTTATTTTTTGCTAACATCAAACTCCTGAATAATTCCTTTCTTCCTTTCGTGTGTAATAAGACTAATCGAGAAGATGGGGCTAGCGCTGGGTGTGGAGCTGTTCGGCCAAATACATGGTATACGCAATAATATGAATGAGCATGAACATATGTGTATAATATGAAACTGGAAGATATGAATGAACGGACAACGTGAGTACAACTGCGTTAGTCCACTCGTCGAGCGAGATTTGGCCAAGTGACGTCACTGCAGCCAGCACAGACAGCGCGTCGGTGTCACAATGATGAACTATGGCGGTGTGACGTCACCGCAGCCAGCACAGACAGCGCGTCGGTGTCACAATGATGAACTACGGCGGTGTGACGTCACTGCAGCCAGCACAGACAGCGCGTCGGTGTCACAATGATGAACTATGGCGGTGTGACGTCACCGCAGCCAGCACAGACAGCGCGTCGGTGTCACAATGATGAACTATGGCGGGGTGACACCCGTACGTCGCGCATTGTCCAAGCTACACGTCGGTACGAGTTACCACGTGAAGAGGAGCTTCGTGGTGTTAACCCACTATAACCACACAAATTAGATTGCATTTGGAAGCGTTTGTTCCTTTTGTGAGTGGCAGGAGTAGAGGGATGGAGGCTCCCATCTGCATGAAACAATGCCAACATACTCGCAGAGAATGATTATAACGAACAGCGCAAATGTCTGACCAAAAATCACCATTCTACAGAAGAGTATCACAATGTTTCATTCGTTACTGTTTCCTAACTAATCTTCAACGAAACGGTCTTCACCACTAAAAAAAAAAAAAAAAACGCAAACGTTTCGTAAATACGCAAGTCGCATTCACTTCCTTAAGGCGAGCAATTTGCAATACATTCTATTTCTGTCGGGAGTTGGAAAACGGGGAATGGATTTTATCAATAATTGAACCAATAAACGGATTCCATCCGATAAAAAACCCAATAAGTATAAGTTATAGCCTATGAATAGACCAATAAGCTAGCTAACCAATAAGCTACGATCGAGACCAACGAATTAGATTCTACAGCATGCGATGTTGAAGTTGTATATATTTATTTTTCATCGATTTACCTTACCTAATTTGTATGTCTGCTGGTGCTCAAGTATGATTTACTCTACCAAGACTTTACTCAAATAGGTAACGTAGTAGGTTTTATACTATAGTATTTGCCTTATACTTACTTCGGTCATACCATGGATTTATAATAGTACCTACTACCTATTATACGGCCACATGGGATTTTATATTGGCTTTATAACAAACAGATGATTTCCAGAATTCATCTAGAGAGCCGGGTTTACTCCTATATCTAAGGGTCCTTGATAGTTATGTGAAGGGGCATTTTTCACTGTTGTGCATTGTTGTCATTGAAGATCTAGAGGGCCGTGATGAGCTCTATCTAAGGGTTCTAGATTTCTCTAATTATCGTTCTTTGAAAAATATATACGGGTATTTTGTTTCCAAAATTGTTCAGAAAAGTTTCAAGGAAATATACATATTGAAAACTAATTGGGTCCTTGAGTCCCAACGAAACAAGGTACCCAACTTTACCAACACGTAAGCCCTGAATACCCATAGTGCAGTATTATGCCTCTTTATAAACAATACAATGCGTTTCAGTTCAATCTTATAAAACACTTGCTGCAGTGGTGTTAGGCAAACACGAATAATGAATGGTATACTTGAAACACGCCACCAACCACTTATGAACACTGTAATATGTACACATGTTATAGTTACACAGTATAACACCAACTTGTCGCGTCTACTAACAATAAAGTACTGTAATTATACCCGACTCCATGCCCTGACTTGGACAATACACACAAACATGACCTAATTTGAAATGCATGCACGTTCGGCTCACGGTCTGCACGTAACCTTTACAACACAACCACATCGACCTCAAGAGTATGGCTTCACATTTATTTCATTTTTCTCCCACTCTCAGCAGGTGTGCGTCGATCATAGGCATCTATAACTAACTGCCTCATTATTTTATCAAACTTTAAAGCTTCCATGCCCTCACGTCGAGCCACTACCTGACCCGGCAGTCTACAGAGGTCGCTCAGCGGCAGCGAGGTCGCTCAGCGGCAGCAAGGTCGCTGCATGGTTAGATTCTCCTCTGGAAGTTTTCCAGTGGTTTTCCCGAGGTTTTCCTCGTTCTTAAATCGAATTATATGGTCTTAAGTCTTACAAGATCTCTCAGAAATACCTTCACAATTATCCAAACATCCCAATAAAACTATTTAATCATTCACTAAATAAATATGGCCCCCTATCACCCTCATCCCCCCTTTCAACCCATGACCGTAATCAATATGCAATCCATATATATGACAGATAACTTTCGAAATTCAATTTTTAATTCATAACAAAAGTTTTGTTTCGACGAAAGTTTTCTCTTTCACTCTTTCGTGGACTTTTGAAACATCAATCAATAACCAATAACCTCTGCACTTAAGAGAACTGAACAGTGAAGCCTACAGCTTGCGCTCAATGCTGCTCAGTGGACATGGAAATCGGATTAGAACAAACGAGGAGCCAACGTTACGATAATTATGCTGAATACTTTGTAAGTAGATTTTTACGAAACAACGTTTGATAATTTGAGAAGAAACGGGTAACAAAACTACATAAAGAATTCTGTAATGTATTTTGCACAATCTTAGTACAGTGTTTTCACCCGCGCCGAACTGGGTAGTTTAAAAAAATTATCGAACACCGCTTAATTTGGAGTTCATGAGTGGACTCACCACTTTACTCGTGCAAAACTGACAGGTGAGTTGATTTTGGTAGAATTTACTGAAGCAAGAACTTACAATAGGCCTACTTAAATATTAGTTATAAATGTGGCATTTTAAAGGTGATAAATCTAACTTTACATCCATAAATTATGTTGTCTATTAGAAGAACATAACTTCATATTTACACACAGATTTCTGATAAGCACTCATAACAAAGGGAACTCGGACGTGGTGCATTGTACTTAACAAAAATAATGCTTGGTCTCAGTGTTACCAAATGTGGGGAAAAAATGAAAATATATAGTGTTCAATTATGTGGACGTCATACCATTGTGTATCCCTCGCCAACCTTGCCGAGTATAGTCAGTATTGCCCCCCCTCCACAACGCAACGTGTGACACAATTTATAGGCTTCCCCTAAATGTCTAGAATCCAGAACGATGTGATGTATTAGAGTACACAATGGACGTTCCCTACACATTAATAAGTCTTTATCTTTCATAAAACATTCGGACGCCAATATATTGATTTAGGTCAAAAAAGATACATTAACTCGTCTCAATTATGGTTGAAATTGTTTCTCTGCATCGATGAGCTCATGGATTGAGCTCAAATCCAATAAACGAAAGAGTTCTTGAACGAGGGTTTTGCTTTTGCTGTGCACAGTTTCCACGGTTGTTAGGATGAGTCATTGAAGAGGTGCTCAAGCAAAGTAAAGAAACCACATGATACCAATTCATAAAGTGTCCACACGTCCCTGATTAACCGGGGTAGCCCGTTATTTTATTATTTTGTTTTTTATACATATTGTGCTGGCGTCCCAAAGACTTCTTTAAAAACACTTCTATGGCCGGATTTAATATATAATATGGGTCATTAGAACTCACTGACTGGTAACGTACAATAATGCTGCGATTGCATCGCAACAATGCCGCGACCTATAAGAAAATATCAATTTAATAACGCTAGAAAACAACTTTGTTTTTGAAAAGCTGTGGACGAATGTTTTTCTCAATGGAAATTAACCACACATTACAAACGCGATGGTGACCAATCGGTGGCCAATGATAACTAACACTTGCACAGTAATAAACACAGAAAGTACAACAACAACAACAAGATTAATTTAAGGTACGTAGCCGGAGCCCGGAGATCTAGCTTGGATATAGCAGAGTGCAATATCACTGGTATAAACGTATGAGCACAAATAACGGTATGAGTATAATTGTTATAGACTGTTAAGGAAGCGACCGATATGTCAGGATATGAGTGCCTAGTGGTAACTGCCTAGTGGTTACATACCTCTAACAGGATACATTCAGGTTGTTATTGTTGGTTTTGTACAACACGATTAGCCGTAATGTATCCTTCCGTAACGAGTGCATGTATGCTTACTGACTTACTGACAGCAGGAAATACAAAATCTCCCAGAACCATCCTCGGTAGTTTCAATAACTGAATTACCACTACCACATAACTGAAGAGAGAAAACCAGCAAATAACTTCAGATACGATAGGAAATAAATTATCTATGGAAGCGAGCTCGAGTTTTACTTTTTAATTTCTTAGATCTCCTTCAGCTCTAACCACTTAACGGAAATTAAATCTAGTGCACGTTACCAATTCCCATCGTACATCGTCTTGCATGATCGACCAAGAAAACCAGGATTTTCTAAAGGTTTATTAGAAGTGGAAAATTGTTAGACGTACAACCACAAAAACACAACATGCGAGATCTGCTTCCATTAGTTAATATTGAATATACATTTTAGTATTTTGCAGATGCATCTTATCGTAAAAAGGGCGTATCCAGCCTGGCAGTGGTGGGTCAGTATAACTGACGTTGGCGAGATATACCACTAATGGGAAATTGCAAACTCAATTTTAATTATCACGCACTGAGCTCACACCAAAGCTGCGCTTCGTTCATTATATTTGAGAGCGGTCGCAACCCACGTGCTAAAAAGACTGACGTCGCAGCTGCAGGCAGTAATTAATAACGCCTTCAATGAAGAAAGAAGGACACTCGGTTGTAAGTTTAATTCAGGATGGAGATTATTGCATGTCTTAACGTTTTACATTAATTTTACTTTCATTCAAAACACCGGCCTCATAAAACGCTATGTGTATACGTAGATAAACCTGTACAGTGGCGTATCCAAGAAAAGGGCCCGCCCCTTTTCTATAAATGGGAAGAAAATTGAAAGATAAAAGATAAAATGATCGTCACAAGACACTGAGGAAATAATTTCACACCGTTTCCGAAATAATTATGGAAATCATTGTGGTGAATTAAAACATTTGCAATTTAGTACTATCAAGTAAATCATTCCAATATGCACATAGCTAGGCTGTATAAACCGTTGTATTGTTCAAATCAGTGGTGAATGTGCCCTTCCCCCCCCAACCCCCCCCCCCCCCTCCCCCGCGCTAATTCTCTATTCTTTGATATACACCACCAGGGCACCGATATACACTCATACATGTCCAACGATAATTCTAACTCTTGCCCGGCCTCATGTGTTTTCAATTCATCGTGTCTTCATACTTCCCTACCTTTGGATGACCAGTAGAATCTGTGGGAGATAAACCTCGACTACATCGACGCCATCAGTCTTACCTGTAAACAAAGAGAAAAAACACGACATTAGATGCTTGTTGATTGGAACCTACAGGGCCCAACTGATTCTATCTTCGACGACGACCTATGATTACGTCAAGTCGGTTATTGAATAATTGTCGGATAATTGTGAGTGCGTGTATTACCATCGTGCTATGGTCAGAGTGACGCATAGTAGTCGGACCTGGTCATGAGATCGCTGTATCGTGAACTGGATATATTTTCGAGTTGCTGACTGTGTAACTCGTTGATTAAACCGATTGCAGGGTATGGGTGCATGACTGCTTTACTCTACCATTACCTTCTCTGGCCAACAATTATGCGGAGCCGTATCGTAACCCACGACTCAAGTTGAGCCAGTATGCCCTAATCTCGTCTGGTTTCCTTCTAGGTGTTCGGGAATTAATGGCAAGCAGGAATGCCAGGGAGCTTGCCATTATTGCGAGGAGCAATGTGATAAAACTAGTTGGTATTTCAGGCGTCTTCGGAGACTCATTCCTCTCTTCATTGAGGCGATAGGAAAAGGGATATCGTTTTAATTAAAAAATTCGGTTTCTAGTTTTCGACTCAACGAGTGAAACGCATATTTGCTCCTCATTCGCTTTCCAAAAACGAGCGCCATAATACGTAATTACTCTTTAATTAAAAGAATGGACCTAATGAGTTTGAGTGATATTAACTCTTGATAGGGCCGTGGAGCTATATTGATAAGATATATTTGAGAAAAAATGCAATTTCATTTTCATATAAATAGCTGGATAAGAACGTTTGTTTTAGTTGTTGCATGCATTATATGACACACTAATAGCAACAACATTAGGCTACAATTGATTATGTTCCGTAAAAAGTAACTCTTAAAATATGTATATAAAAATAAGATTTCTTGTTATATTACTATTTTGTGATTGCAAATAAACATCCTTCCCGATAACAATATTTGTACCGTGTATTATATTAATTTTGTTTTTATTAAATTTTGCAATGTTGTGTCGCGTTCTGAGTTACAAAGCAAGCGAAGGATTTTAAATCTAAAACTATCTCGACCTGTCATCGTATGAATTCCTTCAGAGACTTCAGACATTTCTCGTTTCGTTTCACTAACACTCGTTCCTCTTCACATGGTATCCCGTAATGCATGTGCCTGGAATATAGTTGGTAAGTTTGTGTACCTCGTGGACAGAGTCCAAGCAGTAACTGGCAAAACAAGAGACACGACAGTGCAGTAAAAAATAGATCCTAATTCCATTTATTCGATTTCGATAAGTGATGAATTGAGAGCACGTCTGGTGTAGAATCAGAGCAAGTATCCTATTACAGTGGCTAGACAAACACATCCAACGTACACGAAGTACTTTGTTGCTCAGAGTATTTGCGTTCGTGAGCGTTCCTAGAGAAATCATCGCCGCGATCGACCCCGTACGATCCAATATGAGAATCTACCGATCGATGTAAATATGGAGATAACGTGTACGTGCTCAGGTCCAATCTATCGTGCAAGTGGACGCCCAGAGATTCCCATGCTGAGCTGAATTAATCAAATAAAAGTACACAATAGATCGAGGGCGATGCATGCACAGACGCAGGAACCGAAGAAGAAAAACAACCAGGGAATATAAATAAACCTATTAACATTTCCAGGCGATTTGTTCTTATATAAAGTTTGTTTTTATCGTTTGCGAGCTGCGGGGGCTTGAACTACGTAGTAATGACTTCTGACCCTTGCCTGCACCTTCCGCGAGTGTTTTAATAATGAGCGGCCGAGCGGCCTCCTGCGGTGCGACAGCGATCAGGCCTCGCTGGGCGCTGGTTGCGAGCGAGCTACCCTCGGACACTGACAGGCGCGGGGGCGGTGGGGGCTACCCTCGGACACTGACAGGCGTGGGGGCGGTGGGGGCTACCCTCGGACACTGACAGGCGGGGGGCGGTGGGGGCTACCCTCGGACACTGACAGGCGCGGGGGCGGTGGGGGCTACCCTCGGACACTGACAGGCGCGGGGGCGGTGGGGGCTACCCTCGGACACTGACAGGCGCGGGGGCGGTGGGGGCTACCCTCGGACACTGACAGGCGCGGGGGCGGTGGGGGCTACCCTCGGACACTGACAGGCGCGGGGGCGGTGGGGGCTACCCTCGGACACTGACAGGCACGGGGGCGGTGGGGGCTACCCTCGGACACTGACAGGCACGGGGGCGGTGGGGGCTACCCTCGGACACTGACAGGCACGGGGGCGGTGGGGGCTACCCTCGGACACTGACAGGCACGGGGGCGGTGGGGGCTACCCTCGGACACTGACAGGCACGGGGGCGGTGGGGGCTACCCTCGGACACTGACAGGCACGGGGGCGGTGGGGGCTACCCTCGGACACTGACAGGCACGGGGGCGGTGGGGGCTACCCTCGGACACTGACAGGCACGGGGGCGGTGGGGGCTACCCTCGGACACTGACAGGCACGGGGGCGGTGGGGGCTACCCTCGG
The DNA here is from genome assembly GCA_945910005.1 of Isoperla grammatica. Taxonomy (NCBI): domain Eukaryota; kingdom Metazoa; phylum Arthropoda; class Insecta; order Plecoptera; family Perlodidae; genus Isoperla; species Isoperla grammatica. The sequence goes on along the minus strand of OX246737.1, from coordinate 43,854,945 downwards.
ACACTGACAGGCACGGGGGCGGTGGGGGCTACCCTCGGACACTGACAGGCACGGGGGCGGTGGGGGCTACCCTCGGACACTGACAGGCACGGGGGCGGTGGGGGCTACCCTCGGACACTGACAGGCACGGGGGCGGTGGGGGCTACCCTCGGACACTGACAGGCACGGGGGCGGTGGGGGCTACCCTCGGACACTGACAGGCACGGGGGCGGTGGGGGCTACCCTCGGACACTGACAGGCACGGGGGCGGTGGGGGCTACCCTCGGACACTGACAGGCACGGGGGCGGTGGGGGCTACCCTCGGACACTGACAGGCACGGGGGCGGTGGGGGCTACCCTCGGACACTGACAGGCACGGGGGCGGTGGGGGCTACCCTCGGACACTGACAGGCGTGGGGGCGGTGGGGGCACCCTCGGACATTGACAGGCGCGGGGGCGGTGGGGGCTACTCTCGGACTCTGACAGGCGTGGGGGCGGTGGGGGCACCCTCGGACACTGACAGGCGCGGGGGCGGTGGGGGCTACCCTCGGACACTGACAGGCGCGGGGGCGGTGGGGGCTACCCTCGGACACTGACAGGCGTGGGGGCGGTGGGGGCTACCCTCGGACACTGACAGGCGGGGGGCGGTGGGGGCTACCCTCGGACACTGACAGGCGCGGGGGCGGTGGGGGCTACCCTCGGACACTGACAGGCGCGGGGGCGGTGGGGGCTACCCTCGGACACTGACAGGCGCGGGGGCGGTGGGGGCTACCCTCGGACACTGACAGGCGCGGGGGCGGTGGGGGCTACCCTCGGACACTGACAGGCGCGGGGGCGGTGGGGGCTACCCTCGGACACTGACAGGCACGGGGGCGGTGGGGGCTACCCTCGGACACTGACAGGCACGGGGGCGGTGGGGGCTACCCTCGGACACTGACAGGCACGGGGGCGGTGGGGGCTACCCTCGGACACTGACAGGCACGGGGGCGGTGGGGGCTACCCTCGGACACTGACAGGCACGGGGGCGGTGGGGGCTACCCTCGGACACTGACAGGCACGGGGGCGGTGGGGGCTACCCTCGGACACTGACAGGCACGGGGGCGGTGGGGGCTACCCTCGGACACTGACAGGCACGGGGGCGGTGGGGGCTACCCTCGGACACTGACAGGCACGGGGGCGGTGGGGGCTACCCTCGGACACTGACAGGCACGGGGGCGGTGGGGGCTACCCTCGGACACTGACAGGCACGGGGGCGGTGGGGGCTACCCTCGGACACTGACAGGCACGGGGGCGGTGGGGGCTACCCTCGGACACTGACAGGCACGGGGGCGGTGGGGGCTACCCTCGGACACTGACAGGCACGGGGGCGGTGGGGGCTACCCTCGGACACTGACAGGCACGGGGGCGGTGGGGGCTACCCTCGGACACTGACAGGCACGGGGGCGGTGGGGGCTACCCTCGGACACTGACAGGCACGGGGGCGGTGGGGGCTACCCTCGGACACTGACAGGCACGGGGGCGGTGGGGGCTACCCTCGGACACTGACAGGCACGGGGGCGGTGGGGGCTACCCTCGGACACTGACAGGCGTGGGGGCGGTGGGGGCACCCTCGGACATTGACAGGCGCGGGGGCGGTGGGGGCTACTCTCGGACTCTGACAGGCGTGGGGGCGGTGGGGGCACCCTCGGACACTGACAGGCGCGGGGGCGGTGGGGGCTACCCTCGGACACTGACAGGCGCGGGGGCGGTGGGGGCTACCCTCGGACACTGACAGGCGCGGGGGCGGTGGGGGCTACCCTTGGACACTGACAGGCGTGGGGGCGGTGGGTACAGTGGGGGACTACCCTCGGACACTGACAGGCGCGGGGGCGGTGGGGGCTACCCTCGGACACTGACAGGCGCGGGGGCGGTGGGGGCTACCCTCGGACACTGACAGGCGCGGGGGCGGTGGGGGCTACCCTCGGACACTGACAGGCGCGGGGGCGGTGGGGGCTACCCTCGGACATTGACAGGCGCGGGGGCGGTGGGGGCTACCCTCGGACACTAACAGGCGCGGGGGCGGTGGGGGCTACCCTCGGACACTGACAGGCGCGGGGGCGGTGGGGGCTACCCTCGGACACTGACAGGCGCGGGGGCGGTGGGTACAGTGGGGGACTACCCTCGGACACTGACAGGCGCGGGGGCGGTGGGGGCTACCCTCGGACACTAACAGGCGCGGGGGCGATGGGGGCTACCCTCGGACACTGACAGGCGCGGGGGCGGTGGGGGCTACCCTCGGACACTGACAGGCGCGGGGGCGGTGGGGGCTACCCTCGGACACTGACAGGCGCGGGGGCGGTGGGGGCTACCCTCGGACACTGACAGGCGCGGGGGCGGTGGGGGCTACCCTCGGACACTGACAGGCGCGGGGGCGGTGGGGGCTACCCTCGGACACTGACAGGCGCGGGGGCGATGGGGGCTACCCTCGCACACTGACAGGCGCGGGGGCGGTGGGGGCTACCCTCGGACACTGACAGGCGCGGGGGCGGTGGGGGCTACCCTCGGACACTGACAGGCGCGGGGGCGGTGGGGGCTACCCTCGGACACTGACAGGCGCGGGGGCGGTGGGGGCTACCCTCGGACACTGACAGGCGCGGGGGCGGTGGGGGCTACCCTCGGACACTAACAGGCGCGGGGGCGGTGGGGGCTACCCTCGGACACTGACAGGCGCGGGGGCGGTGGGGGCTACCCTCGGACACTGACAGGCGCGGGGGCGGTGGGGGCTACCCTCGGACACTGACAGGCGCGGGGGCGGTGGGGGCTACCCTCGGACACTGACAGGCGCGGGGGCGGTGGGGGCTACCCTCGCACACTGACAGGCGCGGGGGCGGTGGGGGCTACCCTCGGACACTGACAGGCGCGGGGGCGGTGGGGGCTACCCTCGGACACTGACAGGCGCGGGGGCGGTGGGGGCTACCCTCGGACACTGACAGGCGCGGGGGCGGTGGGGGCTACCCTCGGACACTGACAGGCGCGGGGGCGGTGGGGGCTACCCTCGGACACTGACAGGCGCGGGGGCGGTGGGGGCTACCCTCGGACACTGACAGGCGTGGGGGCGGTGGGGGCTACCCTCGGACACTGACAGGCGCGGGGGCGGTGGGTACAGTGGGGGACTACCCTCGGATACTGACAGGCAAGGGTAGAGTGGCCTGTGATCTGCGATTGCTGCGGACACCGTTGCCTCTGCAATACGTTGCAAACGGGAGCTCGTCTATGATGCATTTAATTACTGGCAAGTGTGCGTCTACCTGCTCGAATAATTAATTGTCGCTTCAAGTGGAACTCGCGAACTTCACTCTGTACCCTTGAAGCACTTGAAGCTTAGTACACACCCTCGTCGGCACTAGTAGATTGATTCTATTATAAGACTTGTTTTAATTCAACAAGATAATCAATGAATTAGGAAACAAATAAAATGTCAAGAAAGAAAATTTGAGTTATTTGTAAGACATTTAGGAAAGAATTGTAGAACTGTTCGGTAGAGTAGAAGCAAGAACTAGATCACACTAGCGTCTGTCTAGAGATGAGATAACGCAAATCGAGCATGCGACTTGTAACCGAATCAGACATCCAGGACTCACATTGGTCGTAGGTTGTGTGTCTTATTTTGTGTTGTTTCCCTTATTATTTTTAATTATATTATACTACCCGCAGTTAATGTTACCCGTAGTATCCGTATTCTCAACGTAAGTAGTCGCACACCGACCTACGTACCTTCTACTTTTATGCACGCTGATTCAACGAAAATTAACATATGCCTGGTTTTCGTTCACACTTTCGTAAATGTACTCAACCACTTAGTCGAAAGTACACGCTTCACATTAGTAACACTCACGGTTCCAAGTTACCAACCGAAGGTCGTAGATATCACGAATGCACTTGTTTCTATCACATTGTAAGAGAAGTAGATTGGACTCGGCTATTTAAGTAAATAAATAAAATACTGATTTTCAGTGGGGACTATAAATTAATTAAATTGTAATTAATTTCGTAATACCACTGTAGTATGTAATACCCGAGAGCTATTTGTATGCCTCAACTTTCTGTGAGGATGTGGGTCAACCCCGTATTTCGCGCTATCGCTGCTTCTGACGCGTCCTAAATCAGTGTTGAGGATGATAGCTGGCCCAGCCACCTGGGACCAGGAGAGGAGACAGGAACACATCCTGACACTCGAGGGATCGGCAACAATTCGACACATCCATCAAACCGAATGCGCGCGCACCGTGAACGTGTTGTGAAACCGAAACGCAAAGAATATCCCCGGAGTGTTCAATTAGTGATGCCTATTTGATGGCTCGCGAGATTTAATTTTCATCACGGTGGACTTTGTACGCGCGACCGAGCGACAAGGCTTCCTTTGTGATCGACTGTCACAAGAGTCGTGTTATTCTGAAGGTAACAACTATTCCGAGGGACATTTTGAATACGATTCACTATTTCGTGTGAACAACATGATATTACATTACAAGCTAAACACAGAAGCATTGTTGACAAATAGCCGGATTCCCAAGCAATATAAATTTAATCTCAACTAGAATAAAATGTTACTAATTTACTTACAGCAATCGAACTTGAATACTTGTATCTACAATTTGTAATGCTCTGAAGTCACTCTAAACTGTGAATATCCATTGTAGAATAGCCATTATATTAAGTTGTCAAAATGGTTTTAAAATTAATGTAGGCCAGATTTTATGGGTAAATATAAATTGGATACTTGATAGATATTTATCTATTATGTTCTGGATTGTTAAAGGGGGGAGCTTTTTCACATCTAAAGAGAAAATATACGAGGAGACAAAACATGTTTACGGTAAAACCAATCTAACGTTTATTTTCATAAAATGATGAAAATAATTGAAAATAATTTATATAATTTATTTTCATAAAATAATTTATGAAAATAAACGTTAGATTGGTTTTACCGTAAAAATGTTTTCGTACTATACATTTTGCAAACAACAAAATCTGAAAAATCATAATATATATACAGGTTGTCTATGCACGTTAACATTAAAATTACTTATGAATATACATGATAACTATACAAAGGCGTTATATTGACTAATATATAAAATAACGTTTAGTTTGGCAAGAGGTTTGTTCAGAAGTGTGCGCATGGATCATTTCGCCCTCTCGCGCCTGACGCTCACACGCACACGCACACGCCAATAGGAATGCATGCAGACGATATGCTCTTCAGTAGTACTCGCCATCGCAGCCATAGAAAACACAACTTTCCGTGTATACATAAAGTAATTTGTCATTGACCTACCCTTGAACTTGAAGAGTCTTCACGATCCCACACCAGGTATCTTAAGATAAATAGGTAAGTCGAATTGTTGTATCAATCGTACGTGCGAGACGTTCTTCGAGCGACGTTGCCGCTTGCCGGACGCCCCGCTAGAGGTCAGGAGGAGCGCGGACACGAAGGGCGGCCTGGCCCCATACCGCGACTCCAAAACCTACCCTCTACTCATCTGATTAATAGGGGGCGGTGGAGAATACTTTATAGCCAAAACCTACACTTTTATTATTGAATTTAACGGCGGTATACTATGCATAAAGAAAAAAGAAAAAAGACAATATATCATTCGAGATATTGCATTTTGGTTTTCAATTAATATTAGTTGGGGCGCAACCGAAAGATTTATTTGAGTTAAGGGGTGAAAGTAAGAAGATAGTTTGGTTGCGTGAATAGGCGGTAATAAAATAGGCTGGTTTTGTTGGCTGGGCGGGCGGCTGTTCGGGGGATGGTATTAATTAAACGCTCCAACCTCCCGCTGGCTGTGCGATTCCACGCTAATGCCACGGTTAGCTGCTCTACAACTCACACATACGACGGATATTGCAACGTGTTCTTCAACAAGGTATTGTACACGCAGCACGCGCAACAAGAAGGACATAACAGGTTACGTGCTTTATTCACTCTTATTAAAACTATTATTCACTACTTTTAACAGACTTGAGTGGTTTAATCGTAATAATAATGATAATCATCCCAGCTTGCCAAGATCCCGCTAGTTCCAAATTCTGCTGACAAGTACATGATAACATAATGGTTGTGAGCGAGCTACAGACTCAGACCGTGATGATACTCCAATTCATGAAGATATCAGAATTTGGTTCCAGTCACCGTCAGTTCGGCTTTTGGTCACGAAAAAATGCGGCTACAGATCTTGAAAATTCCATTCCAACAATTGAAAGAAAATAACCACCCGAACAGTTAGTTCGTCTACACCGAAAATAACCAGGCAGACATATGAGAAATGTCTTCATTTACCTTTGCAGTTGGAACTAATGGGGCGTGGTTCGAATCCCACACAACATATCCATTTTCGGAAGGGTCACATCTCGGCAATCTGCACTGGTAGATGAGGTGTTCACAATGAGGCGTTCGCCTTTATTGGAAGTTTGAAAGCTTGATTACTCGACTTGCTTATGTAAGTTCATTTTCCTGAAGATTTCACCGACAAGTTACTCTCGTCGTGGCCGGAGTAGCCGCTCTGCATAGACGAAAGATTTATGCAACACATCGGTAATTCTAGTCCACTGACGTAGAATGAAGAATGAGTGGTTTTGTAAAGGGATTGTTTTAGCGCCGCAACAATTTATATTGTCTGCAGTCAGTGTCAGGCCACGGTTATAACTTGCTCTGGCATTGATAGGACAACGAATATTATATATAGGAATGCGTGGAAGACGAGGGAAACACAGCTTCATAAAGTGAGTACACAAAAAACTACATATTTGTAAGAGAACATTACGACACGTTTGAAGATCATGAGTATAGGTAACACAGAGAAGAGCAACCTTTAACCTTGTATGCATGGCTCCAATTTGTAAATACACAAATAATATTGGGGAAAATATCAATAACTTTTTTACTTTGTTAATAAAACGAAACCTCAATGCTTCCAATGAAGCATATTATGAATAAAAGCAGTCACTATCAACAACAATGATACAAATTTAAACAATGTTACACGTCAGAACATAAAGAGAGTAGAGGGGAAGGGAGGTGTTCTTGGCAACAACCTGTAGTCCCACTAATGGAAAATACTAACATCAAGTTTAACAGAAATTCTGGTCAGTGGCCTGAAGCTCCAGTTATTAATTACTTCATCACAGAGTGAGAAAAGTATAATTATGATTCACTATAATTAACTTCACCTGTTTGAATATGCATTATATTAATTTGCCCTTACAGTGAATTACAATGAACAAGTAAAAAAGTGAAAATTATAAATTAATTTATTGAAAGTAAAATTGATAATAGTAACGGACACACCGGTCGGCTATTCTCATGTTTCCTTAGAAGCTCTCAGCGTAGTTGAGTCACCTGCCCGGCTTCACGGATGGTTAGGCACTGATGCGGGGAAACTATCTAAGGGCCGTCACGGTAGTCCAGAACCGTCACAGTTGTAAGTGATAGCGATACAGGTGTCTCAGAGGACGATGCCTATTCCGACCCCTCGTTCCGATTCCGGCCTAAGTGAACTTTTATCCGATCTAGTTTCGTCAGTCATAGGGAAAATACTGACTATCCAATTAGTCTAATGCACCCCAGCACATCAAACAAAGCTGGTCCTCAACTTACAGCAAGGATTCCTATTACGAAATGATTAATTATTATGGCTGATTTTATTTTGAAAGACAATATTCATAACAAGAAAAAAAACATAATAATATTCGCACAGATTGTCTGCATGTTCACTGTACATTTGTGTATTGCCCGTGAGAGACCCAACGTTCCTGCTATGTGGACTAGTGAAATAGAACAGGTGTATCGGGTTAGGTTTAATGGGATGGATGTATGTATAATTATATACAGTCGGCCGCAGGCGACAAATATAATAAGTGACTATATAGAACCGATTCAAACAACTAAACTGTTGATTATGCCACGCTTATTCATTCAATACCTTAGTTAATGATACAGGCAGACACATACTTTCAGTGTTTGTGTACATGGTTATGTGTGGAGCAACCCTTGATTATACTGATCCGCAATCACCGACATTAGTGAATGTAGCTACCTGAATTCTGTCCATCATATTCCAAACTAACCACGGCGTATACAAGCATTCTTTAAAGCATGAATTCAGAGACAGTCTATAGAAAGAGAAAAACTGTCCCCATCGCGTTATTACGCAATGCTATTCGCAAAAATGAGTTGGTTCATTACAAATAACCTGGTATTGTAACATGATTTACTGTAGAAGTTTTGTAAAATAAATACAAGGAATACAAGACTTATGTAAGCAAATACTGATAGACAATGAGTATCCATTACTATTGGGTATATTCACGTATTACGCATGGCGGCCATATACGGTCCAACATGGCATATTCGTATACTTTCGCTGGTTCAGATGGTGTTCAGTTGAAGTATACTCTTCTCCAACATAAGCTTGATATGAATATTAAAAAACCAACACAAAAACTCTTTTTTTCTCGGCAACTCTTTGTTGTTTAAATGGCACAAATAATCATTTCCATAAACTTCATTGAGAGATATCCTATATGTCATACATCTCTTTTAGTTCGTAATCAGCATATTTGACTTCTATTGACAGCTCAATATCAACACGCATTTTGTTCTCCATTTTGGCCGTTTTGATGTCACGTGAATACTCCTTAGATATTATTATTGCACTTTGCTACTATGAAGGAACCAACCGATGTTAAGTGGGTGTAAAATAAACAACAGGTGAATGAACTAAAATTATTCAGTTATAACAAGTTTTTTACTTTTCCCCAGCCATTTGTTTCATCATTTTATCGTTTCTAAATTTATCAAACTAACCAATACCACAGCATAAAATACCCTTTGCGGCAGCTTCCTAGTTCTCGTTTTGCTGATGGCAACCACAGCTTTAGTGGAAACTAACACAGTGGGAAAATGATAAATGATGATTCTGACAAAACGTACTTTACATCAACTCGCACTTTGGCACTTAATGCATTTTGAATGTGTTGGCTCACTTTAGCTCAACTCTTTTTATTCCATAACGTGAATAAGAGCCAATTTCCCCCGGTAATTGAAAGAAGACTTGCAATAAACCACTTGCAGCATGATCCGTGTGAGCAATATGCTTCCGTGCAATACATACTTTATAGGCTATCTGTTATAAAAATTGGCTACACCTATATCTATCCGTCTGTCGATATGACGGTCCTGGTTATTCAGCATGTATATTTATAAAAACACTTTGGGAATATTAAGAATGTAAAAATTGTGTCTAATACGTGTATATGTATGTGTGTGTAAAAATAATATATTATTATATTATTATAATTTTCGTCCACCAAGCAACCCTTATTTCCTAAGAACGAAATATGCAAGTGCACTACATAAAGGTGAATATGAACAGATTTAGTTTTTAATACTTAAATTTAACTGATTTCCTTAATTTTGTAATTTCAAAATGTTATATTAAATATTTTATGGCAGTTGCAGTCGTATGTATGAAATTTGTTGGAGCGCATTGCTGGAGTGTTCAAGGTGTTTCACCTTATTAGAAACCTGTAAAAAGCCATACTTTCATCCACAGTATTTATCCGATACATCTATCATAAAATGTTTTAGTTATTACAAAATAAGTACATTCTGTTTGATATTAACAACCTGTTTGATTCGTTAGTTTAAAATAGAACAAGAACTTATTAAACACGGCGCGTTCTTAAACGACTTTAAATTTTCTGCTTACTTGAAAACTAAGTTTGAATGAAAATAAGGGCTAGTGTAATGTACGTTATTATAAGATTACTAAAATTACAGTGTTTTGCAAATACTTTTACGAATATTGTTCAGTTATTAAAAAAAAGCTATTAATGGGTACCTCAACTTTTATGGCTATTGTTTATTTCGAGGTGTAGCATTTACCCTTCATATAGTAACAACACGTGGTTGTGATTTTATGTGGCAGTACAGATATTATTTTATAAGGTAAACGACTTAAATACATGTATTGAACTATAAATACTTATTATCAGCGTCAATAAGTCATTTCCAGATGTTATATTATTTTTGCTCGTTGTCGATACGTCGATATTCCCAGGTTCATAATCCAGCGACAATTGTGTCACTCTTCGTTGTGAATAACAAATAACACAACCCAAAGCACAATTAATCTTCCCGCAGACTGGCATCGATAAAATTCAACTCATTTCATTACTTCTAATCGATTATAATTATAACCGTTTAATCTCCGTACAAGAACGGAAAACACAGTGGCGCGTCTTTCATGGTAAATTAATTCGAAATTTTCCAATCAAATTTGCACTCTAATACCAATCACTCCCATTCCTGGTCTCGTTCGAAAGGTCGTTCATCACTCTGACTCTCCCTTCAATCTGACTCGTCCCACCCCTGCGAACCGTCGAGGGCGCATGCGCAACCGACGCTGGCCCACGATCAGACACAATTAGTGGCTGATTAGAGCTAAGTAACAGCGGCGGCTATGCGAACCACCTCCCGCTGTGCCAATAAATATGAATGGTTTTTTTACAAACACACACGCTGTCTGTATATATACGCGCTTGTTAAATAATGGAACAAACGTAATTATTATTTCACGATATGCAATTTGAATGATTAACCGACGCGTTGTGATAAATGACTAACTCTATTAGCTCCGTCAGTCAACTAGTGTTTTTATTGATTAGTTCTAACCGGTTTTTTGATAATTGGGTTAGCTTTCAATCGCTGCATTTAATGTTCGCTAATAACAGCCATTATATTATTACCGCGAAGATGCCTTGTAATAATTTATCTCAGTGTGGGATTTCTTACTCTTTTTTTATTATAATAACAATTAGTTGGATATGATAATTGGTACGATTAAATGTTTCCGTATTATGTTTTAAACGTTCAATGGGGAAAAAAACAGAAGGAAAGAGTAGAAAACCGGAAATGTAGTACATCATCTTTTGTAATGTAGGATATGGTGGCGGTAATGCGTTATAACACGTCGCTCCTAACAATTAGTTCTTGGCTTTTACGTTGTATCTTTCGAAAGAAAACACAACAGCTATGAGTGCTTACAAATCGAGTTTTTCAAACAAGTTACGGAGAGAAAACAAAAGTTGGAAAGATTAAAGCCCGTTGGAAGGGTAAGGGTTATGTGTCTGTATATTTCAAACCTTCGCTGTGACATTGACTAGGCATCTGTAACCTGGGTATTTATCTGATGAAAATTGGTGACATCGTTCTATGCTAAATAATTTTGCGCCGGTATTTGCTCACGAATATTAAAAATTGTCGAGAATCTTCAATTAATTAAACTCTGCACCCGCTTTTTTTAAGTTCGCAGCAAAGGACAAGTTAGAAAAGTTAGCTTTGAAAGTAAGTTTATTGCTAAAATTCCATACACACACAGGTTACTTTTAAGACATCCTATGACGTTAAAACGACCCAAATAAAAAATCATTCCACTCCATTCGACGCATTCAAACAAACAATACTAAACAAAAGAATTGAAAGAACAACTGTACTTTTTTAAATCCCTCTGCTTACAGAAAAGTATAAAACAATACAAATTGTTAATGGGAAATGCGTATTTGTAAACAATTTTACAACTGAATAGGATTGGCATTAAATAAATGATCAAATGAGTTAATTGAACCCACCCTCGCAGACAGTTGGAATATATTTCGAAAAAGTATAAACCTTGTTTAAATGCCACCCGGACACAAAACATCTTGATACCTTCATATAAAAAATCTCCGTTCCTAAATACAAGAATTCCAAAAAGAAAAATACCCATGGCTCATGGTTACAAACTTGTAAATACACAACACCAACAAACATAAGTTAATATAATTCATCATCTAGTAACTGTTGAACATTTGCGGACTCGGAGCGGAGTGACAAAACAACAACAAATTACAAAATACGGCTTTCTGTTCCAAGTTCAATTTCGAACATTTCAATATACAGTGTGTCAGATTGATTCAGTACAGTCAGTAAACATTAATTTTCTTGCCGTTTTTCTACTGTTCGAACCAGTGTGGTTTATTAATTCCTGTACCAATCCTGCACCGAGACCAGTGTTCGTTTACCAAATCACACTATTATATATGCGGACACGGGAGCTGTGTGATGCCAGCACAGGAGAAACAATAAGAATGGGTGATACAATGCTTAGGTCAGGGTATAATCAATAATACAAGACATTACGTTGTTTGCGATGATAGATTGGTTTCTCAGCTGGCCGGACGCTTCAGCCACTGACAAATTGTCTTTGTTAGTTTGTTGGCGACCTGACCTGCATTGGACGTACCAGCGTTACGGCGTATTCCATCATATCTATATAATTACTGCTATGGTGGCTTTAACCACCCTCTGAATCTACTTATGTTGGAAACAGAGATATTTAAATGTATACAACCTATTATTATCTAATTAATGAGCAAAGCAATAAATAAATAATAAACAATAAATTAACCCGTTAATAAAATATTAAAATGTCGACCCGGTGAAATGTCCTGATTAACTTTTACTTTAAAATTGTTCCGGGCCACAAATTGTAAAATAATATTAACCATTCTCATAACTAGCAGATCAGATATAAATTAATTTACACCAGCTTTCGTTTTATAATTATCGTTATGTATATCTGTGAGATTTATTATGTATCTCATTATATCATCATAAGTAGGTTCTTATTTCATTGTTGGGGTTTTGTTATAAATCAGACAGATAATTGTTTAACCAGCACATTCTTTGCCTACACTCTGTGAATTGGCTACTATGGGGTGTTGTGGTTAGGGTGACGTGCAAGAATGACGCCTACCACTTCATAGAAACCCAGAGGACCCCATTCATCCGGATCACTAAGCAATAAAAACACTCCACGATGAGATACGCATTGACGCCACCGAAGGGGACAAATGTGGAGAATATAGTTTCATCGCTTGTTCGAGAAACACTTAAGCTCATATTTTGATGTATTTAGTTAGAGTTTCGACGGTGATGATAATATGAAGTTGCAAGTTGCAACTAACTTTAGTACCGGTATGTCACTTCCTTGCCACCCTTGCACCCGGCCCTGTAGGTGCAATGTTACAAATTATAAAGTGAGGACAGGGTGCAACAGCAACCACGATAGTGAAGGTGCGGCTAGTTCGTCTCCCAACTCGATATTTGATTAAACTGGGTGACAATGTGTGATCCGAATTAACGTTAGGTGGCGAACCTCCATGAAGTTGGCCCCTCACATTTGCCCCATACATTTTTTTTTTATTTCAATCGTTAGAACTTCGTTTGATCCCGTTTGATCCGTTATTGTTTTCGTTTGAACCCTTTCGATCACGACGCTATGGCGTCGTGTTTATGTGAGGGGCCAACTTCACGCTGGCCCCTCACATGTGCGGAAACACGAATTTCTCAACGCCAATCGTTAGAACTTCGTTTGATCCCGTTTGATCCGTATAATAATTCGTTTGAACTCGTCAACCAACGGCGTCGCGACGCTTTCAATATTTTAGTCTAGCCCCTCACATTTGTCCTATTCAACATTTTTCGACGCCAATCGTTAGATCTTCGTTAGATCCCGTTTGATCCGTTAAGAGTATCGTTTCAACTCGTCAACCTACGGCGTCGCGACGCTTTCAATATTTTTGTCTAGCCCCTCACATTTGTCCTATCCAACATTTTTCGACGCCAATCGTTAGATCTTTGTTAGATCCCGTTTGATCCGTTTAGAGTTCCGTTTCAACTCGTCAACATACGGCGTCGCGACGCTTTCAATATTTTTGTCTGGCCCCTCACATTTGTCCTATCCAACATTTTTCGACACCAATCGTTTGATCTTCGTTAGATCCCGTTTGATCCGTTTAGAGTTCCGTTTCAACTCGTCAACATACGGCGTCGCGACGCTTTCAATATTTTTGTCTGGCCCCTCACATTTGTCCTATCCAACATTTTTCGACACCAATCGTTTGATCTTCGTTAGATCCCGTTTGATCCGTTTAGAGTTCCTTTTCAACACGTCAACCTACGGCGTCGCGACGCTTTCAATATTTTTGTCTGGCCCCTCACATTTGTCCTATCCAACATTTTTCGACTCCAATCGTTAGATCTTCGTTAGATCCCGTTTGATCCGTTAAGAGTATCGTTTCAAATCGTCAACCTACGGCGTCGCGACGCTTTCAATATTTTTGTCTGGCCCCTCACATTTGTCCTATCCAACGTTTTTCGACGCCAATCGTTAGATCTTCGTTAGATCCCGTTTGATCCGTTTAGAGTTTTGTTTCAACTCGTCAACCTATGGCGTCGCGACGCTTTCAATATTTTAGTCTGGCCCCTCACATTTGTCCTATCCAACATTTTTCGACGCCAATCGTTAGATCTTCGTTAGATCCCGTTTGATCCGTTAAGAGTTCCGTTTCAACTCGTCTACCTACGGCGTCGCGACGCTTTCAATATTTTAGTCTGGCCCCTCACAATTGTCCTATCCAACATTTTTCGACGCCAATCGCTAGATCTTCGTTAGATCCCGTTTGATCCGTTTAGAGTTTCGTTTAAACTCTTCAACCAACGGCGTCGCGACGCTTTCAATATTTTAGTCTGGCCCCTCACATTTGTCCTATCCAACATTTTTCGACACCAATCGTTTGATCTTCGTTAGATCCCGTTTGATCCGTTTAGAGTTCCGTTTCAACTCGTCAACCTACGGCGTCGCGACGCTTTCAATATTTTTGTCTGGCCCCTCACATTTGTCCTATTTAACATTTTTCGACGCCAATCGTTAGATCTTTGTTAGATCCCGTTTGATCCGTTTAGAGTTCCGTTTCAACTCGTCAACATACGGCGTCGCGACACTTTCAATATTTTTGTCTGGCCCCTCACATTTGTCCTATTTAACATATTTCGACGCCAATCGTTAGATCTTCGTTAGACCCCGTTTGATTCCGTGAAAGTTCCGTTTCAACTCGTCAACATACGGCGTCGTGACGCTTTGAATATTTTAGTTTTACATAGACACAACCGACAACTAGCTTTAGATGGTATTAAGTGCAATCGCTCATTATTTTGTCACACCGATTTAATACACAATTATAAATAAATAAATATAATCATATCATCTCTATTGTCATCTCTTATATTTAGCTCAATTCACTAAACGTGAGTGATAGAAGCTGAGTGAGATATGTATTTGATATAATGTATGACCATATAATTCATTAGTTTAAAAAGTGTAAGTAGGTTATCTTAAATCTGTTCTGTATCTTTAAGGTGTATCTCAAATCTCTATTTTCGCGCTAAACGACTAGCACCAATTAACAACATGTTATTATAGTCTGCCAGCTAGTCGACTAGCGCCAAAATTGAGATTTGAGATACGCCTTTAATTTTGTGTTGTTTTTGTGTAGTTTGATTTAACAATTGCACTGCGTAAAAACTGTCCCATTTATTTTGTTCTGTCATGACAATTAAAATTACTCGATTTCTCCAATACAAAAATTATATTACCAAAATCCAACGTACAGTACCCATATATCGAAGTTCACGTATCAATCTTTCACTCGAAGCAACCCTCAAGCAACTATCTCGACTTTGTTAAATCAAAATGACAAGTGTATTTAACTATAACAAACTAGGCATGAAACATTGCTTTATAGGTTGGTTTCAAAAGCCCTAACGCCGACGTATGGCGTCAAGTCGTTGGCCAATCAGGATACGTAAAACGCAAATCCTCCGTTTTCGAATATGTTCATTTGGCTCTACGTCTTACGTCTTACGCTGGCGTTTAAGCTTGTGAACCCACACATGGAATGTAGTTACTAAAGTGAATATAAAAGATTGTTGATCAACTGACACTTACACGTGTTAAACACGTGTTTAGGCTTTATTATTTCGTTTAATTTCATAAGTGATAAAATCCTCTTTACCCATTACCCATCGCTCCGTGTAAGGTTTGCCAACACCGACAAAATTGCCTCAGTGGCAGCATAGAAAACTCTAATTCAGAAGACTACCACATCAAGAACCTGCTACAAGCGATCAACACAGAAGTTTTTTCCGATGTTTCTTTCTCTCAGTCTCAGCTTCACAAGCCGAATTATTGGATTGAATCATTCGGTCAGCGGACCTTTCCTAACTATTCGCTATACCACAATAACTAAATGAACATGAACTGACCTTGGTCAGGATTACTACGGACAAAAAGGTTGAAGAACCAGCCAACATATTCATATGTATATTTATTGTGAAATCCAGAAATTATAAACCAGCCTCGGCTGGGAATCAAACTCAAGTCACCCACTTGCCAGGTGGGCGCCTCAACCCCCGGACCACCAGCGGGATAGGCCTGAGTTCAATTCCTAGTCAGGGTTGGGTTTTTATTTCTGTATTTCACAACAAATTTACCCACATTTGTCTCTTACTATTAATTTGGATTCGCAAAATCAATCCAATTTGCAACTATTACTCTAAGAAGGTTACAAGTGAATTGCTCAGCTCAGCTAATTTGTCTTTTACTTGTTAGCATTTTGTGTAGAATTGATTAAATTCTGAAACATATCACTTATAAACAACGTGAATTTTGTATCTAAAAACAAAATAGACGCTGAAAATAGAAGTAAAGGAATCAAAGTCATGATTATACCAATCCTTAATCCACTTACATAAGCATCATGTTTGTCTATAATAAAATAAAATGTTTCTTATGAAGAAACAAATGAATAACGGTCATATTAATTTATTATTAACTTTAAAAGTAATAATAATACGAAACAAAAACATACCTATTACAAATACTGTGTAGGAACGATTCGGCACTCATAACTAAAGCAAGAAAAACACGTCATAAATAAATAAATGAATTCATAAATAAAATGTTAAATAAATAAATAAAATAATAATTACAGAAGTCCAAACGGGATCAAAGGATGATCTAACGATTGGCGTCAAAAAAGTTAAATAGTACAAATGTGTGCGGCCGGACTAAAATATTGAAAGCGTCGCGACGCCGTAGGTTGACGAGTTGAAACAAAACTCTAAACGGATAAGACGGGATTAAACTAAAATCTAACGATTGGCGTCAGAAAATGTTGAATAGGACAAATGTGAGGGGCCAGACTAAAATATTCAAAGCGTCGCGACGCCGTATGTTGAAGAGTTGAAAAGGAACTCTAAAAGGATCAAACGGGATCTAACGAAGATCTAGCGATTGGCGCCGAAAAATGTTGAATAAGACAAATGTAAGGGGCCAGACAAAAATATTGAAAGCGTCGCGACGCCGTAGGTTGACGAGTTGAAACGGAACTATAAACAAATCAAACGGGATCTAACGAGGATCTAACGATTGGCGTCGAAAAATGTTGGATAGGACAAATGTGAGGGGCCAGACTAAAATATTGAAAGCGTCGCGACGCCGCAGGTTGACGAGTTGAAACGGAACTATAAACAAATCAAACAGTATCTAACGAGGATCTAACGATTGGCGTCGAAAAATGTTGGATAGGACAAATGTGAGGGGCCAGACTAAAATATTGAAAGCGTCGCGACGCCGTAGGTAGACGAGTTGAAACGAAACTCTTAACGGATCAAACGGGATCTAACAAAGATCTAACCATTTGCGTCGAAAAATGTTGGATAGGACAAATGTGAGGGGCCAGACTAAAATATTGAAAGCGTCGCGACGCCGTAGGTTGACGAGTTAGAACGAAACTCTAAACGGATCAAACGGGATCTAACGAAGATCTAACGACTGGTGTCGAAAATGTTGGATAGGACAAATGTGAGGGGCCAGACTAAAATATTGAAAGCGTCGCGACGCCGTAGGTTGACGAGTTGAAACGAAACTCTAAACGGATAAAACGGGATCTAACGAAGATCTAACGATTGGCGTCGAAAAATGTTGGATAGGACAAATGTGAGGGGCCAGACTAAAATATTAAAAGCGTCGCGACGCCGTAGGTTGACGAACTGAAACGAAACTCTAAACGGATCAAACGGGATCAAACGAAGATCTAACGATTGGCGTCGAAAAATGTTGGATAGGACAAATGCGAGGGGCCAGACTAAAATATTGAAAGCGTCGCGACGCCGTAGGTTGACGAGTTGAAACGAAACTCTAAACGGATAAAACGGGATCTAACGAAGATCTAACGATTGGCGTCGAAAAATGTTGGATAGGACAAATGTGAGGGGCCAGATTAAAATATGGAAAGCGTCGCGACGCCGTAGGTTGACGAGTTGAAACGGAACTCTAAACGGATCAAACGGGATCTAACGAAGATCTAACGATTGGCGTCGAAAAATGTTGGATAGGACAAATGTGAGGGGCCAGACTAAAATATTGAAAGCGTCGCGACGCCGTAGGTTGACGAGTTGAAACGATACTCTTAACGGATCAAACGGGATCTAACGAAGATCTAACGATTGGCGTCGAAAAATGTTGAATAGGACAAATGTGAGGGGCTGGACTAAAATATTGAAAGCGTCGCGACGCCGTTGGTTGACGAGTTCAAACGAATTATTATACGGATCAAACGGGATCAAACGAAGTTCTAACGATTGGCGTTGAGAAATTCGTGCTTCCGCACATGTGAGGGGCCAGCGTGAAGTTGGCCCCTCACATAAACACGACGCCATAGCGTCGTGATCGTAAGGGTTCAAACGAAAACAATAACGGATCAAACGGGATCAAACGAAGTTCTAACGATTGAAATAAAAAAAAAATGTATGGGGCAAATGTGAGGGGCCAACTTCATGGAGGTTGTTGGCGAGTAGACTCTCCAAAACGAATAGAATTATCTAAAGTAGTTCTGGTGGATGTGTTGTGTAATGTACAAGGTCTGTTGGCGTTCCGGCACTATTACGTTTATCCCAACACTAATTATTACGCATTGCAGTTTAACAACAACATGCAATTACTTTTGAGACTTTGCGTTTTTAGCTCGCCGTAATTAGTTACTGTATAATGAGTTGTCTTTGTTAAAAATACACTTACCTGTGTATTTGTAGGTTACATTTTTAACAGAAAGGCCACTTTACGTGGAAGTATAAAATGGTATTGCAAGAATCGAAAAATTGACAAAAACAGTTTTTGAGAGCTAACATAAAGTCAGAACTCGTATTTTCTTTAGAACATATTTTAATGTCCAGCGAAATATGGGATTTACCGGTATTGGGGTGGCTGTCGGAGAAACAAGTTTCTTGTGTCATCAAAATTTAAATTATTAAAACAGAAATCAATATTTTTCATTTACACGCAGTCAAGTTATCATGTAACGTGCGTATAATCAAGATTACTAAATATTTATTATATTAAGTTAAAGTGTGAAATCTAATACATTCACATGAAATACATACTATTGTGCGTGTATTATGTCTAATACTTCACTTCAATCAATAATGCTAGTAAGTGTAATGTATTTACTGAGTTGACACATTGTGAGTGGGTAAAAAGTAAAGAAGATATTCTTGTTATATACGAAGTATATAATAACAATATCTTCTTTCTAATCTTCTTTCTTCTTTATAAGATATTCTTGTTATACTAAGTATATAATAAGAATATCTTCTTTACTTTTTATAGTCTTTAAAATCAATTTAGTATTCAGTTCAGCTGTCCATCTTTCTGACATCCTTTCAGCGTTTTCCAGAGACATATTGACATTTTGACATGTCCCAACTAGGTTAGGAATCGACAAGAATATGTTATGGAAAATGGATATTGTAAATATTTTATTTTATAAAACCATAACTCCATTTCTATATCCCAATATAAAATACATTCACTTTCCACATTTTCAAGACCGAAAACCACTCTAACCACAAACTCCAGCCTGCTTAATAAAACGACAACGTGTGTGTGTGAGTTATTGTGAAACACGAGTAGAAAGACATGAGCTACCCTAAGATGTTTGCCCGCGCCGCGACGGGTGTTGAGCGATTCCACCACGGGTCACGCACACGAAGCTAACAAGAGAGTTTGCTAGGGAACAACTAGTATATGTATGCCACTCGGGTACACATTACAACGGTTGCCAACAATATTATCGCACCAAGAAGCGGCCCTTGCGCGTTCGGCGTCGAAATTACATTCCGGTTCTTTTGTGTCAGTTTCCTTTGCAAACAATTCAAACTTGCCAACCCGAATACCGTTCCGCAGGGGTTGGTTGTCACACATTCAACTTTCGGGTAGATAAGTTACCTAATGCAGGAAAAAACACACACACGAGTGATAAGAAAGAAACGCGGACGTGATTCCAATCAGAATAAGTTGGGAAAGACATTGCGCGACAACGTTTCAGCTTTGATAAGGTAACTCCTTGAAAATAATCATTTCGAGAGCAGGAATGGGTTGTATTCAAGGTCCTGCATCCCCTGGCGTAGGTTCGGTAAACCTCAACGTCAGGTCGTCTCATGGGCACGTAAAGCGCCATTCCCGTGCCCACTACAAAAACTGGTTGTTAATTATATATATAACTATATAAATTAAAAGTTTGATTTAAAACATTTGCATTACAAATATAGATATAATGCAAGTTTCTAGCCAGAATTGTTTGTTGAATAACATGTGATTTTTAATGTTGCGGAAATGAATGCGACGACCTGATTTGGGAGTTCGGATTTGCTGGGGATTTACTGAGAGTTCAGATTTACTGACCTTGACAGTGTTTTGTTTCCGGCAGTGGACCTACATAAATAAAACGTCACAGAACACACAATTTTCGAACTACAATTTTTGAAAACGGTTTCGCAAACTTTCGTCCTCTTCTCGCGTCGCTACCGGTGTCATCGCGAGTGTGAGTTACGTCAAGTGACGCCGCAACGTGAATGACAATATCAACCCCTTTAACATCGATTCTACTCTCGAAACGACCACTACGGATCGTGTGTGTTATTATTGCAGCACTGAAAGTGTCAACCGTATATGTGAAGGTACGTTTATATAAATCCCGATCCACTTTGGCTCTCAAAGTAGGTATAGGCGTTTTAGAGATTGTGGGCTACGTTATAAAGCCTTGATCGGTGCGTCCACGCTAAGTCAAAGAGGATCCACATAGAAATGAGCGATTATGTAACAAGTCATCTGTTCTTCCCCAAAAGTGGCCATGTCGAGGTTTAGGTGGAGCGACAAAACTGGATATTGCATTCTTCATAATTAAATGTTATACAACAAACAATCCGGCGTAGGAGGAGGAGTAAACATCCATGAAATTAAACGATTTAAAAAAGTCTCATCTCCCGTTTTGCATAACTAAATCAAGAATCAATTACTGTAGTGAATAATATTAAAACGTGTGGTGTACGCGTTTTGGTTATAAACATCTCATATTTTGACATTTTCTTTTGTAAGTGTAATCCGATGAATGGCATCATCCTTTGTGAGGCGGCGTCGGCCGCAGCCTCCTACAGAGGTCATCATGAGCCCGTCACATACACACGGACCACCCATTGTCTCGCCATAATTAGATATCAGCGGAAGAATAATTAAGCCTGGATGCGATGCGAGCCCGCCCAATCCGATGCCTTCTGCACGTCCTTCGAAACAGTTTCTTATTTGAGCTCACCGGCGACGTTCGTCCCACCAGCACTCGCGCCGGGCGTCGCGGCGCCCTGGTCACGGGCCGTCCCTCACAGATGTTAAATCGAACAGGTATATTCATCAACTTGGCTGAATTAACGGTAGACATCAAACAAACAGGATTTTTTCAATTTTGGGTTGGGCATCCCCCCAATATTCAATATCATATATATGAAAATAATTGTGAGCGTTTTGTGACCAAAACTCACTGCGTACGTTTGTTCGGCACATCTTCGTTTATATCCTAGAACCAAGGTCTATAAATTCCCTGGCGGAGGCTCGTCGAACTGACTTTAAGGTTTACCGAACCTCCGCTAGGAGATTTTGGACCTACCTAGAACTATTCTGGAAAACAATCATCTGTGATTACGTTTAGCTCACGAATGTCTAGTATTTAAAAGTATTCTGTGCATGGTAGGCTATAGTGAACGGAAAAATCGTACACTCAAAAGTAATCACAAATAACTGTTTTCCAAAATAAAATTTCGTCTTCGTAAATTAGTACACACAAAACTGGTATAGTGGTAATGTGAACGAGCATTTATGGTATTACGTGAATGCCTCATCAAGTAATAACAACATTTTGAGTGTTTCTTGATTAGCTATATGTTCCATGCAGCGTGCACGTTGCACGGATATTTGTGAGAAATCAGACTGGGGAATGTGGTTTGCTCTAAGCGACGCTCATCACAAACGTTCTAGAAGGCAATATACGCACTGTATGGAATTCCTATGGCGACGCTCATATCTTCGAGCACATCTCTGCTCTAAGGCTCATATCCGTCGTAATGGACCCTATAGTCAAATGGTAGCTATGGTATTCCAAACGCGACGATCCTTGGAAGCTGTATTAAAGGTGTCTTGTCCTAGACTATATCCCATTTAGTAGTATCCAGCTCGCGAAAAACTCGTTACTCATCACCTCTTCGTAGGTGGTTTCAAAGTCACCGTTTATATTTCATTGTTGTGAGTTTGGCTTTGGAAATTGTAGTTCTCATAGAGGAAAACAATCTTTATTGAAAACTAGGGAACATGCACAAAGTGTTGTGTAACGTGATGCAAATTGACTCCAATCAACAAGTATGCGATAAGACGATGGCTCTCTAGTCACCTCGTTCGACGAACAGGGCTATCCTAGACGTATTATACTCCTTGTTAAAACCGGTAGATATATATGTATAAATAAATGTTATTTAAAAAATAACTATTTTCACAGTAACACATTTACCTTTGCAGAGTTTGCACCAATGATAAACATTTTCTCTAAAAACGAAGTAGTAAAGTACCATTCAACTTCACGGTAATAATTTGAGTAATAATATGCGTATACATTGTATACTACATACCTATAAACTGTTTAAGAAATTATACGTTTATAAATGAGGCATTGGTACTTATAAAAAAACAAAACATTTAATATGACAAACGTTACTGGAAATGACTACCAGTGGAGGCGGGGGGGAGGGGGGGGAGGTGATATAGTGGACGTATTAGGCATACAGGTATCTTAGCGTCGTGCAGCAGAGCACGCAGCATATATGACAAATGAAGGGCGCGCCCCCGCCCCGCACAACGGGATCCGGGATCGCGATGGCAACACATTTCGATTCACCCCAACCAGGCACATCGATCCACAAAGAGAATATGTTTTGTACTATGACTAAGGGATTAACCTCTCCCCGCCACACAACAATGTTAACATTACCTTGGCGAAGTAAATAAAAGAGCCGTCTCTTTGATTACATTGTTCTCTGCTTGGAAGCCGACCTCGGTGTATACTGATCACCCGCGGATCATACCCCCCCCCCAACTCACACTATAGACAATGTACTGTACGAGGGAGCTCTCGAAACGTCGGCCACTGCGTTTGGCTTCACTCTACATGTATTTCGAAATATAACAAGGAAACTTTAGAAACAAATACATTGTTAAAACTTTATTCCAGAGTATTGTCTTGGATTATAGATAAAAAAAAAAAAATATGGGAGCATGGCATCTCTTCTCCCCCAACCAACTGAACCCTGATCAACTCCTACATAAGCAATTGGATCCTGTTCCACTCGTCCCCTCCCCCCCGTATCAAAAGTAGGTTAAGTTAGGTAAGGTTAGTATTATTGGCAGATGGGGGCAGTTGAGGTTGAGATGACAGGTGGTAGAAAGTTGGGGTGGAGTTGACACAGGCCCAAAAAATCACTTACGTATGTGCTGGGTGGGTACATATTGGATGTTGAATTAATCCAGTACTACGTCTACGTTCAAGCCAACTCGTGTCTGCGTTTATGAACGGGAATAATGCAGGGTCGTGAAAGAAGTTTACAACTTACAGGAGTAGACAGGTGAGGGCGAAGTATAGGTATAAGGTGTGGTTGCGGACGAGTATGGATTATTTGACAAGTATGAGGAATATGAGGAATATGAGGAAGGCGAGGATTTTATGTCAGAATAGGAGTATGTTCCCATAAACGAATGAAGTATTTTTATGTTGTCATATGTAAGGAAATATTATACAACTGAACGCAACAGTACATGTTTTCTGGAAAATATACGTACGTCGTACATACTTTTTCTCTTCGATTTTTCAAGAATAAATTAGAAGGGAAGGGAGGAGGGGGGGGACTGTATATCCCTCCTTGGATCTAACCGCCACAGCAAGACAGCACTTCAGCAATTTGAAAATGAAATATAAACTATGTTGGGGTTTGAACGTGAAATATGTTCAGTTATATAAAAATGAGTCACTAATGCGATTATCAAAGTGCAGTGCCAAGAAATGTGCGAGATAAAATTGAAGAGCTATAACCATAATATTATTACATTTTCAGAGTCGAAGACAATATTCTTTACACATTAAAGTCGCATGTCTGGTTTTATGTGCGATTGTTATATTCGACACAAAAGGTTAAGTTTAGTAATGAAGTCGATAGATAGGCAATTATAAAATGGGACAGTCCTACAATAAAACCGTGTTATGACCCTCGGGACTGCTCTGGTGTAGTTTTAGCAGGTTTTATAGCCACCAAGTGCATCCGAGGTACAGAAAGGGTAGCACTGTTCACTGCTATAGTAATGCAGTTTTGCAGTTTCTATGACTCATGGCCGCAGACGCCGTATACGACTTCCCGCTCCGGTTTGAGGCCACAAAACGCAGTAAAGGGACTTGGGGAATTAACTCTACGACGGCGATGTGCACAGATTACACAGGGCTGGATATAATCTGGTTTGGAATTGCGTTACAGTCTCGGTTGGGATAAATAAATTTGAATAACTCATAAACATTTCTTTAGTGTTTCAATGCAACGGATGACAGCGACTTGCGGAATGATGGCATTTTTCAATCACATAAAGTATAAGCAAGGCAAGTGGTCTAGTTCTTTATAAAATTATTACTGCGCTGGTGATAATTAAGTACACACATGGGAACTCGTTGGGCAAACTGGAATTGTTATTTCGTCGGTGGTACAAACTCATAAGTAGACGCGCCTACTAAAGGAAGATGGCCGCTCGGAAAACAGACTTTTCGATGCAATAAGCTAAACAGTGTTTGAGCAAACAAAATGTATCACCTCATCAACACTCTTCAGTCTTAAAATATATTGGTATATTTAAAAAAAAAAATGCAATGCTGCATGTTTTGTTAACACAAAACAGTACATACATAAAGAATGTGATGTGTATTTATTCAATCAAAAACATTTTATGTATGCAAGCAGTTTTGAGAGACAAGAAAGTTCGAAAACATTTCAAATGAAAATCAGTTTAACAAAAGTGTGTATTTGTTTAATATCTTATATAATAGACATATGTAGATGTTTCAAAGACTGCAAACCTTGTGTGACGTCAGGCTGTATTGACCGTCAACGAGCAGTACTGATTTCATAAGATCAATTGGCGTTGCATCATTCAATGCATTACCCAGTTTCTCCAGCCAATAGTGTTTTGATCATACCACCCATTATTACTCTTGAATATCAAAATGGTAATGTATGCATTCAATGTATTACATTTCTCGAGAGAAATCATAGTAGTATTTCCAATATATTCGTTCGTACATCATATCACACATACATACGTTTTTGAAAGCCAACATGGTTTCCAAATTTATTACATAATGTTCAATTCAGCTGTGAGAATAAAGTTCTACAGTATCAGCCTGGTTTGTATGTGAGTTTTACAAAAACTATGTATAACAACTATAACATTCTCTCTATTAAAGTGAAACACGTTTTTATTCTCGTTATTGTGCATTTCATGTGATACTGAAATAATATGCATCCTATAAAACTCATGGTACATACACAAATTATATTAAACGTCACAACATTACCATAAATAAGACATGAATTCGAATGCAACTACAGTAAACAGAATGTACTTGCCATTACCCCGACAATAGATTCAGTTTCGGTTTAGCGAGTTCTTTAGAGCCATCTAGCATTGGTGATAATCTGTTTTTCCTAAACAGTCTCAGTTGAAAAAAAAACGTATCATCAATTAAAGTTGTTTTATCTTTTATTTACGGTTTTTAACTACTTTTAAATCTGCTTGTATTTGTTGATCAACATGTGTTTACCGTACACAACAAAGTAATTTGAAATGTGTTGTGTTGTCGTCGCCATTGCTGTCACCAGCTTTTCTACTTGTTTATATACTTACCTTTTCTACCAAAACTGACAATGTCTATATATACTAAATAATATATGAACATTTTTTTTTTCATTTTTCAAATCATTTTATTCTTTCCCGTCTCATACAATGCAGATTATAAATCAATATACAATTAAGACATAATAAATACACAAAGACCCATACAATATTATAACACAATACACTAATTATGGCAAAATTAAGAAACAAAATCATTAATATATATTTAAAGAAAATAGAAAAGAATCCCATGTAGGGTATAAACCCTGTGTGTGGGATGAGAAAATAAAGGTAAAAATAAACATTGCTCCAAAAAAGCGAGAATAACTGGCATATGTAATCTATGTCTAAGTAAATGCCCTTAGTGAATAAAACTGATCAGAGTGTGCTTATTTAAAGACAAATTATTATGAAAACAATAACGATATGCCCTACGCAATTAATTACATGGGTTGGAAACAGTTTACATTAGGGATAGTAATGGTTTACATACAGTGTAGTGTTCACGTACACAACGTTCAGTGTACATTCTACTCACTGATATAACGTATTAACCAAGTAAGCTTCTGTAACAAATCAATTCCCATTCTGTATGATCTTCCCATAGAGTGAAATAATGTTATAGTCTTTCTATATATTTCATTGGCTTCTCGGATAGTTGTTTTATGAAATTTAACTAGCAAAGTTAATCAAGACTTTTGCGAGACGACAATTATTAGTGTTCAAGATTTATTGAGGACGGACGAGAATTTTTTTGCGGGTAAACTCACGATTACTAATTTAAGATCAAAACTTTCGTTTCACAATCCATATTTGTCTTGTTGAAAATATCGATAGAGGGCGAAACGCATGGTGGATTGTAACCAAATAAAATACACTATACCTTCCAGATATCAATAATATGCGAGAACATTTTCTCGAATATCTCATGGGACTATATTAAAGTAGGAGCAATAATTTGAATTATTAATTTCCTTACACGTATTGCTGGTTTCTGTGACAATAATATCAATATTTGCGACACAATAGTCTAACGTTAGTGATTGACACATGGGCTACGTATTACATTTCTCTGTGCTTGTGTAGGTTTCCAATTTAATATAACTTTTATACAAAATTCCCTGTATAATTCCACCCTGCTAAAATCTACATTTATACTCAAACGACTTTTATCACGAGCGGATGGTCGGAGTACATGCAATTAGTGTATCTAAGTTTGACTATCTAGTTAAATAGAGCCGTAACTGTCTTGCAAGTTGTTAGCGTAGTTCCTATGATCTCCGGGCGCCACCCGGCTAGCTACAATTTGTATGAAATAGTCGTAGAGGGCTTCATAATAGTTAATGCCCCCGCAAGTTGAGGAGTGCATGCACTGCCTGGCCGTTTCAGATTGTCATAACAATTACTGCATAACGGAATTATGTCTACGTGCTCGCATTATCTTTCTGATCTTGGTCGTTACAGAGTGCAGCTAGCGCGAAGAGGGTCGCAATCAGCAGCGAAATTGATCGCAGCCGAGAGGGTTGGGGCGACTTCAACGACCTTTTTTGTTTTTGAGTTATTTACACGAAAAGGTTGTTTGCGCTAAATATTTGAAAAGCATAGAGCGATTTTGATTTTGAATTTAATTTATAAAAGTACTGGACGCGGTGCTGAGGTTCGCGATCACCAACGCCGATGTTTTTTTTAATATATATACAAACACACAACTAGACCTATACAACATTTTACACTGTTAGGACTATTTTTTTATTTTAAAAGTAGTCAAGCAAAACAAGCTAAACGGAAACATTAAAATTTAGAATTTTATGATGTTGTTTAAAATGTCATGACATTTTTCCACATTTGGATTTTCTTACTTTTATGTTTATGTTGTTTATTCTGTTTAGTTAGATTAATGCAGATAGATGCCATGTGGTCATGAGGGTTTACCACACATTCAAATCCTGGCCAAAACTGCCCAAGTGGAAGTGTAAGGTGTAAATAACTCAAAATCAGTCATTTTATAGACTTGTGCCATTCAGTTTGATCGTAAATCATTGTACCGTTGCAAACACGTGTTTTATCAGGAAACTTCTTTTACAAATACCGGAGATTCGGGATGCGAGTCCCAGTTGGGTAAACGCGTTTTAATTCCTATTCCATTGTAATTTTATTATAATTATTTTATTGTAATTGTTTAAAGTATGTACTTTATTGATTAAATTATATAACATAATGTGCTTAGTTCCTATTGTACCTATTATTAGAATGTAACGTGTAATAGTAATTTATGATTAAGGGTTTGAAGTGCACAAGTGGCAACACTTATTCTTCAAACCTTTAATAATAATCTAACTATGTATCTTACATGTATTTTATATGCTATTACTAATAAATAAATAAATAAATAAATAAATAAATAAACAAATAAATAAATAAATAAATAAATAAATAAATAAATAAATAAATAAATAAATAAATAAATAAATAAATAAATAAATAAATAAATAAATAAATAAATAAATAAATAAATAAATAAATAAATAAATAAATAATTATTTAGAGTAGACTATACGCACCAACGAACACTATGGGTATACAATCATATCATATTGATATGACGAGTAGGCTAGTTTGTTGTATGAGGAAATATCGACAACCTTTCCCAAATATTGAGCCAGTGGTTTGATATCATCTTAGATGTCAATATAAAACAATGCAAATATGTAAAGTAGTTCTGAATCGGCGTTGTTGATTCTGATATTTGTCCGCAGGTGTTCGCACTGTCCAATCACTGATTCATATGTTTCGTATTTGAAATTTCGAACTTTGATTGGTTATCGCTCACTAGTCGATGGTGTTCGGAGCCTACATGGTTGGTTTAGTCACTTTAAATTAAAGTCCCACACTGAAAATCAGTTTCGTTACTGAGTGGGTAGACTCTTATTGTGAATTTTTATTTAATTTGTATAGCACAATGTGCATTTAATCGCCACCGTAGACTTCAGTGGTCTCGGTTATTGTTAATAAAACACTCCTCCTGTTTTACGAATGATATCGGAAATCGTCTCTGGAACCACTGATATGAAAGGAAATATATTGGGCCAAACAGCACGGCTGGCTACTGCGCCAAAATAGCGAGCAAAGATCCAAGATCCAGGGAAGTCACTGCATGCCAGTAATTAGGGATCGATTTTATCCCTCCCTGTTCCCTAAGGTGATGTAAAGGGTGAGGAGGAGGTGGGGATGAAAAGTCGGCAAGTTGAACAAGCGGGCCAGAATAAATTAGATAAGCGTTTTCCCATCCCATTTAAGCAATATTTGCCATCCCTCGCACCATTAAATACTAATGTTCGTGCATGTATGGCGAATGACCCACTCTTGAAGTTCTCAACAAATATATCACCTCACAATATGTGCAAACCTCAGTGATAGTGATGCAATTCTACGCACCTGCTTTCAACAGGTCACTTAATTAGCACATCCTCGTTGAGTGCAAAGCGCAAAGTAACTTTGCAGCCTAACCCGAAAGAGTCTAGAATCTAGATTACAGATTACAATACTATTTTGTATTCCTGTCGTTTTGATTTTTTCTTGGATGGATATGTAGTTTAAAATACCATATAGTATCAAATGTTATGTGATAACAGTTCAGGGAGGAAATAATAGCAACTAATTTCTTTAATAAAATATAGCAATGATTGTGTTTATAAAAGGTGAATCCAATTTAAGAAAAAAACATACCCTCAATACTTATTAACTATCTTTAACTAGGGTATAGGGTACATGCACGCAATTTACACGATAGCGTCATTGCAAGTGAACAACCGATGGAAGAAAAATGCAATGAATATACAAACGCTAGAACCCAGGGTACGTGCACAAGTCAATGGAAAGCGAAGACTCGTGTTATTAAATTGGAAGCCAGAAACCGCAAAAATAAAAGCAACTATTGAACAATATCCTATACGAATGGAAGCAAACTAGATTATCAAAATAAGCGCGCATACATTTCTTGTTGTATTCGGTGACAGCGGAGAGCAAAAAGGCAGAAACGAAGATTATAAGCGAACCAAAAACATTATTGCCACAACCTCAAAATATAAATATCCACCTAAATCAACAACTCGTGTTAGTCGAATCTGGGGTTGTGTACGGAAAGTCTCGGCTGTGGAGAAGAACAGCTGGCTTTCGGTAGTTGATATTTGATAATTAAACTCCTGTTTTCATTTCACAAGAGAGGCAGCCAGCCAGCAACCCCACTGCCAAGCTAGTCTCCCCTCTTACAGCCAATGTAAATACTCCGACATACGACATAATTCGGGTGCGCGCGGTGACAATGCAATAATGGAAATCCTAACCTCTCTCTCCGTCTCGTAACACAGACAGATGTGAAACGCTCGTCATTATGGCAGGCCGAACCTCTCTCGTTTTATCAGACTCTTTATACGCCAAGTAAATCCACCTCTATTCACTAATTCCTTTTCACGTGGCATTGTTTGTCTCAGTGTTTGTCGTGTGCAATGCTATTTCTTCCTTTTTGCTCTCTTTTGTCATACGTTTTCTTCCTCTGTGCTCTCTACTTGTCACGAAGGTTGGGTTGGGGGGACGACAGGAGAATGGAATTGCTAGCTGGTGATATAGTCAGATCGTATAGCAGTGGCGCATACAAATGACGCTCATTGGATAGCAGTTGCTTACGAAGCTATTTAAAACCTTCAACCGGCCAAGTTTAAAGAAAGCTACCCTAAACACACGTGTGTATTCTCCCAACGTAAACAGATACGATTTGTACATGTAGGCGTGTAGGAGAACTATAAAAAGGTAGGTCCTACGAACGTGAAACAAATACACGCAATTATTCCAAAATTGTTTTTATGGGGCACGTAACATTAACCGTACACAATGTATGATGCGGGCGGGTCTTCATAAAATAAAGGAAACAATTCCAGAATACGGAACAACGAGAAAGCGTCATTTTCCTGACACAACGTAATCAGTTAAAACGGAGTAATACAAATGGAAGTCCTCTGAACTCGAGAGAACGAGTCGTAACCATCCTACTCCTCCTCGGATTACAAATGTGAATTGTTCGTTTGTATTCTCAAAGCTCCATTTTATGTTTTGTTTGCTTATGGCTTTAGGAGGACATTTAGTGAACGTTTTTTCATCCGTGTATCTCTTATTGTGTGTCGTTCCCCATAGTTTCCCAATGCATTCTGCTCCGTTGAGAGCTAGTGGGCTGTGTCAAAAGAGAGCCATGCCATAAAGAACAGGACATCTTCCAGCGAGCTCCAAGACCTCTTCATAGCGGCCGATTGACCCAAACCACCGTCGAGGACACGAAGCAATAGTAGACTCTCGGCACCGCCGCACAATCAGAACCGTTTTATTTATGTGTGTTTACTGAAATGTACGTTTAGATAAACAGATTGTGAAAACATTCAATCTTGGTTTGTTGAATATTACATCTCTCTCCCGTAAAGCCTGTAAGCTCATATTGAAAAAATACATTCTAAATTAGAGAATATAAAACGCACCATAAAAAGTCCTAGCCATTCACCCAAACCCTTTCAAAATATTCTATTTTATTACGTTTGAATGCGTACACAATCTTCTCTTGTGTCTTTTGAAATCGTACAAACTTTCTGCACGATTAGCGGCATTCAAGACTGAGGACAAGCAAACCTAAAGCCCCACGCAATAGATGTCATTCAAGCGGAAGTGTTCTACAGTGCACGCAACGAACAGGAATCCCTTGGACGATTACAGCCAAGTGGATGCGGCGTTTACTTTAGACCTGGGGCTTCGCGTTGAGGGGTTACATCTATCAACATAGACCGGGATTCAAAAATCATACGTGAAATTCACATTGTTTGGTTTGTAGTCTTCATCTCTAAGTCTCAATTTACCCAATCTTTGGATCTCCGCTTGACTTCAAAGATAGGCAGTTTAATTTCGTACTGTTCCACCCCCCAAGAATTCTGGTTTTAATCACAACTCCCTTATCGTTACTTGCTGGGGTCGCAAAGCTGGGTTGATCTCCAATTTACGTCGAACATAGTGTAGACGAGTTATGTGTACAGAGAGCTTGGGCTATGTTCGCAACACTAAGCTGCCGAGATGGATCAGCGGGAGTTATAGCTACGGAACAAGCCAACGTAACAAGCACAAGACACTTATTTTCCTTTAAAGAAAGGTACAAGAAAAATGCTTTAATCTTACATCTTGCTTTGTTTTGTCGGGAAAGATAAAATAGCCGAGTTGTCAAAGAGAAAGTTCAGCGGCGTCGAATTTAATCAAATCAATCAATGAAACTAGAAAAGTAGACTGCGTAGAATGTATTATGTTTCATGTTCGTTTTTTCGTGGACTATCTTCGCGAAGCAAATTTTAAAAAGTAAGTTCCTATTTCATTTAATTTGACACAACTGTGCACACCGGCAGACAAAACTCATGATAAATTAGCGTGTTTTTGTATTTTTAAATCACCATTAACATTCAACATTTTTAAAATTGTATTGGGTTCGATCGATATTATCAAGGTATACGGACGACAATGGTTTTCAAAGATTGCAAATGTATTTCGTTTAGATAAAATCAAGTAATTTCAATAATATCTCGATATGACGTATTTCACACAATCTACGCACTAATGAAAAGTTACGTTCCAATATGATACTCAAGTAAATGTCTATACGACTTGGTGTAATAACCAGAAATGCTTTATTTGCTTTGTGGTAGCCCAAAAATTATCTATAAATCTTCATTTTATTTATCCATTTATCCCTTTTATAAATATTATTTCCACGTCATCCAGTCTTAAGATACCGGTATTGATCAAGGTGTCATAACACTACTTCCACTCCACATACTCTATTTTTACTGCCATTAAAAAAAAAACAGTGGGGATATTTGGTGGAAAAATATATATACTGGATGTGATATCACGTTATTTCGTTATGTTTCAGCTGCATGAGCATATTATATTGAAAAGTTTCTGGCCACTTTGAAATTGTTTTCAGCATCTCAAGTTTCAAATGTTTTAAATAGGTCATATGACTCAACTATAAATTCAATGCAGATTTCCACGAAAGGAAATCATACTTTGAATCAGTCATCCAGTAAATACTAGAACGAACCCCTTGACGTTCGCTCGAAACTGTTCAACTTCAAACGGTCGTCAGAGTTCCACATTTGTTTATTAATTTTGTAATTACCACGTTCGGTTTGATTAAATAAATGCCTGCATAATATCTTGTACTGTTTTGGAGGGGTAAACTCGCACATACATGAGGGGGACGATGACCCAACAGTTGGTAGACCATGAATGTGTAATAGGTGTGTTGTAGAGTGGCCTGCGGTCGGATCGAGTGTAGGCCTACATGTATCGACATGGACACGGGGACAGTCACACTAATCCAGAAGCCAACATCACCACACTCAACCAGGGACAACACTGCTCTGGCTAGACTTGTCAGTCGGTCCTAATTGCCACCACAACATCAACGTAATTATGACTTTAACAGCCACATGACTATTTTGACTGGGGAGAAGGGGAGTAAACGTTTCATTTATCCCTGTTATCCCACTCTGAACCTCTTTAGTACAGTCCTAACAGGCACACTAAATACATGAATATAAATATAATAAATTGCTTCTGAAATTGCTTCTTCTAGAATATTTTATCTTCTGAAGATGGACTGTGCAATTGGCCCGAAACGTCAAGACTTTTTTATCGATGGACGCGCGAAACCCGACAGCTACGTTTTAATAATGACTCGGGCCGCGAAAGCCTACGACAAGTTTTAAAGGTATTCTGTATCGAATAATGTTTCGAAACCAAACAGAAAATATGTACCGTCGTCTGTACAGCAATCCCATTCTTAGAGAAGAGATTTTGACTCATTTTTAATGTTTATACTTCCGTTGACTCTTATAAATTGGTTTTGAAAATTAAACCTTGTGTTGTGTGAACGTGCATTATGCGTAGTAATGAAATCATTCAATAATAATTTGTTATGTTTTCACATCATTCGAGAAGAGGGCAACGCCAAACAAATATCACTTTCGTGTTAGTACATTACAAGTTTTGAGAACGTCTGTATCACCCTTTCGTCCATAGAAGGTATTTAGATCATCTTGTGTCCAACATCAACAATTATAAACACGAATAACTAATTTTGAGTAATTCAGTTGAGTCTGTAGCCCATCAGCGTGCACGCGGCAAGAAACCCGCGAGTACGATATGCACAGTTAAAGCAAATATTGATGCGAACCTGAAGATATAGAATATCCATAAAGTTCGAAAGATTATTCACAAAGGAAATTGATGACGTAGAATTAAAAAACAAACATTATCTATTGCAGTACGGATTTGCGGATTCAATATAAACAGACATAAATAAAGATTAACTGCTTATACTGAGTAATCAGTAACTTGCATAATGAAATTTCAAGTTTCTATCATTTTAAAATGTTTGTTCAAGGGCTCATTATGAAGGTTGTATGCCATCCCATTATGAAATGTTTCTCATTACGGATTCTCTTTGCTGTTTGCAGTTGCTATCTCCCTTGTCAACCAGTCTTCAAGCATCAATAAGTCACAACACAAAGAGATGGTGGTTCTCTCATTAGCACACATACATTTACATTCTTATTTCAATGTTTTTATTTGTATCCATTGTTTTTTTTACAATATTCTACAGAAGACACAAATCATGATTTTCACATTTCAATTTTGTTTGCTCATTTTCGCATGTAACGGTTCATTGTCGGTACACGACCAAACGTAGGTGAAGGTGGTAGCAGATACACAAGCCTTCAGGTTTTCACCATACACTAGTAAAGAACATACGACAAATTGTAATTTGGTCACGTCTCGAGTTTAGCTACCGAAGAACACCGCTTGACATATTTCATCTTTCGTTTAGTAAGAATATAATTTAATAAACTGTTGATGGCACTTCAATGTAATATCATTTTTGCTCGAGGACAATCCGATGAAATCGAAAAGAAAGAAGAGAAAAAAAAACAGGAAAAAGTGAGCCGGTTTTTGTTTTAGACATCCGTTATTTTATTAAATGCCTTGGTTCTGTTCGAAAGAGCTTTATCACCATTCGCCGTTCGAAATGTCGAACGGGGAACATTCTTCGTGTGCCACTTCATTTAGAGGCAAGGGGTTGGCAGTTTGCCTGGGCTGGACCGCCACCACCGTTCGTTGACATCTCATTTGAAAAACATGGCTTTGTAGTGATTACAAAAACCACCCCCTTGTCCGGGTAATGAATGTTCACTGTTTCAGTATCCTCAATAACCTTAGTTTTATTCACTAAGAAATAACTCGCGACTGTGTTCAACATTGCAAAATGAATAGATACAAGTAAAACAGATGCAAATTAAGTTCGTGCAGTAAAAAAAACAATATTGAATGTATGAATGTATCAGCTATAAGTTGCTATGGTAGTCGACAGGTATCTGTATTGCCACTTTGGGCTGCAATCGGAGGCGACCAGCTTCAATAGCAGCCATTGTTGTCACGTGATAGTTGTGGCTTTGTGAGCGCCACAGATTGAGAGCGGTCTGTGCGCGAACTACTCAACTACTAATAGTTCCCTCGAAGGACGGACGGGCGACATTGGACTAGTCCACCATCAAAGAGCTTCTCCCAAGTTCTTGAGCGGCTGATGTATGCATAAACCTCGGGGTAGAAGCCTACTACCCCACCGTCTCGGGCCGAAACAAATTGGAGTGGACTCTTGAGGGAACTTGCGCGGGGAACTTTCTTGGTGAAGTACTTTGCATGCTAGAAGCATTGTTGATTTAAACATCAAGTTAGAAGCTCGGCATATTGTATTAAGTGGTGAGCCCCACAGACACAACACACGACGAGGCAAATGTCTCCCAGTTCACCTATGTTCGCCTTACTTCCATTAATAATAAAAGCGCCTGGCCACGGCCCGCCAATTAAATCAACGCCTGCTAACAAGTTTAGCAAACTTAAGACGACGCCACTTGATTCGGTGGGGTCTCAATGTTTATTAGAAGAGGTACGTGCGTCCTTTGTAACTCACTTAAGTTTTGATTTAACGTCTCGTAAGCGTGTATACTCTATGCTAGCGAGATTAAGATGGGTTAGTAATTAATTACGCCTGTTAACATTCTGTTTGCACGTGCAACTCCTGAAAATTATAATATTAATACGCAGTAAACACAATATTACACATCTTACATCTTTCGCTAACCAGAGTTGTGTACACGATGTTATTATGTCACTAATAGAAAGAGAAAATAACGAATTTTTCCTCGGAAACTTGAGTACTTCTTAACTAGAAATTATTGATTGGAAAATAAATTGAATATCGAGTTATGATTATTTCATTTTTCAGCAGAAAATTCAATTTTCGGTTCTGTGACTGTATGAAAGAAAGACACAATCGGCAAAAGGCTGATATGCATTGAAGGGAAGGTGGTTTATAGGAAATGAGAATATCGCGAGAAAGAAGAAGAGGGGGAGGGGGGAGGCGTGATGGTTGAAGATAATATATTAGATGAAATGCGTCAAAAATGGAAGAGCGAGGTAAAGAGGTGGTGGCTACGTATGGGTTTGACAGCCCTCGAAAGAGAGAGTACGAATAAAAACATGGAGTATAAAGAACAGCTGGGCTTAGAAATAACACTAAAAAAAAATCGACTTGGCAGCGAAAACATGCGTGACCGAAAATATCAAATGGAAAAAAATGATTGAAGGATGAAAGAAGTAATCACCAGGCGTGGCCATAACAACGTCGAGCCGAACGGTTCGCATCGACAACGACAGCGAGGCTAACGTCAACACTCAACAGTCAACACACTTTCTGTCAGCGTTCAATAACAAGGTGAGCCAGGCCACGCTCGATACAACCAACACAACAGATAATAGTAAGGTACGAACCAAGCGAGGGTGGGGCGTCACGTGTTGACACTCGAACTAGCAGCCTATTGTGTAACTTACTAACACTATCAATAAACCAGCAGTGAGGTTAGTCGTTGCTTCACCTAAAATAGACTATGTCGTGACAAGACTGTGTCCCACAACCAAACAAGTCTAACAGGGCCTCACGGTATTTTAGTTCCATTAAAAATTGCGTTTACAGGTTGAGTTAAGATTGTTTTGAAGCAATATCAGATAATCTAGACTGTGGTTGATGTTGATGACTGACGATACGAGAAAAACTGTTAAAACCATCATACATGCCATTTATCCCTTAACAATCTGACCTTGAACTCGATCTCTATTCTCTGCTTCACAATACACCCCCTCGACGCGAAGATTATTATTTGGATTACTAAAGGTCGGTGTAGCCTATACAACTATTTAGTGCTTAAGATTTATTTTAAAGATTTAAGGCTTATATAAATCGATTCACACAATTTTCTGAGGTCAAATCACTTCGTGTAGATTGTAGAAGATAGGTTTACACGGCATAAGCTCTCTGGAATAGATTATTTGAAATAAAAACAAGATACCCAACGTTTACTAAACGACCACTGGTAGCGCGCGCACCACGCGAAGTTTGATCATTGAATGAGATCCAAAATCGCGCAAATTTGATTACAAAAATCTTGTAAAATTGCGCTGAAAATATTTCACTTTAAAATGTAGGTAAACTGCAAATACAAGAACCCTGTCCAGATTGTTTTTTTGACTTTTTTGGGACATTTTTGCTTCGACACTGTGATATTATGTGGGTATAATATAAATAATATAAGATACACTGATTAAAGTAAAGAGGTTTATTATGATGTGCTGTGATACACGTCTGGTTACAACTCGTGACAGACAGCGAGTGGCGCTCACCGTGTCGGCCTCTAGCGGGCTCTCCCGATACTGTTGGTGGTGTAGCCAACGTGACAGACATAACATTACACCTTTCCATCAAGTATGAGTTATAATGCTTAAGATAAGAACAATGCAATGCTATTACAATTTATACTAATAACTAAACCAGTAGGATGACAATACCCAAACAGAAAAACACAGAAAAGTACAATTCAATACAATACAATAAAGGTCTTAAAACTACTTAAACGTATTCATCATACTTCTTTGGTCTTTGAACCACCCTACCACTCCTTGTTTGTCTTCGAGGAGACTCGACAATATTTTCCTGAGGAACTTCTTTCCTGCCCTCTTCCTTTACCTCTTCCATATCACCATCCTGTACAATAGGATGAAAGTCTGTTGCAGACTTTCGTAGGAACACCCTGTTTCTGCGAAGCTCTGAATTTTGCTCAGTTTTAACTATATACGATCTAGGTGCATCATGCATAGCACTTACAACTGCAGGCTCCCACACACCTTCTCGCCTGAGCACAACATTGTCTCCAGTTCTCAATGCTGGCAGGCTCTGCGCCCCCTTATCATGGAAATACTGCTGTTTTAATTGTGCTTGATACAGCTTTTCTCGAACATTAGTTTGAACCTCGGGTTGAAGTTTACTCTCAATCATGGGCAATCGCGACTTAAGGTTGCGACACAATAGCAGTTGAGCTGGCGATAAACCTAAACCAGTTACAGGTGTGTTTCTGTATTCTAACAAAGAACGATACACATTCTGATGATCAAAGTTAGCTTTTTTTAGCATGCTCTTTACTAGTTTTACAGCATTTTCCGCCATGCCATTTGACTTGGGGTATCTAGGACTAGATGTCTTCAACTCGAAGTTCCAACCTTTAGCAAACTGTTTGAACTTAAAACTATTGAATGGCATGTTATCAGACATCAGTATGTCGGGAATGCCAAATCGCGAAAAGACAGATTGTAGTTTAAGAATTACCTCCGCTGCTGTCTTATATTGGAGTTCGACAATCTCTATCCACTTGGAGTAATAATCCTTCAACACAAGATAACATTTCCCATTACAATCACAAATGTCCGCCGCTAATGTTTGCCATGCTCGGTCAGGTATAGGATGAGATATTAAAGGTTCCTTACTGTTACATTTACCAAATCGTTCACAGGTTACACATTTTTGTACGAAATCATAGATGTCCTGACTCATTCCAGGCCAAAAAACCACACTTCTACCTCTCTCCCTAGTTTTGGCAATTCCAAAATGACCCTCATGCAAAACACCCAACATGTAGGGACGTAGAGATGGAGGAACCAATACTCTAGACCCAATAAAGATCAACCCGTCATCCACGGAGATATCTTCCTGAAGACTGTAAAAGTATTTGCATGCACTTGGAACTTTGTTCAGATGATCTGGCCACCCCTTCTGGACTAATTCCAACAACTGTTGAGCAACCTCCCATTTCTTCGTCTCTTGTTGAAACTCTAACCTTCGCTCTGATGAGAAGGGCATGTGTTTTGAAACACTGTGCACCAACACATCCATCTCTGGATCAGAATCTACTAGTGGTTCCTTCAAAAACGCCCTGGACAATGTGTCTGCCAAAACCATTTTTGTTCCTGGCAAGTAAGTGATATCAACGTCATATTTGATTATTTTCAACTGCATCCTCTGCAGTCTTGGAGAAACTTTGTTAACGTTTTTCGATGCTATTGACACCAACGGCTTATGGTCAGTCTGTATTATTACTTTCCGGCCATAAACATAGAAATGAAACTTTGTCAATCCGTACACGATAGCATTTAATTCCTTTTCAATCTGTGCGTACGCCTGTTCGGTATCTGT
Organism: Isoperla grammatica; assembly: GCA_945910005.1. Lineage (NCBI taxonomy): Eukaryota > Metazoa > Arthropoda > Insecta > Plecoptera > Perlodidae > Isoperla > Isoperla grammatica. The sequence continues at coordinate 43,815,069 of OX246737.1, read as the reverse complement.
GAGACTCCTAGAAGCGAATGCTATAGGATGCCCTTCTTGAACTAAACAAGCGCCCATTCCATCCTTTGACGAGTCAACTTGCAAAACTAACTGTTTACTAGCATCAAAATACGACAGTACCGGTGCTTGCACTAACAGAGTTTTCAACTGTTCAAACGCCTTGACCTGTTCGTGTTCCCACGCCCAATCAACATCTATCCTAAGAAGCTGGCGAAGCGGACTAGAAACTGACGACAAGTTTGGCATATATTGGTGAACAAAGTTCAACATTCCCAAGAAACGACGAACATCTGCGACACAAGTCGGAGTTGGCATATCGACGATAGCCCTTACTCTCTCTGGATCAGCTCGTACACCCTTGTCTGAAATCAGTTGACCCATGAATTTCACCTCCTTGACTCCATGCTGAAACTTGTTAGGATTAAATTTCACCTTCGCTTGCCTGGCTCTCTCTAACACTAGTTTCAAGACGTGATCGTGCGACTCTTGAGTAGCCCCGGCAACTATAATGTCGTCAAAAATCACCTGGATACCCTCGATATCTCCGAAAATCTCATTGTTCATACGCTGAAATACTTCGGGACTCGACGATAATCCAAATGGAAGCCGCAAGTACTTGTATCTACCAAACGGTGTATTAAACGTGCAAAGATCAGTGGAAGACTCATCCAACCTCACTTGATGGAACCCATCCTTCATATCTAGAATGGTAAAAAATTTCATTCCTGACAAGCCTGCAATTACGTCGTCAGCTACTGGGATGGGATAGTGTTCCCGCTTTAAACTGCGATTCAAGACAGTAGGGTCTAAGCACAGCCTGAGATCCCCGTTAGGTTTCTCTACAATGACTAAATTATGGACCCAGTCTGTAGGGTTAGTCACTTTTTCTATAATCTCTTGCTTTTCCAAACTGTCAAGTTTCGCTTTTAATCTATCCTTAACCGCTAAGGGAATTCTTCGAGCTGGTTCTACCTTGGGTTTAGCATCTGGCTGCATTTGCATTTTATACACTCCTGGTAAACACCCTAAACCTTCAAATACATCCTGATAATCTTTCAACCAATCCTCTTTAGATACTAATAATCTACTCTTACTCATCGTTACCTTGTCTACTTTCTGTATCAGTCCCAACTGTATACATGCCTCTAATCCCAACAGGGGTACACTCTTTGTGTCCGTGACCATAAATGGCACAGTGACTTTTCTGTCTCCCTTTTCACAATCTAATGTTACGGTTCCTTTGGGTATAATTATTTTATCACCAAATGACACTAACTTGACCTTGGTACTTTTTAATTGCCCTACATTATGCAATCTTTTAAAATACCTGTATGGCAAAATGCTTATTTCCGCCCCAGTGTCCAATTTGAACAACATCTTCGTCTTGGCTATGATGAGGTCTGTAGTCCACGTCGGTCCTGTGGTTGACGAGACGGCGTCGACTCTACCGACAGAATCCATTTTGACCATCTGGTAGTCCTCATCACTCTCCGATTGGTCACTGGTTGGCTCATTGTGCGGATCGTATTGCTTCTCGACCTCTTGAACACCTTTCTTCTTCATTCGGCACACCTTGTAGAAATGTCCCTTCTTCTTGCAGCCGGAACAGACTTGCCCGTAAGCTGGACATTTTCGCGGCACATGCTTGTATCCACAGAACTTGCAGTTGCTTGAGGGTAACTTCTCTTCTTGATTTGCCTTACTGGTGTACTTCTTATTATGTATACCAGAAGCATCCACAATCCTTAAGTTTTCAAGTTGTTCTAGCTGACTCTTGCTAGCCTCGGCAGCACGACAGTGTTCCGACGCCTGTTTCAAGGTCAAAGCTGGAAGACGTAGTAGACGCTCTCTCAAGGACTTATCGTTTATCCCCAACACTACTCGTAAAGTTAGCATTTGTTCGGTTTGATCTCTGAACTCGCATGATGCTGCCATCTTCTTCAAGGTAGTTACGAAGTGATCATAAGGTTCCCCTTCCGCTTGACAGTGTGTGAAAAACTTACTTTGTTCGAAGATTAGATTCTTGCGTGGATTGCAGTACGCCTCAAACTTTGCTATGACGTCATCCACTTTGGCTTTGCTCTCATCACCCTCGAACGTGAACGTGTTGAACACTTCTAAAGCCTCTTCTCCTATTAGATTTAATAGTATGGCTGTTTTCACTTGCTCTGATTGTTTGTCTTTGCCTGACGCTTGCATAAATATCTCATACCTCTGTTTGAATTTTCTAAAATTCTCGGCGACATTGCCGGACGCCAAGTCTAGCATTGGCGGTGGATGAAACATTGCGTCAGCCATGCTTGTTGTAGCTTGCGTGCCTAGGCCTACCTACGCGAATCTTCTTACTTGTAGATTCTTCTTAATCTTGTAGGCGAGCCGTCATCCATCAGCACATCCCTCACTTCCGACACCATGTGATATTATGTGGGTATAATATAAATAATATAAGATACACTGATTAAAGTAAAGAGGTTTATTATGATGTGCTGTGATACACGTCTGGTTACAACTCGTGACAGACAGCGAGTGGCGCTCACCGTGTCGGCCTCTAGCGGGCTCTCCCGATACTGTTGGTGGTGTAGCCAACGTGACAGACATAACATTACAGACACTGCAATCCTTATCCGTGTTGTTTTTCCCATTTGAATTACATGTGGTTTTGAACACTGTGGAAATGGGTTAGATGACTGGTTTTAAAGTTCTAGGAAACCAAAAAATTTTCCAATTTGATTAAAAGCAAATAACAAATTAGTTGTAGTAACTGCCGTAGTCAATTTACCATTGGCTAGTATATAATAAAGTGAGGACTTTCATTGGATGAGCTAAAAGCTTGTGTTGAATGTTCAACACTAAAATTATCAAAAACCTGTGAACGCCATAACACTTTCTTTGGTATTTTCAAATTTGAAATATGTCCTGTGTGTGTGTGAACTAAACATTATCGTTATTTTTTTAATAACTTAAGTCTCAAATAAAAGAATAGCTAAAAGTGTGACTAGATTCTACTTTTCTAGATAGTGTATATATACATGTTTTGAGCCACTTACTTTATTTCTGATGTAAAAGCACGCTTCACACTTTGTACAGAGAAGAAGTCTTACCTAAAACAGAAGAAAACCAGACATTAGCAAGGCTGAACAACATAAAACAACGTTAAACATACAATAATCGTGTCTTCAATGAATGCCACTCAAAACGCTTTTATACACTTACAAAATACAAGAAAAAAAAATGTCTCCTCTCATTGATTTTTTTTTTCACACACTAGCCATCATTTTGTATTCCAGCATCTTGGTAATTGTTTTCTGAAAGAGTATTCACAATGATCCGAAAGAGCTGGGAAGTATTTGTTTGCAAAAGGCGACAGCCTACCGTATAATAAAACTGTAAGTGCCTATGCATCCAGCACAGAGCGCGAGAGGAGAATCGAATAACAAACAAACTTTTATATCAGTCTCTTCGGGCTCTCGCCTGTGGTTTGCATAGAAAAGACCTGGATAACATTTTCAAAGAAAGTAGCTGATGAAGTCGGGAACATGGAAAGAAAGAGTGAGACTTGGCAAGGAAGAAAAGGGATATTGGGAACCTATTCACGGGAATATCATGAGGCTAAAGACGATAGGGCCCAAGCCTGATCGAGTAGGATCTCTGGGTAAAAACATGAGGTGTACGTGACTTGTCATAGCCTCAGTTAACTTAGAAAACGAGTGGGACAGTGATCTTATTTAAGTATGATTGGATTAGGGGTGCACTGAATAGCTTGCACTGAACTTCACAGCGCCCATGACTGTGTTACAATTGATGTAAGTATAGCCTATTGGGGGGTATGATTTGCAGTTTTTGTAATTAAAAAAAGTAAAAAGAGAGTTAAAGGTCACAAATTAAAACTACCAATCGGGTTGCTGGTTTGCGATATCTGTCACAAAAGGGTTCAATTGATTTGCCATGGCAGCATGCATACTAAAACATATCGGGAAAGGGCCACCACCTTCACACTTGTGGGGTACGAGCGAGCCAGTAAATTTTACCACGAATAGAATACAACTGTATGTCCGGTACCACGGTCAAGAAAATAAGAAGTTAGCTTTGTTTTTAATTAGGATTGTGAATGGTGGTAATCTAACTCGCGACCTCCTAAATGAGAGTCATGAGTGCCACCGCTAAGCCACCTCTATCGCTGATCAATTCACAGCTAATTACTTACTATTGTGTTGGTTAGTATACTATGGCATGGCACGGTAGCAAACCAAGCCCAAAATTAATTAATTTTATACACTGTACATTATGAATTTTTTATTTAACAATAGCAGATGTTCCAACGGAATTTTCAGCTGCATGCACATAATTGAGCGTCACGTCTTGAGTGTCGAATTAAAATGAAACATTGCATGTTGCTTTCAATGAAAATAATGTTTGTAACTTGTAAGTGTATAAATACAAATATCATATCAGGCATACACTAAATGACAAATAGCACGTTTTTACTGGGAAACAAGTGCATGTCATCACAAGTCGGTTGTAGAATTATTGTACATTTACAATTTTGTGTCGCATTACCAACTGTATACATGTTTCTTACTGAAGTGGCAAGTGACACGCGTTTAGAATTTAATATCGGCAAATTTTCAACAGTAGGATTTTGCCAGTAGAACATAAATTAATAATTAACAAGAATATAGATACGTTAGTTTATGCTGACATACTAATACAATACAAGGAGAAACATCTTCACTTTACATAAAAGACTGCCGTACAACCGAAAACTGCCAAATCTCACCTTAGGCTATTTTTTCATACGAATGGACCAGACAAAATGTTTTAAATCTTTCAAATGCTTATAATCAAATAAAAAAATACAAAATTACGAACTGTTTAATCGATTTCATAAATGGCACTTAATAAAAATAACATTTTTACCCGTGTCGGAATAGCAAATTTTAAGTCGTGTACGAAATAGCTGAATAACTTTAATTTCGCTCTGTTTAATGTTGGCGGTAATATTTTCTCATAAGTGCACTAATTACTAATTAGTTCTATTAGTAATGCAGCACGTCTTGTGGTGTTCCCGCCGCGGGTTTAGCTCCATCACAATCACAATAGGTGAGTGTGGCACGTTCTAGGCCACGCACGTCACTACCATAGACATGAACGAGTCATGCAGCAGCCAAGCCACTCTACTCCATACATACTGTGACGGATGCATCGCTCAAATTAATCAATGTCACGAAGATTCATTCATCAGACAATCTATCTATTGTTTTGATGGTACGCTGCTAATAAAACGAGTGACAATTATTGTTGCCGATAGAAAATGTGGTATTAAAACATGAAATGTAGCCTACGTTGATGTGAAAAATGGGTGTTGTAGATTATACAGATGGTTTCGGGAATGCTAGCAAACATTATTGATACTTTTAGCTGGAGGTAATGGCAAATGTGTGTGTTATACGATTGCTCGCGTTGTATACGCCGACATGGACAATCAATAATTATATTTGGTTAGTTAGTAAGATAGATTGAAAGGTAAGTTGTCACACATCAAACACTATATTATTAGCCATATTTATATGTAGAACATATGAGATGAATTCGAAGTAAATTATTTTAATAATAATAATAATAATAATAATAATAATAATAATAATAATAATAATAATAATAATAATAATAATAATAATAATAATAATAATAATGATAATAATAATAAAAAATAATGTGGACAATGATATATTAAGTAGTATAGCCAAATGTGGGCATTTGAGAAGCAGAAGAAGAAGAAGAGGAAGAAGAAGACGAACAAGAAGAAGAAGTAGAAGAAGATATATTAAGTAGTTCTAAGTAGATTTTAATAAGGTAAACACATGGAAATACTTGACATTTGTGTCCGTACAACATTTTTATGCCGGTTTTGACCGAGTTTGTATGTATTGCAACAATAAAATAATAATAATAATAATAATAATAATAATAATAATAATAATAATAATAATAATAATAATAATAATAATAATAATAATAATAATAATATATATATGTATATATTATAGTGGTGGTATGTGAACATGAAGTGAGCTGTTTCACCTATGCACCATACCACCACACAACCAATTAATATATATATATCATCAAGTACTAAGTAAAGATATTAGTAACACATCAAACTAAATAATTGGTGACAGGGTTAGAGATCATTGCACATCAAGTTGAAATAACGATGCACTTGCTTATTTTATTATATTATTAGTTATTTTGCTTTTATAGGTTTGTATTAGTTATGTTTTACAGTATTAGTGAGATATAACAATATTAACAAAAATCATCAATATGCACCAACCAATTATTGAATACGTACAAAATAAAATAATTGAGTTTAATTTACTTAGATTTAAATATCCGTATAGCACACAATAGTAAGATATAGTCTGTTTTTCTCTTGAGTAAAGGGGTAGTATACAGTCATGCTGTGTGTTTGAAGAGGTATTGACGAGCAATACTTACTTTACAAAGTTATTGAAAATGCGATGCAATTTTCGGAAATTCTTTGCTTTACTCATTGTTATCTAGTGAACAATATTTACGAATAAAAGCCAACATTTCACAAATTTCAGAGATATTGGGTGCACCTACTTTGATAAAATAAAGGCTGTGCAAACAAAATTGAAAATATCTAGTATGCCAAAATGATAGTTGCGCTCCGATGTTCAAAGCACATATTTCATATGTTCTGTTAGTTCAGTTTTCTTTGTCAAAACAAAACAAGAACTCATTGATTGAATTGAACTCATGACAAATGTAAACTTCCTGCCGCTTCGTTCAGTTCGTGCACGTCATTCCCCATGGTCATTCCCCATGTTTTCGTTTTGTTAATAAGGAAGCGAAAAACAGGAGTGGAGCGTAGTTCAGGCAAGTGGATAATTTCACTCGTGTCAAACGGGCATTGAAATCATCAATCTCACAGCATGGCCTAGAGTCCTTTGGCGTGACCCTCTAGTCTATGTGGAAGCCTTTTGATAAATACATCACTAGGTCAACCCTATGGCCACCAGTCGCTCGCAAACAATCGAAGTCGAATTAATTATTTACACACAATACAAACAACAAGGTTGAACAAGACAGACAAATATCCTTTACAAAAGCGGTGAGATATAGAAAGAAGCAGGGAAATAAAAAGAAATTGGAATTTTCCTTTCAAGTATTGACCGTCTTAAAAACAAACAGGAAGCCACATGAAACTTACCAAATGCACACACCATATTATTTCAAATGTAACACGACTGGTTGAGAACGTTTATTTTTACTACTAGCACAATTATTTTTCAAATTCTTTTTATTTTGTGTTTTACGCAAATTTTTGTTATATTTAGTAGGTATCGTGTTTCGGTTGTTTAAAATCTTTGCAAGTTATACTATGCAGATTGAGTGGATCGAAGATTTTAGAATTAACTCATATATGAATGTGTGTGATGTTGTGTAAATCTTCAATAGTCTCGATTTTTTACACCTCGGTTTACTCGTCTGAGTGTCTGACAGTTATCTGACGAGCGGGAATCTTGCCTTCTTTTATTCGACACGTTCGTCGTCGTCGTCGTCATCGTCGTCGTCGTCGTCGAGCAAATTCCGGACTTACACGCGTCAATGTTCTAATTAAACTGCTTGCTTCATTAGCGACGCTCGCTCAGTAATTGTTTTCTTTTTTGTGTCTTTAACGTGTATATGGAACAACTTGACAAAACTTGTAAATGAAAAAAATTATTAAGCTAAATTGTATCTTGCTAGAAGCCGAGATATTACCAAATTGTTACAATCCATGAATTGAAAATAAAGGTTAGGCTAAATTTCCAATTATATTATATGTATTTTGGGTGAGCTATTTCAAACATACCTACCTAACAAAATTGATGTAGAGAGTCACTTTGTATGGCACATTTGGAAGTCTTCTACTCCTTTCCCAAATACTGTGTTAAATTTACCATCCGCATCTGGGTTAATTATATATTGAACAATAACTATCACGCATTAGTAGTATAGCCTACAATATTTCTGTTCTGACAATATTGAACAACGTAAATGATAACTGTATATTATTTTCATTGTAAACAGCGCGTATACAGACAACGTACTGAACCACTTATGTGTGTATTGGGGATGTGTAGTGAAATGTCTATCACGACATAGAGTAGGTACTCATAATTGCGTTTGAAATTTGTTTGAACAGAATGCAGAAGCGAAAATCATTACAAAATATAGGTACACACTGAATACACTGCGCTCCTAGTTGTAACGAACTTCCTTCGTTATCCTTCCATGTTTAAACTAGACAAGTGTGTGTTACAGGTGGTGGGAACAGGGAACAGGTCTCTCATAAAGGAGGTTATCGAAGCTGATACAACGTTTTGCAGTCTTGGAGGTTGTTCAACAGTGAATCCTAAAATAGCCTCATGATTGATTACAACGTGCGCAAGCAGATGTAACCTGTAGCTCATCGGCCCGATGATGGGGATGATGATGGTTTTAAAAGAACGCTATCAGACTAGCTGTTCAATATATTATTCATAAAACGGGGAAACCTATAAGGCGAAGCATAACTTCTATTTCCATATTGCAAGTGTACAACGTAAAAGTGTATTGGATACACCAGGCATGGGAGTCTGCTGAATTGGAAGGGAACAATCATAAATTGCAAACGAATAGAAGAGTAGGTACCATAGAGTTTCAATTTTCCCAAGACGTATATATGAGTGATGTATCGTAGATGTATGGATAAATTTGTGATGCACTCAGAAGTCGGCTTTCGACACGACATACAGATATGTACTTGAGTGGTTCAGTCGTAACGGGAAAAATAAAGAAGTTGGTTTTCAAAACCTTATTCTGGGAATGTTCTTGTTCCGAATCCGAACTGAAAAACTTTACATTCTCTGGTCAATAGGTCCCGTGGGATTGTATATTATGACCACTGGTAACAGTAAAATTTAAATATGATTTCATTCGGCGCAGGTGACGCATAAACACTGAATGTGTTTCACGGCTCTTCTAAAAAATGGCCAAACGCAACAGTATGAAGTGTCCACAAAATGGTTTCTTATGCGGTAACTCAAAAGTGTGTATTGTTTTATTTTTTAAATATTGAATAGGGTAAGTACGTTCTTCTATCACCAGTTGGATTCGTTCCTTGAATTTTATATACAATTTATCCTCTGTAAAATGATATGCAAATGTGATAACCACTCATTGTTTAATATGGAATTGCATCAATTAAGCTGGTGGGTTGACGCCCTTTGTCCCATATTTGTAAAGGTTTTTGGCCTCACATATGGGTTTGTTGCTCAGTATCAACATTTACGAGAATTGCGCACTTTACAAACTTTCGTGGTCGTTACGAAAAACAATGTAAACTGATAAAATATTATTAGACTAAAGTAATAATGCATAATAATAACATGCAAGTGACCATAGCAGCGGCATTGTATTTATTATTCTTACGAAGACTGTAGGAAACGTCATAATACGTTTGAAAATGATAGATACCCGGCTCTGGCAATACTAATTAAACGTTTTTCCAACGTTGTTATCAGGAAAAAGGTAAACGCTAAAATTGGTTCCTGGAACAAAGCTTGGTGATATTCCTACCACCGTGTTGGCGGTTCTTCAGCAATGAAGAACCCCTGGTGAGTGGATTGCAAGCTAACTGCCTTCCCACCAAGCTTCTGCATTTGTTTGCAATTACTATACATATATGTATAATAGCATGACAGGGCCTTCCACATTATTAGGTTCATTATAAGAACACGCGGATGTGTATTACTTCGTACAGAATATGAATAACGCATTGTAATCGGTAATTATTAAGTTTGCCACGGGTCTTTTTATCTTTATCTTCTGAGCTGGAAATCATTGTGTATCTGCAAACTATGGACTATATTGACAAAGGATACCCTCTTGATTCCACAACACTAGGCTTTTATACATACTATCAATCATCATCTACGTCATCATAATCGTCCAACGACGCTGACAGCTGAGGGCCCTAAACCGTAACACCCCATGACTTTACTTATGCTGTTGTTTCCCCTCTCCGCCCATCTTCTCTTTACCCTTCAATTCAAATTCCTCACTGCTATAAATATTCTCCGCCCCCTTCCTTATCCAGTCCATCCTTGCCACATAATCCTGTGTCAACCCCATGTTCTCATCACCACCCTCGCAATCCGATTTCGAACCGCGGCAGCCTTTTTTCCAGCTTATTTTTTTAGATAGATGATAAGTGATGGATCACGTATTTTAGTCTCGTTTTTAGACACGTTTGTTTAGGTATTATACAATTTTCTAGAAAAATTTGACCGTTATTATTTTGTGTCGAATTATTTAGTATTGCTATTTGTTTGAACGTCACGAGAAATGTAATAAACGGACATGTTCTTGTTTCGAGCGACGATAGTGTCTCCATGCCATTAGCGTAGCAAATACTCCTTGCTGGCATGTTGTCTTCCCTGCTTAGTATGCAGAAAGCAGAAGTAGACAAAGTGACTGACGATTTATTTTCAGGCTAAAACGATCGACGACTTTAATTTCTTTTTCCCAGCATGATCACTCTCTGCGAGTCCGTATTCCGCATCATAGAACGATAGTAGAACTCAATCGGGGACGAGCGATACTTGATTTATAGTAGTTTGGTTTTACACAAAATACAAAGAATCGAATTTTAGTTTTACTATAGCTGGATGTTACCTATTTAGCTGCGATTTCAGAATAATTTGAATTTTGAAATCCCATTTACGTTGAAATCTGGAATTTATGTGTGCTACAGCAATATGTTTCATTTTTGTGCAGTTCTAATGTGTGACATGTACGTTTTTTTGCAATTGGAACAATCGTCAGAACTTGGTAAAATCCAATACGTATGTGAATGTCGGATAACAACATTTAAAATTTAAATCCAATTAACTAAAAGTACACATTCACCGTGCCACACACAATTCCTGTATGTTGCAAATAGTAACTTGATTTTATATGTTTAGTTGAGGTTTTAAAAAATCTGATACATTTACGCTCTAATTAAAATTGTCTAGGTTTACAGTTCAATTTCCCCGACATTCAGGGAACCATTCCACGATACTACAATTGGAAATATTTACACCATTCTATATCACAATTGCGCGATAATGTAAACCTCAGAATGTAATTCCTGTAACCGTTTGATGCATGCGTGAATGTAACACGTTGTCCCCGACGTAAGACGATCTGTTGGACCACGCGGACCGCCTGACATCATATTCCCTGTCATCTTATAGACTAAGCTGGGCTTTCAGCCAACATAGAATGCGCGTGACAAGTGACGTGGCCGACTTCGGGTCCCGGCTGAAGTGACGTCTCGGGCGACCAGAACAGTTATCCCCGTTGACTTTAAGTCCCAACATAATATTATGTTGTGGGGTGTTAAAAAATTGTTTTATACATGTGTGAAGGTTTAGATCCAGCCAGGGTAACACATCAAATCAAGGAACTGTATTTTATTTCAACTTCATACTGACAAACATAAACTGTCTGAAAATGTAACGGAAACATAAATTACATAATGGCTAGCTTGTGTTTGACACATACCAAATTGATTTGGTCAACTATGGGAAAATATTTTGCCTAGTAACACTAGTATAGGAAACATTTGGTATACGTACTAGTTATTACCACTATAAAAAGTTCTAGACAATGAATACAATGAAAATGACAGGATTTTGGTAATTTGATACTTGGCCAAATTCGTGTTATAGCAAAGATAAGAGATTAGACATATTATTTTCCCAGTCATTCCTGTTGACAAGTTTAAAAAATTAATCGTCTAGGGTCTACACTCTACCTACATCATTAACTTGTAGTATGACACATTTCGTACAATATTGAAACTTCCTAAACACTGTCCAGTGTCCAATGTGACAACAAATGATGTACAAGTGGAATATCCTTATACTTTGTACGTCGAAAACAAAAATACCTTCTTTAAGTATAAGGATTCTATTTTTATAGCATCCTACCTTTCTTTAGAATTTCATCAGTTAGCTAGTTTTGTTGGTCTGTTTTCTTTTTCGCCTTTCAAATCACTCTTAATTTGTTATCAGGTTAGATCGCATTCTCAGACATCCATCAAACAATTAAAATAGACACATAAACAAGTAGGTAAAAACAAATGACATGTAGGCTACGTAACGGACAGGGTTGTTAATTTCAACGCATAGGCCAACATTATGCAGATTGTTGAATGCAAAGTATCCTCGTTTAAACTCACACTGACAGTTTGACAAATTGGACGAGCCGAGCTCACAATGAACGAAAATAAGTGAGAAAGTGTTCAAGTTACGCAATTAGAATTAACAATTATTCTTATTAGGCAACGGGTCTATTTTTAACTTAGGACCTTCGTTACCACAACAAACGGCTTTAAGGAATGCCAAGATTCCCAGAAAGCATCCAAAAACGAAGACTAGATGTTTAATTTCAAACATTATTTCCGTTGTTCAGTATAATTGGAGCCCATCTTTATTCCAGAAGAACAAAGAACAAAGTTTGTTAAAGAATAAAGCTCGTGAAGTAACGTAGCGTAGTAGTATAGATGAAGAGTTTATTATACAGGAGTATATTTTGTTAAGCCGAACTTGGAAAAGTGTTCCTTGTTTATGGGATATTACAGGAAATTGTATCACACAGATTCTAGTACGTCTAGACTGTTTATGGTCCCGAAGAAAGCTCAGCTTCCACAGCAAAAGCAGGATTTCAAAGCATCTCCCAGAACAAATGGCTTATTGCAGTCGTTTATGTGATCAACAATGTGACAAAAATAGTGATTATTCACACAGCAGCGCATGGGAGGACGAACCCAGTAATGAAATATGAACCGAATGTGGAGTGTTATTGAGAGCTAGCCCGCACTGTGAGAGGTCCAGAAACCGGGCGCCTTCCCTCCTACTCACTGGTATCGTCGCGACGCGTGTTGGCACACGACCATGCGTCGTATGTCTTGATAGGACGTCTCATGCTGGACTGGAACATTGTGTTGTGTCCCAATGTTTTCACAAGAATATGATTCATATTTATGTGACCCATATACGCTATAGCTATAGTATCCCAATAATGTATCTCTTGCATCATGGCGTGTATGTAAAGCCCTTGAGGTAACGTTTCATTTCATTATATCCTGTGTAACATTCTGTACTTCGTGTATACAAAGCTCCATGTATACCCTACAAAGTAACTGTAGGCTATATACGTTAGTCCGTAGTAGGCCTAAATGTAGTTGAAGCAGCCAGCGAGTGATAGCGCGCATTGTGGCGCTCTACTGCTTAGTGTGCCTGACTTACCCACTAAATCCTATACACAATACTCGAGCCTGTAGTTGAATAGAGTTGAAACATCCAAATACGTGTATCAAGTCTTGCGTTTTATTGCTACTTCTTCTGACTCAAGGTTCACTAGTTCGACAAGATTCCGCCAGGGTATAGTGGACCTTGCCTCTGACCTATAGTAAAACTTTATAAATTAAAAAGTCTAGTCTATAGATTACCCAGCTAAACCCTAAATTTTAAAATCATCCAGTTGAATATTTGAAGCGGCCAGCAAGCGATCGGTACTTGCAGAGATAGACATAATTGGAAATATATTTGTATTTTGTATCGAATCACCATGTGGCATGTATCACCCAGTACCACCGAGCATCTCCGAGTATCACCGAGCATCTCCGAGCGTCTCCGAGCATCACTGAGCATCTCCGAGCATCACCGAGCATCACAGAGCATCACCGGACATTAACGAGCAACCATTTTTTTCTCATGTTACCCTACACACTGATGGGAATCAAACTCGAGACGTACCAAACCCATGGTATAAGGATATTTGTTCTACCAAACCATAGTCTATCCAGCCAGCTACGATATTGTATTGTTTTCGTATTCAAAGCGCAACCGCTGGCTTAGAGACCATATTACGGTTCGACGAGTGGCTTTACGGGACACCATCATATAACACGTTGTGTTGTGTTGTTTGTGTAGCTCATACTGCCGCTGGATGAAATCAGCATTGAACTGATACACTGTGCATAATGTTAATTGCAATTACTCGTATTTCATACACACAATCTATAGCCTAGTTGATGTGATGTGTTTTGGTGATTGATTCAATGATTGAGCGAGAATGTAAAACGACCCCAGGCACATTATTCAATAGTGCGTGCAGTTCAATCACATGCGTTTAGTGTGGCGACAATCAGAACTAAATGGAAGTTTATCAGAAAATGAGGACAATTACTATTCATTAGAATTCTTCTGTTAAATATGTAGGCACACATTATTTCTACCAAAACACCTTTTAAATAATGTTTACATATTTTTAACTAAATAATAATAATAATACATCGTTTTTCTTCTATAAACCTTTATTTTGAGATTATTTGGCTTTAGAGTTGTATAACGTCGTGGAAATATCAAATCATTTTACCTAGATGTTTAAAATTGTGGCACATCCAGATTAAATGGGGTTTTTCGTGCCATCACCATCATTGTTATCAGTTTTGTATCATGCCTGATGCTATCTATTGTCATGATAATCATGCTAACCCTAAGGGCTCAAACGCACTACGCGGCCAGGCCGCGCGACCAACGAGAACCATTGCCATCAATGTGACAACGCGCACTTGCGACCAGCGGCCAAGTGCGCGTTGTCACATTGACGGCAATGGTTCTCGTTGGCCGCGCGGCCATGGTCGCGCGGCCTGGCCGCGTAGTGCGCGGGCGGCCTTAGTCTATTAGATCCTTTCTCCTAGTTTGCATTTTTCATTAATTAATTGTAGTTCATTTTTAAGATAGACGTGTTGAAGATTAAACTTCCTTAAAAAACACTACTGGTTGGCCTATTTAAATTTATAATATTCATTGGGGGACAACGGAATTTAGATGTAATATGGGTTTTTTACCATTGTACTAGTAGTTCCCCTTTCATATGTAAAATACTACACAAATATCGGCTAACATTATCAATGCATCGTATTGGTTGGTTGGCGTCTCTACTTTCATACATACTAAACGTTTCTGTGATTGATACGATCAACAAACCCAATTAGTCCTTAAAGATGAGAGAAGACACAGTTAAGTATCCAATGTAATTGTTCAATGTTAGCATTTACCTAAACAAATAATTTGCTTCCCAGGTCTAAAACAACCTCACGTTTGATCAATTCAAAGCAATCACAACAAGCGCCAATAGAAAGGCAAGGGAGAAATCCTACCACATAAGAGGTAAAGATTTCCTGAAGCATTATTTGTTTTTAGACGTATTTCCCAGAGATACGAGTGTGTTTTTCCGAAACGTTTTTCTCCTGTTTTATGGTAAGAAGGAAATGGAGTTGCGTAATGTTTAGGTTTTATTGGCCCCATATCTGCGAAAAGACAGCAAGGATCCGGTGAGATAGAGGAGGCTAGAGGTGTCTGCGGGGTGACGGGGCTCAGATGGGGTGAAGGGGGTAAATAGATTGGTTGGTCATCTTCTTGTATTTTCAGGTCACGTGGCTGAAAGAAAAGCTACAGCTGAGCTTTATTGAAAGTATGGAATAGAACAACATAAACTGCAACAAAGCTTGAAATGAAGAAAATAAATAAAGCCTACGCCTCAAGATTGCATGGGTCATAAGTATCAGTGGAAATAAGAATTGGTGGGAAAAACAATAACAAAAAACCATAAAATAGTTCGCAAAGGCAATGTTGATGAGTGTTAACGGTTAAAAACGTTTAAATCAAACTCAACGCTTTATTTAATTTGTAATATTTACATTGTTGAATACATGCAGTCTATAGGCCTATGTTTAATTCACTGTTGAATGTTCTCAATACGCAATTAACAAGATGTATAACGAACAGTTTCATTTTAATTCTTGTCATGAATAAATTTACATCAGAACGTTAACGACAATGTCAATAGCAATATTAGAAGAAATTAGCAGAACTATAATTTCATTACAATAAATTACGGGATTACCGATTAAGATTGTACATAAGGTGAACGCTGATAAAATGTTTATTAGAAATGTTTTCAATAAAAGGAGGAAATGCAGTTGAGACCATTCGATTGCATAACCCGTGCAATATCGGATTTCAGCCTCCGCACTTGTGTATTTACCCACCGCTCAAACGAAACGAACAACCATTCCTTCCAGGCCGTCTCATCCCAACAAAAAGAATAGCCCAAGAACAAAGTGCAAACCTCACTGAATGTTGCGAGATAAAACTTAATGGGTTGTTAAGCTCGGGAATTTAGAAATCACGTTAAAATGCGCAATGAAGTTGAGTCTAATGAGAAAAGATAAGGGTTTTGTTTATCCAAGACAAAGTTTCGCCCACGCTAATGACTTATATCGTGTTGGGGGGGTCGTCAAGATTCTCTGAGGGTGCCGCAAGTTGACCTGGGAAACGACGTCGTCTCCTAAATACAGACCCGGTAGGTCCCCGGCGCGCGGCAGGCTTCTCTCGGACACTAAACAAGCCAATAACGTTGCTTTTGTAATGGGCTGTCCTTGGGGAATCCCTGACTGCGAGCAACACTCTCATAGCAGAGCTTCACGAGACATGACACACGCCGGGAGAGTTCGTTGAAGGTGTGACCGTTTGTCATGTTGCTGATGCACTTCACTACATGGGCACCTGCCCCGTCATCAACTGTACTTCAATTGTTGGGAAGTAAACTCACAGACCAGAAGAACCCTTCAGGATTTGTCCTGCGCCTATTTTGGGAACCCAACACAAAAATATCAATATAGAGTTGAGCTACTTCTAACAGTGTGTCGAATGTGAGTCAAAATTATAAATGATTTTTGGTAAACACTTATGATGTGACTGTGAGAGAGATCAGCCAACAAACTTAGGGATGGAGAAGACTCTAAATATGATCTCTGGTAGAATGAGAATGGTTTCAATGGTAGTTTTACGTCCAAAACACAATACAATGTTTAGTAGTACCTAACGTAGTTTAATTTTATACTGTTTGTCAGATAGATTTACAGAAAATAATTCGGAATGTGAGAAGTGTTTTGCTAAATATTTAAATAACATTTGAAATGTCATGACTTTCAACGTTATAAACAACAATGAATCGCAGTGTTGACTGAATTCTAAATAATATCATGTAATTTGGAATAAGATGCTTACAACATAATAAGTTGTTTAAATTGCAATTAAATAATCTATTGCTAATTAGTATACCACTACCTTTATTAATTCGAAAATGTGTGAAATTGGATGCCCGTTATTTTAATTATAGGAAAACTGTAAGACTTTGAATACAAGTATTTCAAAACTTTGCTCACGAATCACACTTCATGAACTTTATTAACAACTTAATTGTTACAAATTGTACGCATAGTTCAAGACTTTTGTTTCCAAAATAGCATAATAGTCGATTTACAGCTACGCGTTGCGAGCGAAGCGAAGGCGCGAGCTCCAATCAGTGGCCGAGTTTGCGTGAAACTATTAACTTCTTTGCATGAAACTCGGCCGCTGATTGGAGCTCGCGCCCTCGCTTCGCTCGCAACGCGTAGCTGTAAACGTAGCATAATGTATAATCTATGCGAAATGCTATTCATGAACAAACTGACGTTTATGACTTCTCAAATCAGTTTGTTTAGGTTTTATTTATCAAAATTATGCACAAGTTATAATCAAAAAACATTTATTGTGTCTGACAATTTCGAACTCCCTGCGAACATGAAATATATTACAGGAGTAATTCTAAATTGTCCTCCAGCTAATTTTTCTTCTTGCAACTAATCGGCACAACGGGCTAAAATGACAATACAAAACCAACAAGCCAAACGTATTTTTATTGATGCTATCACATCTTAAAGGAAAACTGAATTATGACAAAATTTACAAAAACGGCCAACCAGCATAATTTTGTCGCGCAATTTTGAGTTAAATTAAAACAACACTAATCTACTCTGAAAGCAAAGTTGTAAAAAACGAAAGCAACTAAGAAAAACTGTTCGATTTTAAATTAGAGTTCACACAGGGAAACCCTATACACAATTAATTTATTATTAATTTGTTATCGAAAACATATTCGAAAAATAATCAAAATTAAATCACGTTTAAACTGATGCCTTGGAGTATTTCACTGCATAGATTTATGGTAGTTAACAGCCGCATATACGTGAAATATCACAGTGCTTACAGTGCTTTTAAATTCGCTGAAATAGAGACGGAAGCCGCAGCTTTCTTGCAATGTATAACGTTATGGTTAACGTGTAAGTAAGATGCACGGTGTTGAATTTTTAGCACACTGTGCAAAGTTTGCCGTAATACATTTTCGTCTTTCAAAACAAAAGTCTTTGGAATCTCAAATAAGTATCTACAAATTGGCTCTGACGAACGTTATGAAATGAAAGCGCTCTTTCGTCGCTGTGAATAATACAAACATTGGAAAAAATACTACCTCACTCTCAACCGTCGTCCTCACAACATCGTTATCAGCCAATGAAAACAAACTCCGATACACCAAAAACAAGATTTTTTAAAAATAACAAAAATATCACGGTACTTGCTGATGACGGAAATCACTGGCTGTCCAAACAACCCACAGGTCTGCGTCAGCGCCGTCAGCACTGCGTCGAAGACGCGCTTGATCTCATTCAAAAATCTAAGCCTCAATCTCACAATTTCCTATTATTGCACGGTGAAAAAGTTTCACGAGAAGCACTCAGACCCACCGAGGAGGAAAGAAGATGAAGAAATATTATCGAAAAAGTACACGAACAGAGTCAAAAAAAGAGAAGGAACAACTTTTAACCAGAAAGAAAACTTATTAAAAACACAGCCTCCGGGAAAATAGCAAATATACATTGAAAACGCTAGACGCAACACACGGCCCGCGAAGATAACAACAGACTCCCTGCTTAAATTGCTTTCGTCTCATACCATTAAGACATTTCGACGCATGGTTCCATGGTTAGGCCTACGCTCTATTGTTTTCTAATTTGCTGTTCGACTGTTGTCTAAGCTTATCCACAAGACCCATCATGCAAATAAACTCCAAGTGGAAATTATTAAGCCTGTGTGCAGCTTTAGCTCCCTTAGCTGAATAATCCGGAAAACAAACATTTAACTACGGCCAGGGACGGTTAGTCTGCGTGATATAGATCTGCATTGCACGAGATTTGCTCCTGAAGCTCGTAATCCGATGAATGGTACAAGCTGTGCAAGCCCGTGGGGTGGCGGCGAGTAATCTGTGGCTGCCGGTCAGTTTGAACACTGCACCGTCCGACCGAGCCGGCTAATGAGTGCGGCCATCTGGCCAGAGCAGAACCGGAAATCATCAAACGAAAACGTTTCCTTTCCTCACACGTCTTTAAAGTGTTATGAATTATGACCGGTCGGCAGCAAATGTACGTAATAATCTGGGTTTCGTCCGACACACTAACATTTAATCCATAATTCATAACAATCCTCTGGCAGAGAAACTGTAATATCGTTGTGTTCACATATATACAGCGAAACTGGACTCGGTCAGCCATTTTAGGGCAGTCATAATCGTCTTAGTTTCGTACCAAATGGTTGAGTTTTACCGCAGTAATGATTTCCTAAACGATAGATAGAAATTTATTTCCAAAACAAATACACAGTATGCCTACATTTCATTGTACTGAAAAGAGTAAAACAAAAAACAAGTTTATAAAAGTACCCTTCCGAGTAACTGGAAAAACGTCCACCAGTCTCGTTGCTATCAGTTTCATTTCTTCTTTAATCTTTCACATTTCTTCCTCGGTACCTATAGTCAGTCTAACAACAAAATGTGTGCATACCATCCGACTGTTATGAGCTTGTTGCTCTACTGTCTGGGTAGTTTAATTGACATCAAGGTCAGGACCAGATATGAATGCACATTAATTGAGCAAGCAACCACAACACATACTAACTGCGCCTATTAGGTCAGAATATTAAACTCGCCATTATCGTACATACAGATTGTTTTCAACTCCAAGGCTTTTTTTGCTTCACGACTGGAGTACATGCACACTTTTCGAGTGAAATGGTCGCGTGTTTTCATTTTATACGGTAAAAACAACAAAATTCCCATTATTTTTGACATTACATGGGTTATTGATAAAAATAAGTTCCAATCAGTTCCCCGATAGTCAATAAATTTTAAAGTCAACAAGCATTCAATTTGGAATGTGAAGTCTACCGGTGATAAACGTATACATACATGGTTAGGTCAACTTTCTGTTATATATTTTCGCAAGTGTCATTTCCAAGATTTAGTAGCAATAAAGTCTCACATGCACCCTTATGCGAAGCCCAATATATTCCCGGGCCGTAAAAGCGCCGAGCCAAGAGATGTTGCCGATATGCTGGTCTGGGAAACTCGTGTTTTAATGATAATAGTAAAATGAAATTAACGTCGGGATATAAATACGATCTTTTATGACTGAAAATTGACTCATTGATATCTATGTTTGTTCAGTTGGCCCAAAGTGAAGGCTTAGGCCCTTCGAGCGGCGGCGAAAGTTGAAAGTTATTAGGGGTGAGTGGTAGAGATTGAGGTTGGAACGAGAGGAAAAAGCGAGCAGCTGAAATCGAGTATTTGAACCCCGGCGCAGTTGATGGAAATGGAGAAATATTGCCTGAGCAGCCATTGCCACGGCCTGAACAAACTTCCCCCTAGAAAAAAAAGCCATTGGGATGTCCAGACCAGAAGCCCGTCTTATATTCCACATTCGCGCAACCATAGAAACATACGCAAATGCGAGGAAGGTTTTTACGTATTGGCTCTAAGCAGACACATCAAAGTAACCCCCCCCCCCCCCCCAATCTTCAGACCCTCTCCCAGCACTGCGTAGTTTCGAGGCTTCCGTGATGCAGAGCTTTTCTCAGATTTGGAGAACATCCAGGATAAAACACAAGGATGGACTCCATTTCGGAGTTGTTAAAAGAAAACCTCGAGGCTCAGAATGTTATCTAACCATGGAGAGTTATACTAGGGCGGTGCTTCGCCCGGCCCCCCAGCGCCGCAAGCGGGGGGGAGGGGGACAATACCCCTTGGCCGAAACTCACAATATTCAAAGACAAGGACCTTCCATTAACACGGTGTGTCATTTGCGGCGACCGATTTATCATATTGCTAAACGCCCCCCTCCCCCCCCCCCTCTGTATTTACGCGCGCAATGATATTGATCATTGCAAGTGTGCGGCCCCGCGTGGGGCTAATGCCCATCCCGCTGAATACTACTGATGCCACACGTGGTGAGCGCAAGATCAGCCTTCACGCATTATTGTCCTTTAATTAGGCCCTGCCCACACCTCGAAGCGTTAACGTATCCAACCGGGGTCAAGTGTCTTAATACGATCGTAAAAGTAAATGAAGCAAAGTTTCGATTTCCCCATAGAAGCGCAACTGAAAGTAAATAGGAACTGGGTCGTCAAGGTATATATGGTGATATTTGCCAAGGGATGTCCAAGAACTTTGTATGCACTCAATTTTGATAATTGGCTAATAATATTAAATAAATTAATATTGGAAACATTTAATTTATGTTACAGGGTACAGTGCTTGTGACTGAACCCATTTACAAATTAAATCTTATGCCCATATAGTGCGCTCTACTGAGACATCTTCGTAACTGACCCTCATCATGCACGTTGGTACGTGTTTACGGTGATTCTACTTATAAAATAAAAAAATGAGAAGATACCTTTTTTGAGAACATACGAAACCAAGACGTAATTTGACAAATACATTGGAATTTTGTTTACACGTATTGGAAATGCTCTCGAACTAGAAAATGATCAGTGAAAACGTGCCAAAAATAACCTAGCGAAAATCACAAAATCTGTTCGCAAGACATTTGTATATTTTTTGATCTTGTCATTAGTTTAATAACAACGATATTTTTATACATTGGTTACATAATTTATTTTAAAATAAATCATAAATACCTCTTTATAACTAGTGAAGGCTAAATGAAGTGTAAAATACATCATAGTCACAGTATGCACGCAACTCTCAGCTATTATAAGCCGTTTGGGTTTTAATTTACTCTAAAAACTGGCGATTGTAAATAGATTCTGTAGCACGCATGCAGGATATGAACAACAATCACAATCGTATCCTGGTTCCCACGTATTCACGCCAAGAATCGAGAAATATGACCCCTCTTCACCGCAATAACTGAGAGCAAGTGTGCAGACTTTTGAGTCACTGGAATAATATAGAGGGAGAGAGTGAACGTATTTTGAATGCGTAATTTCATCCTCATTACCGTCTGAATAAATCTAAGGATCTTTAATTTATGAAAAACCGATCACTACGAGATAAAGCATTATTATCTAACATAGTTTTGTAGCTTCATCGCCGTCCATGATTTACCGGATAAATACCGTGCTACATATCATTATACAAAACGTTTCCACTTGTTTTTGTTATATATGTCAATAAATAATTTTTGTATCATAATGTAGATGAACAATATACATTGTTCAATTTTAGTCACGGAGAAATATATTTCTTTGTGGAGTAATGTTTTAATTTTAACTTAACATACAGAACTTTTATATATGAAATGCAACTAACTTATTTCTAGCTATGCTAAGTAAATTCGGCAATATTACTTTTCCGTTTAGGCGTTGATTATGAACTGAACCTGTGACAAAGAGAATACCTTTGGTTTTGTGCGACAAGTACAAAAAATATCACCCTACGAAAGTTCCTATACGCAAAAAAAAAAATAGAACTTACGACAATAGTCTGCTAATTGTAATATAATACAAATTAATTGTAATCACCTGATAAAATAAAAATGGCATACAATAGTACAACAATTCCTTGCTAATTCTACTTTAAAAATGAACATTTACGCGGTTTTAGTAAAATATTTTACACAAAACGTGGAGCTGCTTCATAATGGCATTATCATTAATCAAAGTCAGATTGACACCAACAAATTTACCTTCAAATTAGAAACTAGCACAGAAATAATTACTGTTTTTAAGAGCTAATAGCGGTGGATTTGTTACGAAATGGGCTATTAATGCCAGTTTTATTAATTACCATGTTGTTTGTCATCGCAATCTATACAAGGACGCTATCGAATTTAAAGTGGATGGATGACACCGATTTGGGGAAACATTCGTTCAGCTAGGAACAATAAAAGAAATTATGCGGACAGGCTTCTTTTTCATATCTCGTGACTTGTCCAATGATGTTTTAATCTTCGGTCTGTGCTTTTTGTTTATTGGAATACTTTATTGGAAGTTCCTCTTTAAAGGGCATATAACGGTCTATATTTATACCGAAAACTAAGGTTCTATGATTTATTTAGACATTAGTTTTCAGAAGGAAATAATAAACCACCCGCTTAATTTTTTTAAAGGTATTTTTAAAATCTCTTGCTTATAAATGTCCTGCGTCCGCACTTTGTTGGGGTCGTTACTCACGGCACATGCACAATGCTGCTCTCATCACGTCTACAGCAAGTGTGTAATACAAGTGACTGTCACACACTCGCTGTTTTTCTTTTCTTTAGTGACACTGAAAAATGTAGACCTATGGCTACTACTTTACTGTGGCATCGTCTCGATTAGCAACATTGTATCCACAAATGAGCGCAATGCCCCAATATCAATCTGTCAATCACGATTGTATTATTAACTGCGAAAGGGAATGTAAATACTATTAACTATACATACAATGATCGTTCAGTTCACTGGATCGGAATGTAACAAGTATTTGCCAAGCACAAGCAAAGAATAATCATTATTCGCACTCTGTAATTAGCTACCCACCACACTGAAAACAAGGACCGAATAATGTAACAGTCTTTTTATGCATTCTTACTTTACTGTTGATTATTGACTCGATTCGATTGTTTTCCATCATGAATACAACATTTGTCACATAATTGGGTATGCACAACAAAACAACGTAGATCTATGTCGCACGCGCAGTGCGATCGTTGACGGGCAATGAAATTCTGAATATCAGTGGTATACAAAACTTTTTTTGGTGGAGGGGGAGTAAAACATAATAATGTTTGGCAAATAACAGCACTACTAAGAGAAATAACCTGAACTATACCGCCATAATGATTCAAACATGACTATATTTGTGACATTACCCAAGTTTTATATTTTTTAATTACTAATTTTGTAAACGCATATTACGAATTCCATTAAAAGAACGCCTCTCTAGCCAGTGTAACAAAGCTAAGTACATGTGTGGAAAAGAGTGATGAATGTTACCTTGCCAACGCCGCGGGAACCCAACACTGCGAACTGTACAACGTGGCGCGGTAATCTGTTTGTTTAAATCTGAATTAACGTACGTACACAACATGTAATACCGAAGTCCAAGGCTAGCGGGGTAAATGATGAAAACAACTTACGTTTGCAGTTGTTACAGTGGCAATGCCTGTAGATTTATTCAGAAACATAATTAATCCTTCTCATGTCATGCTGAATATGTAAAATATTACAAAATACAATACAAGATTGAATAATGTTTGTATAATAACCTGCCATGTGTGTGTTCTAAAAACATATTACAAACACTATTGCAAAATACAGTAAAAGGTTGGATAATGTTTGTAGGAATAACCTGCCATACGTGTGTGTTCTAAAAAAATATTACAAAATACAACAAGAGATTGGATAATGTTTGTAGGAATAACCTGCCATGTGTGTGTCAGTGCCACATTCTAAAAATCACAATTGACAGTGGATAAGTGAATGAACAACATTTCGTGGGGATTAAAACACATTAGAAATAATGCCTGAGTAGCAGCTGAGAAGTTAATATACAGTAAAGCGGTTTAGAATTGATCACTCATACATTTTGTTTATACATTTGTCCACGCTTACTCCATGCTTTTAACGATACATATATACAATTATTTTTTGTCACAAACGTCTTGAACGAATAGCTGAAGGGTAAAGCTCTTGTCAGTTGTACTATAATTGTACAGAAAACGCGTGTAAATGTTGTATTCGCAGAATCGTTTTCCAGTTACCGAGTCAAGTAAACCAACGGCAAGTACAAGATCCAAGCAACACTGTCTAGCAGTTGCGTGTGCGTGTGTGTATTTACGCACTACACCTCATGCGAGCGAGCTGGTTATTCTACACCCCATCAGCCAATGGCCCTGAGAAGCTGGACATATCGATTCTCGCCCCGTTCGATTTGGAAATGTCACGTTTTCAGCATTTTCGTGTCGCCGTCCATACGAGCATCGGGGATTTGAGCCTTTAGCAGCTCCACGTTATGTCCATAGCTGACAGGATACGTCAACTGATACAACATGGCGGCCTTCAACTAACTGAATCACTTTCTCCACGGGCGGAAAGTAATTAATATTTGATGATCGTAGCAGGCATCATACTTGGCGAGGCAAGAACTGAGCCATGTGTCCACAGTAAATGATCATAAAGTCGGTGTAAACAAACATTTGCATCGCAGAAGCCCAAACCAGTTGGCCAAGATTTATTGTTGCAGATCCCTAGGAATAATCTTTGATGGCCGGACCCTCTAGCCAGTGTTCTGGTCGGTAATGGGCGACATGCGCTCGGGGGCAGTCGTACAATAACGCGGTATTACTCTGTAATACAGAAAATGAAATGAAATAGTGCATAAACGGAAGATGGGAAGTTGATCCTCAGGCATAAGCGTGACCATAAAAACAGCACAGGCTCGGAAAACACAGTTTTACGGTTTGCCACTTCATCCCTCGAAGAGGCCGAAGTTGCACTCGAAGCGGCCGTCGGGTAAACACCGCATCGGTGGCCGCAGGCTTAGCACACGCACACGCACGTGTAGTCGGGACACGCCCCCCCCCCCACAAGGCGTCGCGCACAACACACGGCGATCTCGCCGACCACGACAGCGACGCGTAATTCACTTTGTCAGCTTTCGGAAATGGAACAGCAAGAAGGAAGATCAGGAAAGTAGTTTCGTAAAACTGCTGCGCGAACGGATATTCAGTAAAGGAAATTGGAAACCAAATTTTGAGATCAATTCCTCTTAATTTATGTGTGGGGTTGTTTAGATTGTCGGCGTTTTTATTGAGACTAAAAATATATATAGGTTTGGTAAGTAGAAGTTTTGAGGGAAGCTCCCCTGCAGCCATAATTAAATTTGATTCCGTCTATGGAAGGGGGAACTAATAAAGGCACTAGAAGTTGTAAAACAAAATTTCTTTAAACAAAAAAAAAACACAATATCAATTCAATAATAGAAGAATAGAGACCGGAAATTGATATTTCTGATGGGATTGCAAGGAAAACAATGATGTCTTGCTAGGTTGCCATTCTCACGGGAGATGGGGTGAGGTGAGGGTGGACTTACCGTCTCGAGGGATGTGCACAAACTGCGTGGGACGTATGCCAAATGAAGAGTGGTTGTGACTTGTGATTGACCGCTGGGGGGTGTATCTGGGACCCACTCCTATTATAGGGGATGAATCACACGCACGCTCATCACGACAATATCATCCCCCCCGAACGGTGAACAGCGCCCCAGGCATAGCAGCAGCCGAAGACACCAAACAAACATCCCTCAAATCACTCAATAATAGATTTAGATACGAGATCTGGTCATCAAATCTACAACCTTACCCTAGAGTGCTTGGAGTAATCGGGGTGCATGCGTTTATAGGAGGGGGCTGGAGGGTATGTTGTACTGATAATGCCTTCTTTTATATCTCTGAGCTCGGTCTCTTGTCCGGTGTTTGGGGATGTTTTAGGGTGGAAATGTACTTACTCGTAGCTGTGAACTGCACGTGACCAACGGCTGATTTATGGCGATCGCGCGACGCTGGAGACTTAGTGGTAATATTAGCAAGTAATCCGGTGAGGAGACACATTGCACATTCGACAGGAGCGCCAATCGGCGACATCTCCCCGACTGCAGTGGCGTGAGCTTCAATTACGAGCGTAAATCAAGTGACGTCACCGCTTCTCAGGGGTGTTGTCGCACAACTACAAACCTCAAGTACGTGGTTTACTAATTGGTAATATGTACTCGAGTTTGTGTTCATTAATTATTTAATTGTATGCATCTCTATTTGTGATAGTTCCTCGTTTTAGCTAATAGGCGAATATGTTTAGAATCCAATTAGCTCATAGAGTGGGCACCGGTTGTTGACTTGACTATTCATTTTAAGTGACTGAATGTCGCAAAATTATGCTTTGAATGACGCTATAAATAATGAAGATGGCGATAGCCAAGGTGTTGAAAACAAGAATCCATCACAGTATATATAGTACCAGTAACCAATTTATGTTGCAGTGGTAATGTCGCCAATAATTTGTAAGCCGCAACTAAAATTACAAGTTTTCTCAGTTATTTTAAGGTTCTTCTCTTAGCTGTCGCTTAGTTGACGAGCAAAACGAAACCCCTGACTAACGAACATATTTTCGCAGTACGTCTGCAAAGCAAAACAGAAGCAAAACAGATATCCTCCTGCCTCCACCTCAAAATATTCCTGATTGTAAATGATATAATATGAAATGAATAAATATGATATGATTGTCGGGTGTCACGGGGGTAAGGGGTGGTCACAGCGATGGAGGGGAGCAGCAGGGGAGAGTCTATCTAAGAAAATCTCAAGTCTATCACATAATATCTTAACTCACAAGACAAAGTGAACAGTATTTAGTGTACAGATAATGTGTTCAAACAAGGCCCATAACAACGACACCATCATGGCAACGACTGGGGCGCGTAGGCTTATAGATCATAGTGCAACCCTTATAATTTGGTTTAATCCAATGGGCAATAATGTTACTTTATTATCAAATAAATATGTACGTGGCAAATGGAAACTGCATGAAATAGAATACCAGTAAGCCTTAGGGGAGGGGGCGGGTGGCGTTTTCTCTGTTAGGAAACATGGGAACTGTGTTCCCACACTTATACTCTCCAGAAAGCAAACACCTCGTGCAAAGTGGTAGAAAAGTTCGTTTTATTGTGTGATGGAAACTCTTAGGGCAGGACTTGTGTCCAGAACGATTTCATCGTCCATGATCAGAAAGCATTTTCACCTCCCCGTGTGTACTAAGGTAAAACGATTGATAATTGGAGAACGTGTTGAGAACTTGTTTATTATGTTTTTGCTTTACATCTCATATTTTTGCAAAAATACGCTACTCCATACAATGGATGAAGATTATAACACACTGCAGGATACCTCTGCCCAAGCCAGGATTCGAATCTGGAATCCAGAAACAGTTTAGCAGACTAACGCCAGAACGGCCAAGGCCACTACGCCGTCTAGATTATTTAATAAGCGTATAGAAGCACGTGTTTTGGATGCGTACATAAAAACAGAGAAACAGAATGTGCGCTATGTGTGCACTTGGCAATTAAGAGCACCCAGATCCAGCCAAGCTTGCACATGTAAAACTATTATATATTTAATTGTATTTCAATCCCCCTGCATGGCAACAAGCTAGAATGGAAATCTGACATTTATACGTTTGACAGTTCTCGTGTAATATTTAACGACGTCCAACGTATTTCACTGGGTATAAATCCGTGTCCATCAGTGAGAAGTGGCCATCAAGTATGCATGGGCGTCCGTCGGCATGGTCGTTCTCGGACAAGACACAGGGTCCGGCAAACACACGTCCAGTCCTCCCTCGTTAAAAGTACGCGTGTCAGTCACACTAGCAGCCACTAACACTAACGACAAGAACATTGTACACTAGCAGCCACTAACACTAACGACAAGAACATGTTACACTAGCAGCCACTAACACTAACGACAAGAACATTTTACACTAGTAGCCACTAACACCAACGACAAGAACATTTTACAATAGCAGCCACTAACACTAACGACAAGAACATTTTACACTAGCAGCCACTAACACTAACGACATAAACATTTTACACTAGCAGCCACTAACACTAGCGACAAGAACATTGTACACTAGCAGCCACTAACACTAACGACAAGAACATTTTACACTAGCAGCCACTAACACTAACGACAAGAACATTTTACACTAGCAGCCACTAACACTAACGACAAGAACATTTTACACTAGCAGCCACTAACACTAACAACAAGAACATTTTACACTAGCAGCCACTAACACTAACGACAACAACATTTTACACTAGCAGCCACTAACACTAACGACAAGAACATTGTACACTAGCAGCCACTAACACTAACGACAACAACATTGTACACTAGCAGCCACTAACACTAACGACAAGAACATTGTACACTAGCAGCCACTAACACTAACGACAACAACATTTTACACTAGCAGCCACTAACACTAACGACAAGAACATTTTACACTAGCAGCCACTAACACTAACAACAAGAACATTTTACACTAGCAGCCACTAACACTAACAACAAGAACATTTTACACTAGCAGCCACTAACACTAACGACAAGAACATTTTACACTATTAGCGAACACAGAATTATACGTACGCAACAACTGAAGACGGTATGAAGTTCAAGTATGAATTATAACAGACTATAGATTAAGAAGGAGAATGAAATGAAATGATCTAGTTTATGTTGTAATAGGCAACACGCGTACGATTTTTTTGTTAAACCAAACACTAAGTTTAATAGTATCAGATACAAAAAGAATATTAATGCAAGTCCCAAGTAAAAAAGAAATTTTTAAATAGGTGTAATGTGGTCGCATTTATTGAAGTTTAAACTCGGGGATCTGAAACGCGTACAGGTGGCTGTGACGCAATGATTCTGTAGACGTGGCGTTACAGACCAATCGCTGAGGCGGTGAGCGTACACAGTACAAGACCATGACGTCAAATCCACTCTACATGGCGACGGCTCGTTTTTCGCGCCCTTTTATTTATCGTTACTAAACCAATTATTTTGTGGCATAGACTGATCTGATTTTCAAAATTCAAAGACACAAAATTATTAAATGAGAGACAAGGTATTTAAAAATCGATTAAAATTTTCATACGCGTGTTCCCTATTCATTCAATTTGACAACCGTTTGATATTATGCTTAAGAGTGGAACAGGTTCGTAATAATTCCACATTTTTGCTGCAGTTTAGTTTTAAAATGTTTTGGAAAATATTGGTAGCCGTTTTAGTACCGATTGCGTCTCGTAAGTCAGGCTATACTTGGCTTACACATGGACTTCAAAGTTTCACGGAAAATGTAAAAATAAAATCGGTATTTATTAAAAGAAATTACATACGAGTATTTTAAAAATAACTATCTTTTAAGTGGGACTACGTGACGAAAAACCGGAAGTAGCAAAATACAGCTCCTACTGTGCTGATTATTGAGCCCGGGCGGGGGTTCATAATAACCCGCTACATTCATTCTGTTGTATGTAGGCCTACATTTTGACATCTGAATTGAGGTAGTACAATACTGCAATACTAAGGCGGGTTTTGAAAATGATTAACTACACATGTTATTATCTTAGTACTTATCTTATTACCACGAGGAGATCTCAGCTGAGAGATATTGAAACGAATAATCCAAGTGACTAATTACCCTGTTCGAATGCGTTGATAAAGACACACGGCCAATTTGTTCCAGTACGGAGGACGCGATGAGATGAGGCAGGAGCGAGTGAGACCGCGACAAAGCACCTGTTCTTTGGCTGCGTGCCGAAACAAATGAAGACGTATTCAAATTGCCAACCCGATTTGGCTGAGTGATGGAAACACTCACTGCATTTCCCTCCTTGCAAACTGTAGATCAACATAGCGAATTGGATCAAATCCAAACCCATCTTCTCTACGTCCACGCGTTATTCACAAGATAACGCGACAAAAATTCTTACTGAATTGCAAACACAAATCTGATGAAATATATTGTTTCCCAAAAGGGAAATAATCGTATTAAGCAAAAAGAAAATTTGATCTCTTTGCTAGAAGCAGCTAGATTTCTTTGCGTTTCGGATGTATTAGGCTAGTACACCCATGTATTACCGCTTTCCGTTCTCATAAGTGCATGATGCATGCACGGCAGAGATTATACTTTATAGGGAGGCCATCTGATCTCAATTTCTGCGGAATACCGTTTGCACTCAGATTAGCGTTGAATATGCGTATTGTTGGAAAGGACCTGATTGCTAATACGGAGGCAAATTAGATATTTGGAATATTTGGAAAATAGGGCTGCGGAGACGCTGTCAAAAGAATTATTCGGAAATGTTAGAGGTGAGAAGCCAAGAAGACGAGTGAGAAAACCTCTGCCTCACTGGATCTCTAAGAAAAGAGAGTAAGAAAATGAGTAACAGAAGATCGTGTGAGAGTAAAGTTACTCGCTATTGGGAACTGTCAGGGTAATAAATGCACGACAAACAGCATGGACATTACTTCCCCTGACGCTGTATGTTGTTGTTACGTGATGTTGCTTTCAGCACTGCCGTCTTTGCTGCTGTAATGCGGTTAGCGTTTATTGACATATGCGACAACATATTATAACATACACAATTTTGGGGTATTATTCTAAATCACATAGAGCCGTTGCCAATATTATCTACAACCCTGCGGCAAAACGCTGTGCAATGTATAGATTATAACCGGATTATATATAATTTGTGTTGATGCTGTAGGCCCAAATGATGAATGTGGGGACTTTATCAAGTGCTCATTATTATAATCTAATTAATTCGCCTAGTTCTCATTTTCATCACAAATATGAAGTTTGGAAATATGTTTACCTTTTCCCAATAATAGCAATAATAATAATTAGGCCCACTTTATAGATAGGGACGTGTTGTTGCTATTGAACCCATCAGCAGCCATGAAACTATAACAAGCCGATGAAATAATAGCTGCGTAAGTCACGTTACTTACTTTATGATACATTACACTTGACAAAATGGCAGACTAAGACGTGCAGTGATAACTAGAAAATTCAGTACATGAGTTAAATGAAGATAATTGCATTGGTGACGTCTAAGTATATTAATCTTTTTATTTATAAACCTATAAATAATTATTTTTACTTCAGTCTGGTCTGCTTTTAGTGCAACGGTATCAAAGTTATACAGTCGTTATTTGACATTTAAAATTCTTAACTTGTCTATATATACGCACCAAAATTGTACAAACGAAAATGTTAAACTAGAAAGTGTCATATTATGTTTTACCTACGTTTTTGACACTTGACTCCATATGATTTCTATTGTAATTCCTTGCGACTGTACGTGAGCTGGCCATTACGGAGCTTCAAAAACCAGAAGAGACACATATTCTTTTTATCTAAACGGCAACACATTGCGAAAAAATAAATAAGCATATTCTGGTTTATACGGTGAAACGGTATAAAGTTTGCCAACACTGAGACCACGAATTAGTTCGGGGTAAAACCTTTGGTAAAACGCTACACGCAGTCAATTGGTCGATCTCTGTTCTGGTACCGATCACACCTGCTATAATGAAGTGGTGCGTTTCATTCAACCTTGGTCCATGTTGCATTGAACTTTCCTGCACTGCCACTCAAGTGTGTACACAAACCAGATATCTGAATCAAGTTTAGTCGGATTTTTAACTCGGTTAAAATTTTGTTCAATATAGCAAGTTTATGTATATGAAATTGTAATAAACAAATGGCGACGTAACTGGGTCCCGGCCATACGGGTACTTCGCATACACTATAGTCTGTGGTATGGTTATCGTAGCCAAGAAGTGATTATATCCTTACGAGCATCATATACTTGGGTCTTAAGTCTCGTAGTTTGGCAAAGATGCTAATAGAGACAATATTGCTTCACTGGAATGCCAAATGTGTAATATTCTACGATATTTAAACGACATACTATAAACGAGTAAAAACAGGAGTTGACAATATGGTGGCACGGCAAATGTTTGCCAAATCATACTAATCACATTTAAAATATTAAATATTAGCATAGTAAATAAAAATGGGCTGTTATAATAAATCGCTTTTACTGTCAGTGCAGCAGAAAGAAGACGAGCACTCGAGGTCACGCATAGCTTAGCGGCATTCATCATTTTAGCACGCTAGTTGCGAAGGTCTACCCTTCCCAGATTCGTCAAATGTGGGTTACACAACGTGTATTGTTGATATGCCGGAAGTTGACACGCTCAGAGTGAGAGTGGGCGTGGCCGGATGAGCTGACAAGGTGTCAAGAACGGATTAAGCGATGAAAAATGGGCGGCCTGCTAATCAATGGTTAGGCTAGGTTCGCGTGCAACGTACTATAAGGTATTGTGAAGATGGCTGCCACAACGAGGAGGGTAAAAAAATACATCCCAACACAATATTTGGAGCTGTAGAGGCTTCTAAACTTGATACAGATAAATACGTCACGATTTTCGGTTAGTAATAACACCTGGACGCACGATTTTCTTCTCTAACGTATTTTCAAATTAAATCCTATGTTAGAACGGTAATTTTGTGCCTACTATCTCACTGTAATTATAACCTTGCGTACAGTCCACCATAAAACACGATGCGTGGTAATTCATTTAAACATTTTAACGTTATGGGTTTAGTCTCAAAAGCACTTACGGATACTTGTGTGTCATAACTACAGCAAGCGAAGCAAACAAAGTATCAATTCGAATCAAATGACATTTCATCTGCATGTTTGCTTTAAGTCTACCAGCAGCGTATAGCGCTAACGGATAAGCGGATTTGGATGATTATTGTGTGAATATAAAATGTGTGACTATGATTTTTAAAACGAATTGAACCATCTATTATTATAAACACAAATATTGGTAGCATTATTCGGTTTTCAATATAAATCACGAATAGCTATAAGCTTGCTGTTACCAACGTATGTATATATAAACGCATTTAGTAGGCCTACAATATCACGTCAGTGCAATTTCAGAATCATATTCATTTGTACTCACGCACTTAACACTTTTTTACTAAACACAACAGTAAAAAATACAAACAATTAATAAAAATGTATCAGTTATCCTGCCTTCTAAGAGAAAAATGTACGTTGGCAGCTTAAAGCTCCCAAATGACCCAAGACACATGTTTGCATAATGTTTAATAAGCTTCAACAATACAGATGACAAATATAAAGGGGAAATAAAAAACTTCGTTCACCCGTAGCAAATATGAATTCATGTATTTTATTCCTACTTCCAACGGCTGAATATATGTGGTTCACTTGGGTATGTTATGTACAGGTCAATAGTGAAGAGTCTTACACGAAATCGTAATTTAAATCTACAATAACGTGCGTATTTTCCATCTTATAAAGTATTTCGGACATATTGTTTTATTTGTCATAACATTTGTCGTAGCTGGCGAACCATTCTGTTATAATGAGAATGTAGTATGTACGTACTAGAAAAGAAAACCCATCAAAATGTTACAAACTAAGATTGGACCACCGAACGATTCATATTTAAATTTGCTGTTTCTATGAGCCTACTTCACTCTTCATTGTTCGTCCTAAGCAATCATGGACGTTCATGAAAGGGAGATGTGCTATATCTTTTCAATACAACCTCGAGCACAATCGCATGCAAGGGAACCGATGAAGCGTTAACGAAACATGAATGTGAAAATTGGGAAACTGCGATTGAAGATGTGTTGAAGAGAAACTCACAACGCGAAAAAAAGAGAGCTAGAGGGAAACATCCAATTTGTGAAAATCTGTTTTCCATTATACGAAACGGTCCCGTGAACATGTTAGAGCAATGCGCCTGAGGTTAGGACCGTACGCTCCTTCAGTAGGAGCGTACGGTTATACATTTAGCTGCACATAAATGTTGATTATAAAGTTTATAATTGAAACCAATACACTACGAGATAGGCTCTTTGAGATAATGTATGCTTTGGTAGAAACTTTCTTGGAGTGGATGGATCTTGAGAATATTTATACTTAAAAGTTAAGACTTAAGGTAACCGACCGATAAATATATTTACTTCACACCGTTCTCTTATAAGTACAAGAAAAAATGCTAACACTCAAAAAATATATCGCATTTCTTTTTCTAAGTTCGTAAATAAATATCTTATATTGCTGTTAGCTCATAACGTCAAGTACCGTTTGGTTATTTTAAGTGCGCGCAGTAAATGCGACTCCAGCAATTTGCTGACAAAGTTTGTGACGCGTCGCAAGAAGTCACACAGGCTGCGGGATCCGACTGCCATGAATTCTGTCGCTTAATGGATATGACACTTCTTCCTAAAACTTATCCGATAGAAATCGGCGGAGTGGATCGAGAGATTTTCAAACGTAGCAATAAAATTTAAAATTCAGAAACTTGCCAACTTAAATCGTAACTGAGAATGAATGATGTTGGGGCCTGGGGGGGAGGGGGGAGGGGATTGAAGGTTCTTTCATTCCACGACTGCTGTCGCAACATTGACGGGGACCTAACGCCACAACTTCCAATAGACGTGCTGGAAAGTGATTGTCAATAACACTGTTATTCTTCATTAAACACGTTTGTGATAGTTGGGATCGCGGGTTCAGACCGGCATACGGTTTTAAATTGAAAGGAGATGTTAAATGCTTCATAACTTCTCAAAGGCAAATTTAATAGTCTCAAATAAACATGACATTCCGACTCCTACTCACTAGAGTAGGATTATGCATTTTGCAATTTCATTTCAATTCTCAGTTTCAAGGGAACTACTAAGAAATATGGGCGAACGTCTTCGTTATTTGTCTGTCTGTCTTCTATGGAATAATGAATGCGCGCACATACAGTTTTCCGGGAACCTAGACACAGCTGTCTCTACTTTTGTAAACATCAAAATATAAAAAAGTGGAATACTATGTGTGCGTGCAGTATAGGCCGGCGTACTTTGTACGAAGATATGGAGGATCTGGTAGGGATCAAATAATACAATTTGTACGGTAGTGTCAAGATGTAGTGTAGTGAATGAATCGCGGGATAACAAACATACCAAAAATGGTACAGAATGTAAACACCAACAAAAATAACCCCACTTATAGGACTTCCAACTAAATATCCAACCATATTTTGCTTGCTTGTTTTTACCATTGTAGCATCCAATGCGAAGGTTTTAATTAAATAAATAAAGAGGGAAAGAACATGAAATAGACATTGTACAAAGGTATTTGGAGAAGACCAAACCTATTACTGCACAAACATCTTTCTTGAAAGAGGTAGTAAGTAGTGGATACAGATGAGTGAAATTTGATGGTTGCACTTTTATAAAGTACTTTAGAACCACTTCTCTGCCGCGAAAGATATCAAATAATATATATAGTTTTATGATTTACACAGTATCGATATAACATGTCATAAATAATGTTCGTTTAAACAAGCGTAAGTCGGCATGAGCTAAATGAATTGGGTGTGGTGAAGTGTGAGGTTGGTCGAGAGCATGATACAATGATATTGGTCGAGAGTACAATTTCTTCATCGATGCACTTGGATTCATAACGATGTCAATGGATAATAGGCTTCTATCACTTATAAAACTCAGGTATGTCGCCGAGTTCTTGTTCCCATATTTAAATTTAATTGTATAGTGTAGATTCTAAAACATTAAAACCGGTTCTATTTTCACTACCTCATTGTTAAAATGCAAGTTTAAAACAAAAATAAACGTCGTTGTTTTTAGAAATATTTTGATTTTGTTTTGATTATATATTGAAATAACCATGAATACCAATCACAACAAAGGGTCTTGCTAAGACAAAAATCATCCAATTGACGTATGGTTCAAGGAATCCTCCTTTCTCAGTAAAATGAAAAATGACGTGTTCACGAGAGTTTTTCCAAATCACGCAGCACTATTGTTTTCGCGCAGTCACACCATTCACTCTGCCCTAATGATATACTAGTCCCTGACAACAGTGTGGGTGGCAACACCACAGTTCTATAGTTTCACGTGTCAGTTACATTTGTGTGAACATTCTCGATAGAGCGATAATAACATGCATTGCTTTCACGTGATGTATACATGGAATCGAATCGCACGTCGAGATGTAAATACAAGAGTATTGATATGTCACGAGTAGAGACACAATTCACGGTATCTTCGTTGGTCTTGCGGTCTCCTCCAACACCGAGATTAGAAGCAGCGAGCGTCAGTCTACTATATAACTGCATCAATCTAGTGAACCATGGTTATTAACTGTGGCTCGAATTTTAACTTGAAATTTCACTGGAAGTGGATGGACGTGCACAAATTACGAAAACACGGTCTAGGTCCTTTCAAATGGGATCAATAACCAATCTTCTGATTCGCCGTTGAGGAAGGAGTTTGTTCTAAGTTGTAAGGGCTGGCGGGCGGGTAGTCCGCTCGACGCCTGGCTACGGATATCCGCATCATCCTCACATCACGCGCTCCTTCAATGGAAGTCGACTACAGCCAGACGCGCATGCATGGCCAGTCACGTATCTATACGACCGACGATATAAAAACAACGTCGAAAAAACGTTAAGCTGTAATTAATTTTCCATGATAATTCTTCGGGGCCATAAATATGCCAGTGTGCAATGCATGACTCTGCCTCCCATCTAGGTAATTACATTTAGAATATTCCGAAGTTACGTTGCCTTATAGATAGATGGTGGCGGGGTCGGGGTGAGTGGATATACGGGGCAGCTGGTCGTTCACGTCGATCGTGTTTATGATACATTTGGCTTGAACACGAGTTTGTCTCAAATTGCCCTTCCCTAGGCCTATAACATTTCACATCAATAAGTCAGGTATACGTTATGGGGTATTATTGTCAAGACGTATCGTCGTATATGTGTATAAAGCTGACACTAACGTGACGTCCAAACATGGAAAAGAAAACGAGAGCCGCGAAGATAACCCACTCACATGTCAGGTTCTGCATAACAGACACCTCACAGCATGGAAATTATTAAGTGGAAATAATTTAATAGATTTTAGGTTCGCTAGTTCTTTATAACGACGAACGCAACTCTCTACATTGTCTTTCTTAAAATGCGGCGGATTTACTTCCGTAGTATTATTTCCTGAGAGCATCTCTGATAGCCACAAACCGACGCGACCTGAACCTACATATAGGCACCATATAGGCACATATCTGTGATGGCGACTCAAGCTCAAACGTGAGCGTGTGCGTACTTAAGGTTCTGGAGGTGAAGAACAAATGCTAGTTATGCAAATTTATAGAATATAGTCAGTTTATGCAGGGAGGGAGCACGCCGGTGTTCCGTTTTAAATTCGTTTTTAGATTGGCTAAGTGCATTTTGGAACAATCAATATATAATATGTAAAGAAATAGTATGCACTCCAAAGTTGCTTCGCAAAAAGAAGGTGGGGGAGAGGGGGAGGAGAGGGGGGAGAGGCTTTAGACAATAACAATTAATTTCACTGTTACTGACATATAATTATTTCAATTTGCAATTACAACGTTCATCAACATTTTCTTCGCGAGTCCAGTTAGCCGAAGCTCATCATTTCCTCAGATAATATCAAAGGCAACCGTAAACCCCGGTTATAAACAAGTAATGGTTTCTCACATCTATTTAAACCCGTTCAAACCCGTATTTTGTTCATGTTTGGTACTAGTTTCGTATCTGTACTAGGGCACATAAATCCTCCCACGAGTAATTAGGACAATAATTAATACGCAAACGGAGCTGTCCTCATCATATCATTATTGTGCTTAACAAGACGTCAATTGTACATATGGAGTGGCGTGAATTAATATTGATTGTCAACGGGATATGGACCGATAATTCGCAGACGACGGATGTGTTTAGTCTCGCGCAATTACTCTCTTCATGAACCCTGCCCACAAATCAAACTATTAGTCTGCTTAAAATTAATAATTATAACACGTCATTATGCACGTCATTATAGAATAATCTCCTACTACTCTTTGTCACGCAGAAATACAAGTTCGTCGAGCTCTCAAATGACAACGCATGGCGAGTTCGTACACGAGTCGCGCCGTAATCTGTGCCTCCGATAATGTATAGCTCATAGAGTACGGGTTGACCGAGCGAGCGGCTAATATAATAATATCTAGACGTAATAATAATATATAGGGCGCGTCTCGCTTGACGCTCAGAAGGAGCACGTTTTACGCTCTCCGTCACAAATAGCCATCACCCCGTAATCATAACGTTGATGGGACATAATGAAGATAGATGTTGTAGATGCCGCCTTACAAGAACGATATGTGACATTTTCAAGATCGATTTATCTGAAAACATCAATCTTGGCAAGAATATTGATTGCTTAATGTAAGTAGACTGGATAGTAGTGCTATAATCTAGTTGAAGGGGATTGGTTGAAGTGAGAAGACCTAGCTCACTGTGCTGACTGTTGCCTGTTGTGTTGCTGTTGACTGTTGTGTGACTCATGTACTATATATTCATCGAAATCAGCTTCAGCTTATTTTTTCTGCCCACTTGTGCGAATTACACGCAGCACAAAGGCAATGACGATGATTCATAATTCAGAGTTCAGACGATGAGTCTTTTAACCGTTTAAACTAGATATTTATCGCGAGGACAGTGGGCGTGGTCTGTGTGCGTAGTACGTACTAGACCTGTTTGTATACACACACTTTACCAAAATATCACATATTTATTATAAAAGCATGTCTGGAAAAGTCTTTTGTCGCCCACTATGGATTTTCATGCTCGCAGCCCAGGCAAACGTTTATAGTAATTTCTGTCACAGCACAGGTGGATTAGCTTGGAATATCTACAAAGCATTGCATTTGCAAATTGGCGTCTAGATTGTCAATCTAATACTTCTTGCATGCAGCAAACGTGTCCTTTTATGTTCTCCACTTAGCCGTATTAAAACGTCAAACGCAAATAAAAGAGGATATCAATGTAAAACATTTTACATTTCAATTTCACACCCTGGAGCTGAAATATCTCGCGATAAAACCTGTTTGAATACCGACACTGGAGACTTGCCCATAATTCATTAATTACATTATGTATCTGAGTGACGCGTAGGGGGTTAAAAGTAACTAGTTTCAACTGAATATACAAAGATAGACAAAGGAGAAATTTGGTGTACATAAATGTAATCAAAGATAAATTCCACAAATTACAATCATTAGGTCTGTAATTATATTTTCTAGGTTTATCATAATGCCGTTCTGAACCTTATAAAAATAAATTGTAACCATTTAAAAGCAAAATCGTAGGTAAATTGCAAATAGGAAAAAAAACATTCTTTTAGGTGGCGCGGTTCCCTCGCGGCTCGCCCAAGTTTCTAGTACGCTGCTCATTATCCCAGGCTTATCGCCGAGGCTCTAGTAAACACAAGAGTACAAGTGAACTGTTTCAAGTTCACTCCCCCTAGGCCCTTACATCCTCCAGTGTAAGGGCGTCATTATGAAAGCGCGTGCGCGACCATCTTCGCTATCGAAACCACCCTTCAGTTCTCAAGTTGTCGACCAACTATCCCGTGTCCCGGATGTGTTCCCGAAAGTCTCTCCAGAGTTTCCGAGAGGAATTTGTCAGGTCAGTCAAGTCCAACAGTGAACATGGTGCTCCTTCTCTTGTAGAGGCTAATTTCCGGCCAACTCATTACAACGGACTGTTGATTCCCGTTCTCCCGTGCTCGCGCAATTAGCTCCCAACCCTTAGGTCCCTACTCCGGACACAGCTATACATGTCGCCGCTCGTTACCGCGTACACTGCTTACTGAACAATTAGACGTTACATAGTCGGCTGGATCACTTCACTTGAAAATATGACAATTAACAAACGCACGCGGATTCTATTGAATCCTTTTGACAGCTGGATGTATTTTCAGCCGACAAAAGAGAGTTACTAAGTAAGTAATGCCCACTTTAGCACATGTTATAGTCAATGCTCGCCTGTGACAATTAGAACATAAAGGGGTGGGTGGAGCATTTTCCTCGTGGTAATTGCATCACGCGAGAATCCGTTCCAGCCCTGGTGAGCTGATATGAGCGAGTCTCTATACTAAACGATAGTAAATAGATTCAGTTACCGGTGCCCGGTACACATAGGAGATAAATGCAGTGCAGCATGGAGTATCGTGCTAATGCAAATTTAAAAGCAGGAGTGCATGGCGGCCTTAATAAGTGTTGGACTGCATGTGCTAAATTGAATCCTCACAAGTACACGGACGTAATACAGATATATTTTCCATTCGTTTGCATTATGTAGGCTACTCAATCAATTTCCAAACATTATTGGAACGAAACTTTGGTTTGCTATGAAATTGATTGACACCGGTTGATGAAGAAATGTTTTCTCAGAAATTTTTCCAATACTTATATTCACTGTGAGATTGTAAACAAGGGTCGTTAACATTATCAGTTTAGGTGTGAAATGTCAATATTACATTTGCATGTTTAGAATCAAAATAAAATCTATTGATCGACGACAAATAATATGCTCCGTGTGGTCTGATTGCCGCTTTAGCCATAATTACAATTACCGCCTGTAAAAATACGACACAAACTTATGGGAAAATATTACAAAACAAGAAACTTCTGTAATGTGCTGTTGCTTTTCAACTAAAAACACTTTTTATGTGTACTTCCTGAAATTACTGGAAATTCTGTGGTTGGTCACTCCCCCGTGACCTTTAGGACATAACATTAGAGGTTGCATTGCTGCGTATGGGCGTACCGGAATACGGTTACCTGGCGTGACATGGTACATTACAAGGCCAATCACACGAGTACCGAAATGATGAGAAGATCGAAGTGTGGTCCAAGTTCCCGGAATACGTCTTCATTCATACTATTCGGCTAGAAAAGCTTTCCACGTGAATTGAAGAGAACGCTCATTCATTCATTCATTCATTCATTCATTCATTCATTCATTCATTACAAAACTAGGTATACTATTATTTTTAGTACATCACGCTCGTACAAATTATACATCTGAGTGCCGACAAAATGTATACACACTCTCGCTGCAGTCTAGAAGAAAGAAAATAAATGTAAAATCCAACAAATTGATTATTTAGTGGGAGACATTGTGCAAAGCATTGTGTCTTGTCACCTTCTTTCTCAAAGTCAAAGTTGCCTAGCAGGTAAAACATTTCCATTTCATAAGTACGACAGTCTAAAAATGTGTCCAACAAGAATAATAAATTATTTTCCATTAAATTTTATTATTTTTAAGTAGCTTTTTGGTATAGATGAACTGCTGTAAACTGCTTTGTAATTTAAGGTTCGTATGACAGGACATGTAGTATTGTGTGTTATTGTTATACCAACAATTCATAAATCAGAAGTTTGAAACATCGTTTCTACTGGGAGAAAACAATTGTTACAGACCATTCCGACAGGAAACACAACAATAACTATTTTCATTTAATAAGACGTAATTTAATGTGCCAGTCATCAAATCACCTTGTTCGCAGATAAGGATTAGTATCTTCTTATACAAAGAGGTGAATATAACCTATCCCGCTGGTTCAAAATACATATTAATACCTATGATACTAATTTAAAAGGATAATTAATGCTTCGGCTTTCTCATCTCAAAGTGCCGGCAAGTATAAGAAACATGTGAAATTATGTGTGCATGCGGAATGATTACATTCGTGTTAAATACATATTTGATCTCGACGAGTATATTTTCGTGTGTATCATTACACGCGCGTGTGTGGTCATGAATATATGTGCCACGCATACTTGGGTTCCTGTTTATGAGTATAATAATCATTGTGCGTGTGCATGTGTGAGAGAATGCGTGTGTATGTGTATGATTACGGCCTCGCTAGACTTTATTATTGTTAGATAACTACAGCTGTCTGACTATGCGTCTGTGACTAAACTGCCTACACACACACCATGATAATTTGCAGTATGCAGAAACAATGCTGAAACCCGATAAGAACTGGGCCGTGGTCAACCTAATCACCAACAACGTTGCAAACTTTATATTATAACAGAGTTGTTATGGTTTTATAACGAGATAGCGATATTGCCAATCATCCAGGGGATAATTATTACTTGTACTTGAGTACAATAATGGGAGGTTAGACTCTGACCTATGGCCCGAACGTGCAGAACGTATTAAAGATAATTGTTCTACAGAAACGTAAATTACTTTTAATAGATCAAAAGTAATCTAGACGCAAGAAAGGTATATTGGACTTTGTTTTTATAGTCTGGATCTGAGTATAGCGTCAGTGTAAGGAAGACTATCGTGTACTTTGCGAAACCATTATGAAAGTAGAATATAAATAGATGCACAACATAAAAATACATAAATTGGTATATTACACGTTCGTCAAATGGATCACCTAAAAAGGCGTTTTCACATTAATCTGACTATGTATGTTGTACTATATATTAATTTCATGGGACTTATTAAAGCACTTTATTTTAAAAGTATTCAACCATAAGTGATCCATTATGGAAGTCACATCACGAACGACACTCGACAACTCACTTGTAGATCTTCGACACTTATCCTGATTCAGTCCAAAAGCTTGGTTTGTCCACCTCTTAGTCTACTTTACAGTCAACGTATAGAAGCCTTACTTACCCTACACCTTGATTTGTTTGCTTTCCAACAAGGATTTTATTACCTGATACTGACGTGTTCTTTTGCATTTGAATTATTTAATTTAGAAACACGAAAGCAAATCTCGTTATATGACATGTCTTTATTTTTTATTCGTTTCTCGCTTATTTTAAACAGCTGTTCCGTCATTTTTCTATTATTTGTTCGTCTGCGACCGGAGCTGAACCCGATTCAGGCAAGCGTAGTTCTTGAAATGATGTTATTCGCGATCAGTGCGATCAGTGTGATCAGTGCGACATGCGAGGTATTACATTTGAACCAGAGACGTTAAATTACATTTCCTATAATAATGAACTTGTAATTATACTTGTTTCCTTGCTTAGACTAACTTCAGGTCGTTATGTGATTTCATAGTAATTATTAACCAACACGATTACCGTTACAGAGACGGAGCCGACGGGTTGCCAACAAAAACTTGAAAATTCTATTTGCTATATAAGCCTAAGCAATTAAAAACGTTTGTTTGGCATTCCACTCAATTGTAGGAATTTTTGTCAGTGAGAACATTTTAAAATTATAATTGAAATTTTTGACATCACAACTCCTTATTTCATTCTTTTTCAACAACGTAAATCACCAGCACCCAAACGGCGAAACGGCACTCGAACCCTAAACATTCCGTAATGGAGTACGAATAATTCAAATTAGAGCGCCAACAGCCACTCAAAAAACACTTCACTTGTCTTCTAAAATGCTAATAAAATAAAGTTGCATGCCCTCAGGCACCCTTCCTTCTGGTAAGTCAACACGCCACTTAGCGTTATTTATAAACACGTACGTAAAGTAACACCTGTCTTAGCGAATTCGATCGCGTGATAAAAAGCGAATTCTAGGTGGTTCGGACACGCCGTAGCGTTCCATAAATGAAGAGCGCGGTATGCGAGGATTAGCAATAAGTTACACGCATCGTGCATCGCAAGACAGGATATAATCAAATCCCTATACAGTTACGTGACTATGCTTTCCGAGACGTGAACTAGTGTAATAAGTAACATGATCTTAAATTGCATCGACCGACTCTGGGACTAACTATTACTTACGGTCATGTGCTTTGGCCTCCCGAAGTCGATTCGAGTATATTGGTGAATCGTATTATCCTATATATCTGAGATCACGTGATCAACCAGAGCGGCTTTACGAGATCAG
Source organism: Isoperla grammatica (assembly GCA_945910005.1). NCBI lineage: Eukaryota > Metazoa > Arthropoda > Insecta > Plecoptera > Perlodidae > Isoperla > Isoperla grammatica. The sequence goes on along the minus strand of OX246737.1, from coordinate 43,770,437 downwards.
AGAGACGAGCCGGTGAAGGTGGATGGGCGACTGAGGAAGGTACGGTCGAAATGTCTTGCCTCGACATCCCACTTTAAGATGAATTATGGGGTCCAAATGCTATCTAGGAACTCTACACGTAATAAGTAAACTAAATCGGAAACACGCTTTGATAATAATATTGAACGTGTAATGAGTTTGACCCACTTTTGTAGCATTTCAGATACTTGAATTAATATTAAAATTCTAAAGATACAGGGAGAAACGTTAATAATCTCAACAAAAGTATAACTTATCATTTACTTATTTGGAGTTTAGAAAGCAGACATGCCAAGGTATTATTGAAAATAATTGATCCAAATTGTGAAGAATTTTCAATAACAGTTTCAAAATAGTTGTAATTTCACTAAATAATAGGCTTTACTAAGAGGCATGAGTCAATCCCAAATTCTTGATTTCTTTTGTAAGACAAAAGTGAAAAATCGAAATCTCGCGAACTTATAGTATCAACAACAAAACCCGTGTGCTATATCGCTAAAAAGCAAGTCTTATAATTGTTGACATAGCTTTGTAGTTCATACAGGTAATTAATAGTTAACACACACAAAAACACGTTTTGAACGTTACATATAATGTACGTGTAGAGATTCACGTATAAGAGACACGTTTATCATGGATACGTTAGGTATGGAACGAATATTAGAATGCCGAGTTTACAAACATAATTCAATCAACATGGTCGAATTGTATGAATATGAAAAGATAGTCTCAATACAGAAACTGTGCGACATTTAAGTTCTTTTACTATATCGAAAGAACACTATAAACAAAATTGAAAAGCTCTACAACAATAAGAAAGGCGTGCTTTGCATGCTCTAAAAAACTGTACATTACAAATTTTAATAATTGTAATCGTTCACTTTAATATTTGCTTACTTAATTCAAAAATAATTTAAAATAACCACCCAGCTGATAATATTTTACACCTTTTCCATGCAGTTCTTGTTTGTTATGAGATGAGACCACATTGTCTAGTTTATTTTACATTTTTCAATACAACGTTAATCTCGCTGCATGGGCTTTAATATTATGAACACGTTACTTCGTTGAACAAAACACATACTAATTAATTACATATTGTTCCCGTAACATCTTGGCTTTGTTCGCTGTAACAAAAAATATTCCCAAAAAATAATACCATACCCCGTAATTTAAATCAAACTCACCAATTACTTATGACATGGTTACATGTTTTTGGAGTTAATGTATATATATAAAACTCGACTAATTTAGCCATTTACGACCACCTATTTTTCAATGCGTTTCGCTGGTTGCCAATTCATTAATCTTCGTCGTGCAAAGTTCTTAAGGCACCGTAAGTTCGCAGCGGAAACACTGGTCTATGTTGTGACGATTTTCTTGTTCGGTGCTGTACATACACCACTCGTCTGAAACTTTGCGCCAAAGCTTTTTAGAAGCAAACACGTACTGCTTGTGAAGGGAACAGGGAAGACTCATATGGGTTACTTCCTAGTTAGTTAGTACATTCTAGAAGGAAGGATCAACACATTATACATGTGCACAAGAAACCTATTTCACGGGGTAATTATAAATTGCAAGCATGATTCCGTTTACACAATCTAATCTCATGTAAAGTTAACATGTTTAGAGTTTAAAGTTGAAGACGTACACATGTTTCTTCTGCAATGAGCCGCATCTTTCTTCCTGCAGAACATTCCACAGATGATTTCAGCGTTGAATTGAATGGTTTGGAGAGTTAAGTGTACATTATTTATTATTATGGCGAATGCAATTGTATACGCTATTGATCGTGCCTGGATCATGTGATTTTCGCACAGCAAATATGCGCAACAAATAATGCAAGACGATTCTATCTTTGTAATTACGGGTTAACCTTACAGAGTATCCTGCCCAAACAACAAGTGCCAATACACTGGAAGCAAAAAACATAGCATTGTTTTGCACGCACATTTTATAAAGCGAATTAACTTTAAAGTTACAATACTATCGTTAATCTGCAAGAAAGGATCGATGATAAGATATACTACAATAGGCAATATATTATTATTACAGTGTCAAGTTGGTATCAGGAATCGTGGCAGCCGACCAAGTTTGAAGGTGATGTTTTTGAAAACGATACGATCTTTAATTCACACCGGACCACGTACAATCCGCCCACCGTGCCTTATAGCGTATACAAATACTTGTAACGTATAATTTTGTGCGTGTTTTTTACGTGTTGTTTTTTAGAGCCCTCTTATAGGCGGTAGAACAACAGATGCGGGGTATGGTTCGGTAACAATGCCAGTGTCTATCAAGATATATCAGCTTCAGCCTCGATTCAATCGATAAGTAAACCTCAATCACAATTACCAACACCACATCTTTGCGGGACGTGGAAGAAGCTACCTATACTAGACCAAGTTGATTCAACGCCTGGAGAGCTTTGCCAGCTGTAAATGCGATGTATGGCTCTCAAGTAAAAGCCCACATTCACACGAACATGCGATACAGTTGCTCTGAGGACTGAGGTAATAATTACTGTCAGAATTAAAATTGGTAATTGTTGCTATCAACCGTATCTTAGGATCTGATTCATAAATTGAGGCAATTTACTCCAAAATGTCTTACAAATTCAGGAAATTTTCAGTTGGTGTAATTATAAGGAAACTAATAATTACCAAGTGCATCCTATATACATAAAACATCTACAGACCATGCTAGTGCATCAACAAGTATAATAATGTTATGGGTTTGAACTATTAATGCGCTTTGTAGTACACGCCCACTTTTTTTTTCTATTCGCTTCTACACAACTAAGTCATCATCACATTGTCTGCTCTGGAAAGTAAACATTCTATCCTAAATTTCACATAATCAAGAGCCTGAATAATTATTACCGGTACTGCATAACAAACTTTACTATAGTTCATTAGCCCGCGGATAAACACGAAGATTCACATCACTATTGTCTACAAACGAATTGACGTTATTCATTAGTTCATGCAATGAGAGTAATCGAGAAAGAGGACCGAGATCGTGTACATTTGTTTATTTGTTTCTAACACAGAAGAATTATCGGTAAGGCAATTTCTAGGATCGGCCATGAACGACACTGAAATTAAAGATGTAACCATTGATATCAATTTCTGAAATCGCGAAGGTAAAAATATTTATTTCAAGTAGGGAACTCACATACTAGCTCGCAGCCGATCTTTGCTGGAAGTAGATGCCGCAGCTTGGTCTAGCTAGCCATCATTATTCAAGTTCCTTCACCAACCTCAGCAACGATCCAACTTCGAATCCTTCACCTTACTGAAGTTCTATAAAATCACGTTGATCACATGAACCAGCCAGTACTGGACAACACTATCAACAAATTATACCAATCGATTCAGAACAAAGGCTGAAAAGGAATGACATTGCGAGTTAAAACCATTTAAACTGAAATGGCGAAGAAATTAAATACCTATCTCCAGTTCCAAAAAAAAAATGTTCGCTCACTCAATTCGTGTACGATTCTTAAATTAATTCCAATATAACAGTTTAACCGCCTAGCCAGGGCTGCCAATAGGAGCGGAAAACAATCAACGGACTCGTTTTGTTTGTCATCGAGGTTCGTGACAAGCATTAGGAAGTTGGTTTATTGCATGCCGTCGTTGTCGGGGTGGTGCAACCTATTAAGGTAATTGTTACAAATTAGCTACGTGTTTCACTGGGTCATTATTTCCTATGGCGAAATCAATATTTTTTAAACAAAGGCACGCACCGCTGTCACATCATGAAACTCGTATCGAGAATATTTTGACTGGAAGTATTGAAGGTTGACGTAGAATAAAACACGTCAATCAACGTAGCAACCACATAAATAAATCACCCGATTCCATTGGGTGTGTTTAGTTCGGGGATATCTCTAAAATCGAATTGATAGAGTTATTACTTTCTACTTTTATGTAATTCTGTATTCATATTGTCTATGATTACACAAGTTTGTTTGGTTTATGCTTCCTCTTTATAGAGCTCTGATAGGGAATCTAACTGAGAACGTCTAGTTCTAAGTCTAACCACCGGTGGCGATAAAGCGTACCGTAGTAGGCACTATTCACTGTGTTGTACACCAGGGTATGGCGGAAACCTTCCCTGCTCAAACAGCTCTTCTGCTCTCTCCTGTTCTCCAACTCATTACACTCCTCTACAAATGTGACAGTGTTTACTAGACTAGATTAGAAATTAACGGTTAACGAAGCAAATGTGTACAATAAACGTTATAGTAATACCCACATTACACGGTTCAATACTTTCGTCAAACTTATTGAATTCAAGGACAAAAAAGCATCAATCAACAGAAGCTATATTGTTGCAGTTTTTACCAAACTGTTTTTGATTCGCTTTTGTTCTTGAATTCAATAAGTTTGACAAAAGTATTGAGCCGTGTAATGTCGGCATAAAGGAGGTTATTGTAGAGACAAATATTCTTGTTTTAGGTCAGCTGATGGAAGTTGCAGGTTCAGACGTGTTCATCTGGCAATTATAACGCGTATCAATTTGTTTTATGATCAGTATTAATATGCATACATCAACGCCAGAGGGTATGATAGCCTACATCTTCCTATATCTGTTGTTATTTGGAAAAGTTGCTTCGGAAAACAGTTTTGGATGAAAATTAATTAAAGGTCGGCTTACATACTTTTTTAAGATTTAAAGTACGGTATTATTTTCCCAACTGTTTTTCTAAGGATCGCTACCATTGGCCGGATTTGTAAAACTTCGGCTGGGCTAAGAACTTTTTGTATAAGAGCTAACGTTGCTATAATCATAGGAAAGTGTGTAAACGCCATAATTTAATTTTTTTAAACCTTAAATTTTAAATAAGTGTGTAAGCCGACCTTCAATTAATTGACATCCGAAACTGTTTTGTTGCTGTATGTTTATGTTTTTTGTTTTCCAAATGTATCTAATCGGGTGTACTTTTAAATGATGGCGTTTATAATGTACAAAACAAAAGTAAATTGGCCGCTGAACATTATATTTTTAAATTCATGAACACTTTGTCTCATATTTAGCAATGTATATAGTCAACCGCGGGAGTTTATTACCTACACCTCGTTGTTACATGAGGCTTTGTAAGACCATTATGTTCACCTAGTTGCAAATTGGCATTTTGTACCAACGCAGGAAAACATTTGCAGTACAAAACTGACAAACACACATGGCCACACAACAAAACAAAATAGCAGAAATTGTAGATAGAGATTGTTTTATGTTTCTCATTTCTAGGGGTCGATTTGATGAAATATGCAAACTAATAAATATTGATGGTACATAATATACCTGGAGAAATAGCATAATTGAATTAGAGTTTGAAAAATGAAAATGTAAAATTTAGAATGTAATCGAGTGTAATAGAATGTGAAACAAGCATTCGATATAAAATATACATATCGGCATGTTTTGTTTTTTCATAACACATAATATACTGTTCAATCATGTTATCATTGTAGTAGGTGTTTCTACATAACAAAAAGAAACATTTTAAAATTTGTTTGTGTTCCTTGCTATATCTTTACCTTTCGCAAGTGCTATCTACTTAGTCATCCGCACAGCAGCACCATTTGCACAATTAAATGTTGCAATCTCGCCTTTAATCTGATCTTAAAACTCGCGAGACCAACCCCGTTCAATGCAAATTATTATTACACTAAATTTTAATTACTTACTGGTGTACGCGTTTAAATCTGAGTGAGCGCTGTAAGCTCGACTCACTCAAGTTGTGACAACAAAATAACAGAAGCAACATCGAGGCGATTAATGGTGTGTTCAAATAGATGCACACAATTTATGTAATGGCATTGTGGATATACCGCTTTTTGTTTGCTGCTTCAACTATTTGCTAACGATTACTTCAAGCTTAATGCCGGGTTGAATAGCATTAACAATCAACAACTTTAGCGTTTGCTCGATTACTAAATACAAAGTCTGTTAAATGAACGCTGTTAACTCTACAGAGTGATAAAGGTAGCTCGGACACTCCCAGCGATTAATGCAATAAGCTTACACTAGAGTAAAACGTTCGATTGTTTGAACGAACAATCTTACCTCTAGAAATGTCCCACCCCAGATTTCCTCTCAGTTCATAGCACCTAGAAAATGAGTTGAGCTCAAGCATTAAAAACCTAATGGATGCAGCAAAGCTTTCGTTCTAAATCTGTGACAATGTCTTTGTCAAGCTAAATACGTGGAAGTAATGGTTCGCGATTGCCTGAAAGTACGAATTGTAACGTGTGGACCTACCGGTAATGAAGTTCTCTGCAAATACCGCACACAGTCGTAAGACCGTACGGAGGTGCCGAGCAATTAAGCCCAAGTATTTGTAATGCGGAGGTGAGCACTCAGGGCGCGCATTCTACTTGATCACCTGCGACGGAGTCTTCGTACAAGAGAACGGGGGTCCCCACACGCGACGTGACAACGTTAGCGAGGATTTGGGGGTGAATGTCGCAAAAATAATTGTAAATTTAGATTTGAATGGGAAGTAAACGTACCCTACAGTGTTGTGAATCTCGGTCATTCAAAATTCTGATTGTGAATGTTGGCATTTATTTTCTATAATATAAATATCTAGTTATTTACTAGAGTTTTTCGTAAAAGCAACAAAAGTACATACGGCCACAAAAGTAGAAAGAGAGAGATGGGGGGGGGGGAATCCAGTTCTTCATAACTAACCAAAACAAGTGGATTGAGTCACGTGTGTAATATAGTAAAGTAAGTGGTTAGATAGATTTTAATTTTTGAGACTGACCATTCACAAATATTAATATTGTGAAAGAATAATGTGGAAGGGTACAGCTAGTCAGTTTCTAATATTCTTTATCAACAACACAATTTAGCCGCACATCTGCAGAAAAAATCACTTAGGATACTCTTTCCTCCGTCCTGCTAAAAAAAATACAAAATTTCCACATGTATTTTCTTTGAATATGAAAGTTTCCCAAGACAAATATGTCATGAAAACAAAGAGTCGCCTAGCCTTACGGCACAAAGTTCAGCGCAAAGAGCCATCCATGGTCACATCCCCCCCCCCCCCCAACGCCCCATCCCCCCCGAGACGCTGGAGGAGCAAAACCGTGACGCCGACGCCGTTAACTATATCGCTTTTGTTTTGTACTTAGGCTTATAAAAACGTTCAACATCAGGACTAGGAAAGCTTAAAGCAAACCAACGATAGCCTGTGAGGCACCTCCCTCGAAGTTTTCCTCTCTTCAGCGAGATAACGTAATCCAAAAAAAGAATGGGGGTCGAGAAAAATAAGATATTTTACCTAAGGCTACACTTTAAGAAGTGAAGTGCAAAAGGCTGTTATAAGTCGAACTGTTGGGTGAAGATATAACATTATAGAGCGACACTCACAAATGCCCGGATTGCTGGAATTGATCGAAATGGTTGGCCTATTCAGCTAGCTGTATCATCTGGTGCCGGGATTCAATGTAGTAGCTTTGTTGACAGGCCTCCAGGCTATCGTTTTTTCGTGTATGGGTGACGCATACAAAGCTAGCTTCCATGGTGGCTACGTAAATATGCCAAATATATTTTTCATTCTCATAATGGATTTGTAGCTCGTCCCCATGCAACAGTTTGTAATCGAGAAACGTTTTGTATCGACTTACTCGAAAAATGAGCGTCGGTTCGAACGCTGCGAGTCATTTACATAGCATTTTACGCGGTCAATTATTGGCCATCTTCATTGAATTTATTTAAATTTTGTCTACTTACAAACCGCTTCCGCTAGTACTAATCTAAAGTGGGCAATCATTTTCGTATTATCTGGCAATTTGTCAAAGTATTACGCTTATTTGAAATTTGAATTGAATGTGTTTAGAGAACTAATTTGATTTGCCCCACCTGAAATGATTATGGTAAGCTTACCACTGGTTGATTGGTTATGAATTCAGAATTGCTAGTCCTTTGTCTACTACATACGTATGGGTAATTGTAAATTACTTGACATTGCTTAGCCAAGTGACGTAATATTGTCACGATACACAGTTTCAAAAATTAAAATCATGTAAATACATTTGAAAAATAAACAAATAAATACATTTCTTCTATTTTAAACACCACTTCGCATGAACGATCAGTCAAGTTTAGAGCAGCTACATCAGGAGGAACACAAGGCCTAAAGGGCTGTTGACTCGGTGCTGTCAGTCTAGCTGATAAAACTTTCCCTCAACGTATTTTGAAGACTATTTCGAGAGGGTATCGAAACCAGCCGGCTCTTCACATAGGTAAGAACGCGGCTGCTTCTGACTGGCCTGCCAATCCAATATAGAGATGCCAGGAAAACACCACCCCGAAGTATCTCTTTCCCAGTTGCTGAGAAGAAGACATTGATGAGGATATTTATGTTTTCCCTTATGCTCAAATCCCAGATAGAGATGCTTTTCAAATGAGATTTAAAAATGTATATATTTGTTTTAATATGAGCGCAATCCTGACGACTAACGAGCTTTTTATCTAGCAAAACTAATTAGAACAAATACACGTCAACATCAACACAAGATAATTTAAAAATAAAATTCATGATTTTTTTACCATCAGTGATCGAGGCATTATATTGATAGAATATGCCATGTTGGTAAAACAACATACATTTTGTATAAAGACGCTCGTCTGTCGGGAAATGACTGTTGTAAGCGTGTCCGGTAATGTTTTGGAACTCACAACCAATTCTGGGTGCGTAACCAATCATTGCTACTCTACTGTATTTGTGCAAGTCCAACTCATGTATTACTCATTCTCCAGTTTTACCTATGGCCGAATGTTTAAACACAAATATAAATTTGAATCGTCACATTATGCAAATCAATAATCTTTTACTCACAAAATATAAATTTCACGCGGAGAAATTACTTAGAATTTGTAAAACAGTGTTGCATCCAGATTCTTACATTAAACCGTACGTTCACGCATTCTATTCCAACAGTGTAGGCATGTTCGTATTATCCAAAACTATATAATGTAGAACTGGGACGTGCATATTTTGGATCATTCGTTTGGCTTAATCGCTAGCCTAATGGCGTCCCATTAGTAGTCTGGCGGATGGTTGGAAAATGGCCGCGAGTAGAAATGTGGCGAAGAAAGACGACTTGACAGGGATGCTCGCTACTCGCTGAATACAATGTGTCATAATAAAATGGCACGCTTCACTGGCGGATGTAATTATATGTCGACTTTATTAAGTGTCTGGCATAAACAATCATAACATAACATAAGATTGTGTAATTTTCATGTAATTACACGAAGGTGACCTTCGTTGGAAAATATGAACACGTGTAGAATGTAGACGGGAACTTGTTATTTTCCGATTGTCTTCTTCTTTTTTGTTAATTTGTTCATCATTATATCAAAGTCAAATGGTAAATATTAGAAATTGTGATTAGTTACGCGTGTAGACCTATGTCAAAAATTCAATCTCATCTTTTAAATAATTACACAAATAAATAATACACATTAAATTTAAAATAGCTTATACAATACATGTGCATTGCACGTATAAAATAAGCACGGTGACATTAAATGAATACCCGCATTCTATTTGAAAGCAGAAACCAACATTGGCATCAAACATCAATCTAGACTCTAAAGAGGGAGTATTGCGAGTTCCGGTACTAATCTGTCTTGATTCTTATTGTTATTTTCTATTACATTTGAAGAAAATCACTTAATACTGTTATCAAATTTTTTCGTGCACGCGTTCAATACTTGTATGCACAATTTATTTTTCCAGAAGAACGAAGACTTGGTCAAGAGCGATCGCAGTGATAAAAACTAAGGTTGGAATTCATAGTCGGCCCCTACACCTAGGGGCACCCATTGTTGCTATGGATTTGTTTTGTTTATGGGAAATAACATGGAAACAACTGTTACCTTGGTAACAATGGGCGCCCCTAGGTGTAGGGGCCGACTATGCCTCCCTGACCCACCAGTGACGTCACTACACCCAGTAGATAACCCAGGCAATCCTAAGTCCGGTGCAACAGATATCTTTTCTTTACTAACAGAACACGTTGCGTAGAGGACTTCAGAGGTCAAACTGGCGGTCTCCAAGTACCCTTATCCTACTAAACTTACCTTACCTAACGTACCCTTTTCTTTCTTTGCAAGGCGTAACGTAACCTTGAATGAGCGCGGGCATTAATAATGATGGTTTATATATTATGTAAAGATATTCTACTACACCGGTGTGGGCTTCAGTGGCCCCAGGACGTACCAGCCCAGTAGCCGTATGAACCTGTTCGAGTCACTGATTTATGTCTAGTGTGTAAAGTCATCGATATGGTTGAAGAAACAAACTTTAATAAATCGATCACAAAAAGAACGACGGTGAACTTTTATTTCTTTTGAACTACAGCAACGCATTCTCACACACATATGTGCACATATGTGCGAGTTAAGGGTACATTCTTCAATAAATAAAAAATAATTCGTCTCATTCAGCCTAATTTCAAAATTATATACGTATATTCTTCGTCTTTTTTTTAGTAAATAATCTGAAACCATACCACTAATATCAAGTCAAGATTTCGTTTCACTAGAATCTATTTAATTTTAATTCCATCACCGTGACTTGTTGACACATCCCACCAGAATCATCGCCTAGAAAAACATGACGTAAATGTAAATAATAACATGTTATTGAGAAAGCAATTTTAGTTCACATTTTTCGTCCTCGTCTCTGTAATTGGCTGGCTTGCTTGTTTGTTTGTTGCGCACTCAAAAAACTCAAAAGAACTCGCCGATCTTTATCAAATTTAATATCGTTATTCATGGAATAATGTTTTGACCTTTATTGTGTTAAGTTTTACTTTACGAGCTCAATCGGTTTAGCGACAACGGTAAAAAGTTTAATATCCCGGCTGTTGTACACGATTGATGCTTCTCGGATTTAGCTTTATTCGTCAGTTAGGTGTGTAAGAAATTGAGTTTTGCTGTGTTGCAGTAGGCCTACTCAACATTCTGTCAACCGTTTCAATCATTCAACGAGCAAAATGGATCGATATAATATTAATATTTACTGAAGCACCGCCTGGTGGACTTACGTACAACTACGAGTATTTGCTAAACGCTCACTTATTACGTACGGAGAACCCTGGTGGACGTATTTAAAACTATCTTTGTTTTCGAGATTCTTTGCTCGCTTACTCATGCACCACTTATCAACGCTTACATTAATCTAGAAGTGAGAACCAAATTGGATAGTTTCCTTAAAACAAAAGTGAGCTTTTCAATATTCGAGTATCTACTTAATTTAATTACGTACAGTGTACACCATACCAAGAGTTGTTTTTGTATTCAATGTAATTAAATTTCTTACCCGATGCACTCATTTAATTATATGTGATAATATTATTATCGCTACTATATGCTGTAATAATATGTCAGTGAACAAGAAATGTGTACGTGTGAGGCGGGAATTTGCCTGTTGAAAATACGGAGATCGTATTAGAAAAAGGGGGTGAGGGCATACTTGTAAGGTAAGTGTCCTATCCGTCACGAAGCAAATAGTAACAGGGCAATTATAGAAATTTGCACGCTACTTTGGAAATAGTGACTGTAAACATTCTTAAATCACTTGTTTCAAATTTCTAACAATCAAGTTTTATTTACGAGTTTTTTTTTTTTTTCAATGAAAATGTTAGCTATAGAAAATACCAACACATGTGAATTGTTTTTCTGTAGTAGTTGTTTAATGTGTTGGGTTGCATTGTATGTAAAAACAATATTGACACTCCACATCACGGCCTCAACATTTGGCACACAGGCCACACACACACACATTTCCATTTTTGGCGCGGTCTTGAGTACCGGAGTACCGGAAGTCAGAAGCCCGTATTTCAATGTTAAACACTCCCAGATAAACTGCCTAGAATTATTGCCGGATTTACCCAAATCGTAACCTGTTTCTAGACAGGAAACAGCATGTGCGAAGTATATACATATAAAATTCTCTGCTATATGGTAATAAAATTATCAACACACAATTCTCGTTTCTAGTTTAATTAGCTCCATACACAATTTATTCGTTGGTTTGTGGAAACAAGCACATGCGCACAGGTGCTTCGATTTATGCAAATTGTTGTGGTAACTCGTTGGCAGTTGCCCATTGGAAATAAATCCACACCACCGAATAACGAAGTTCATCCGATAATACCCGCAATAAAAATGCGCATGTGAATGCTTTTATTGGCTCATGCATACACTGAATTCAAGAAAAAGGTGAATTTAGGTTTGACAATAAAAATCGATAAGTTTAAATTATATCCAATAAAGTTATTTCATCTTCAAAGACATGTTATGTAAATGTTCCATTTCTGCATTGCGAAGAAGTTTAGGTTTTTTTATAACACAAATATATACAAATATAAATCTAATGCCGGTACAACAACGTAAAACCGGTACACGTTCCACAATACCCTCTTCGGCTATTCCTTGTCTCATTCTGCAATCAAGATCATTTCGGTTCTTGTATCTACTCATGTTTCGAATATAATTTACTGTCTTTATAGGAAATAAAATAGTAATAAAGTAATTATTCAAGCCACAGAAAAATGATAGCCGTTTCAAAACATCTTTATAGCACTTTCAATGAAAAATAAATAAAAAATAGCACTTTGCAGCATCTGCATATTTTGCCGCCTCAAAAACCAAGAAACTATGAGTTCAAGATTATAAGTTAAAGATATATTTTTAACTTTCCTCCCAGAAATTGAGAATAGAATCTTCTACTAATTCACAACCGATATTGAGAAAACCTTGGTTTTAGTAGGCAAAATGCGTGAATACAAAATGCTATTTTAATAAACAATCAACTAGTGGGTTTATTCCTGCTTCCAATGCAGAAGCTCCAGGGTTCAATTCCCGGTTTGGGCTCGGTTTTTTAACTTCGGACCTTGACTTTAATTTATCTATATTATGCTACTGGTGTATGTATAAACGGTGACTTGGGAGCCGTCATAGCAACGAAGCTCATAGTCATTGTATAAATGTCCCCCACTGAAAATCCGTTCTTGTAACTGAGTGGGTAGCCTAAATACAAATGTGTTTACTTATTTCATTGATTTCTTTTTTGATGCATACGTTAAATTGTTTCTTTAATTTAGCTTTTCAGCGTGTCAGGCTTGTTCTGCCATTGATACACCACGACCAACGTCTCGCATAGTGGTTATAGCTCACAATGAGTGTGCCGTGCCGTCGTATGCTAAGACACACGTTCTTCATACGACACAGTAGAAATACAAATAAACATTATTCACATACACAAAAAGAATAATAATGATAATAGCGGTTATATAATAATAATTTTAAATAAATGTATCCCGTAAGTGTACAACATTGTAGAGGTAGGCTAATTTTGTTTACTCTCAGTATTCCTAATTTGCTTGGGATATTATTATGATGCAGCTTGAAAGTGAGCGTTACGTCGCATCTACATCTACATGCGATGCCCCTAATCGAGACGATGCGTGATGAATGATGATGATGGATGGAACCAAGGAAATGATGGATAATTTCCCACTACAGCCGTAGTTTACAGTTGTACACAACGTTTAAGTGCGTAATCAGGAAACGCTTAAACTCCTTAATCGTTTTGGAGTCTTTGACGTTCTCATGTAGGTTGTTGTACTCTGAACCTTTTATAGGAGATTGCTTTCTGGCCATGAGTCTTCAACTCCCTTATGTCTTTATAAAATTTACTACAACCCCCGCCGACACGGGACTTGGAAGTGTTATGCTCGTACTCCCCGTTGTACCTGATTTTCAATTTATGTTCCCTGGCAAAGGTTTATTAGTCTATATTTTATAAGATGTATCACATCACCGTACTTCTTCTAATAAGTTGTTCTATATTTCTGACATTTTATATATTTAATATATTATGTCATTTATGGACGTATTCGTATAGAATTGTACTCCCACTGTACTGTGTATTCCCAGGATTTGAACTTACTGTATAGTGTGTTTTTATATACAATGAGTGTATAAACACACATTATTGTTCACATTAATTAATTGTTTAAATGTATCAGTCTGATTTGCGATTTCTTTGCGTCCACTCTTTCAGAGGAGAAGCTCATTCCAATGTCCATACAAATCATTGCGTTATAGGGTGATTTGAAAAATTCCTTCAAGTAGCCTTGTTACACACAATGATGGTGCACGTAAAATCGCTACTAATAATGAATACAAAATGTTGTTGATGTTGTTGGAATACTTTGTGCTTCAGTATCCATGGTTGAGGCAGGCCCCAAACATGCAGCACGCCACGCCACCCACCTACTAGATGGTTTAGGTTATGTTGACTGACAGCGGCGGCCACGCAATCTCTCAATACTCAACTACGTCCAAGAAGGAATTCAGCCAAATGTGTAACATTTTATTACATGCAATTTTAAAGGACGCACGCACTTCAGCTGCCTTAATCAAACCATAATGCGTATTTTTTTCAAGGAGTATTGTAATATTACAATCTCACAACTTTCGATTTTGTATTTAAAATTAAAAACTTACAGAATACCCCTCCCCCAACACTATGTGCTGCCACTGCCGAAGGATCTTCTTAGCATCATCCAGGCAGTCCGGTGACAATCCTTGATATGCAACTATCGGAATTAAATAGTGAGGTGTGATAAGTGTCTAGCCAGACTCAATCCTGACTGACTCGGATTTTGAGGTGAATAGTTAGATGAATAAAAGAAAAGTCATCGGCTAGTTTGCTCTTGATGCATGTTTCTTGGTTTGATTAGTATTTATTATAAATATGCATGCGATACAGAAAGCAACCACAATATAAAAGTATATTACAATCAATAGGGTTTATTACAAATTAAAAACAACACCAAAACGCATGCCGACGAAGGTGGGATATGATGTGATCACGCGACAATTTGCCGCATCGTTTAACACAAGTGGCTGAGGATTCAATTTCTTCAAGAGCTATCCTAGTCTGCACTAAACTACACCCATTTGACTCTTAAAGCAGGTCTTACCTACCCCATGCAACTTCCGGTAAGTGTATTGGTTTTGAATGGTCTGCCGCAATTGCGCGCATTATCATCACTGCAACGCCAACCTTACCTTGTATGATGATAGCTGCTATCAAGACACCGACCAGAATGACCACTTTGGAATCGCCTCCCCTTGCGAAGCCCATTATTGTAGAGTTTCTTCCTTTTACCGCCATTTTCAGACCCATTACAACCTCGGCGAACGATGAATAGAGTGATTTGTTTTGTTTTTTCGTTTTATCGAACTATTTTGTATTAATTCGAAGACCACAAAGGGGTTATTACGTCGAACTGTCAGACGGGTTTACCGCCTGTTACACGTACGTGTAGTATGGTAGTATGATGAAAGTTCACTTACTACCTAGTCAAGGGAAATGTCAAAATGAAAATGTCACTTGCTCAGATAAAAGCTCGTTGATTACAACCAGACAAATAGTTTCTCTTCACGAGATTTCACAACACACTTTTTGATTTGTTCGTTTTTGTTTAATGAAGTTTTTGCCTCAATCACATAAACTTACTACGAAATAATGTTTTGATTTAAAATAACTAAAACTATTCTAAACGTAAACTCGCGTGTTTAATGGAACAACGCGACAGTGCAGTATTTGCAACAATGCACGTGCTACTCCGACTAACTTGCCAACGAGAGTAGCGAGCGTTTGAACTGCACGAGGGTTCGCGGGCGCGCGCTACAGCTGTGATAGGAGAGAGAGAACCACGTCCGCTAGAGCACAAGTCCCGCAGCCAACTGAAGCTCGGTCGGATCGCGGACCGCGGTTCAACTCCGGACCCCTTCGTGTGCCGCCGTACGGTGTCGAGGCTCGCGAGCGCTCAGAACTAGCCAACAGTCATCGAGCTGGGCCGGGGTGCGCGGCGCAGACGTCTTCCCACCCTCGCCACCCGACCAACCCCCCGCGGCCGTAATTCATCTCAAATCACCCTCAAATAGGGTATTATTCACTATAAATTAGTATTATTATTTTAGTAAATATCGAAATCCACCCCCAATGCAACTTGTGGGTCTCTGCCCCTGAAATGTATTTTTCCAACCCTCGCGACGGGTTGGAGGGATGATAACTCAATTCTATTAAACCATTGTTTTCGTAAACCATCGCGCCTTCGCTGTGGAGCCGGCTTTGAACGTAAACCGCATCTCGTAATTATAAAGTAATATTGTAGTCCATGCAGGGTTTCTACAGCGGATTGTAGCTGCGATAGAGCATGAGGCCACCGCGTCATAGGGTAGGGTAGGGCAGGGCACGTGGCTCAGGTGAGTGCACGCCACATTCAATTTCACTCTGGACAACAGTGCGACTGAACATTTTTATTGATAAACATCTATTTTTAAAATAAATGACTACTGCCACACACACAGAATATAGATGTGGAGTGCTACACCGCAATGACTGTATGTGCATACATCATTGTGTCAAGTACAAAAAAACGTGTCAGGTGTGTTTATCAATATGTTGATATCGTTGGTTGATAACACGCGCAGTTGTTTCAGGAAGTGTAGACCCTACATTTTATCGGGTTAATGACGGAGGGAGGACACTTTCACGTGTCATCCCCACCCCCCACTCCAAATAAGTTCTTTGAACTGAAACACGCTCATTTAATAAAACCTCCAGCTGCCCGTTATGCAAAGAAGCTAATCGAGACGATGGGTGGACGATGTGGGAAGTAGAAAAACGCGTCACAGCCGTCCGTGACTTCAGAGCGGTGGAACGACGAGACCGATTTATCAGACTAGCGCTAATGGACCGCGGCGGCAACGGTGGCCACTAGATCGGCTCCAAAGCTTAAACTATCATTATCGAATGGAAGTATAAAAGCAGACAAAACACACCTAAACCGAAATCTGTTTTGAAATAGAACACAATTTGTGAACAACAACTTTCTGGATCATTGGGTTAGTTCTCTTTTATATGTGTATCTTGTGAAGACACGGGCATCTAATAGGTATTGGGAATAGAAAAACATGGGCTGGCATACATTTGTAAATACCGAACCGATGACCATGTTTAGCCGAATGGGTATTTTCACTTTAAAACTGGCCGTCCACGATGGCTTCTCAATTCAGTACCAGACCAATTTGTAATCTTTGATTATACGCACAAAGTTGCGTTATCGCGTTTATATTGCGTAATATCCTGAGAACGCTACACTCTATCAAACAAGTGATTAATAAGCATAATGTAGTTCATAAAAACTATAAAAAAAGTTGCAAATATAACATTTTTATCCTTACGGTTTTTATTTTGGAAGCCAATTAAATAATAAATAATTAATTTGTATACAAAATTACAACCATTATGATTTAAATGTATTAATCCAGTTTTTAGCGCTTATGAAACTAGATTAGATTATGACTACTAATCACTTTTTTTTTATTTTGCAGCGTTTTCAAGATATTACGCAATCAATTATGTTGATTGTTGATGAATTGCGCTGCAATAATAGTTTGGACCCGCCTGAGTCCGCATGCCGAATGAACTGTTATGATTTTTCTCCCATAACATTCTCATGGTGATGAAAACCACTACGCCCACAAAGCTCACGTCGCCTGTCTCTTTTCGAGTAGAAATAATTCGCTAGATCAGTGATCTATCGTATTCTCATTCACGATTATCCTCGCTGCCAACATTACAAAAAAAATCCCTACACGGCATTACAATGATAAATTATGTGATGTGATGCATATTACATTAAAAACAAATAGTCCTACATTAGTTTGCATCACCTGCTCTGTTATACATTTACATTATGATTTAAGATTTCAATATTTTAACTCAGTATCTGAAATTGGTATTTTGTTGCTTTTACGTCGGTATGGTTTTTTTGCGGTGGACACGATCAATTCGTTGTTCGCAATTTGGAAACATTGTATTCTTGGTAGAAGTCTACGCATAAACATGGTACTAACCTGATGGTGTGCCATTATTTAGTTGCGGTCTCAGGAATCCACAAAAATACCTTATTTGCGATAGTTACTCCCATGACTGTTTGTGATGTTCCTATATGTGCATACATTATGTATGTCCTATGACGCTTTGGTTTCGTAACCGAGACGACTTTTTCCTCCCCCGGATTTTTTATTATGATTGTGTTCGCACTGTTAATGTTTGACATGTCAAAAGGCATAACATGCAAACGCTATTGCCAAAGAAATCAGTGAGATGAAAGTTTGGTGTCAATTCTGCTTGACGGACAAGATTAATGCAACAGTGTACACTTGACTGCTTAAACAGCCATTGAACATTCAGTTAGTTATGCAGTTGGGTGACGTGTCGCGTATATAAGGCAGTGAAGGGTGTTTATTATCTGCATCAGACAGAATTTTAAGTATCAGGGGACGAGAGAGAAGGGGAGGTTCCGTATCCCTCACTGCAGTCAAGATGTAATGTCCAAGCTTTCACTACGCACGTCTTGAATAATATAAGATCGCAAACACTTCAAATTGATTGTCTATGCATTACAATTTTAATTGTCTTCTATGAATCGTAATGTTCCAACAGAAATCTTATAGCCTTACCATACGATGGAGAATAACTATTAATGGACTACTGTAGGAATGAATGTAGAAGCATCTATGAGCGAGTAGAACGATTACAATCCGACATGTTATGATAATCACAATATTATGATAAGCCAATAAAAAATTTGCAAACTTGAAACTTGAAACTTGAGTCAAACAGATTTTTTCTAAAACTGTTTTGCATGCATAACGTAAGCATTTATTGTTCCCCTGTGTTAATTTATCGAACTAGTTTCAAAATCGGTTTATAAATGGAAATATTGCAAAAAGTCAAAATATTATTTCGAATGTGTGACACTGTGCTAACTGTTACACTTGGATCTTGTCACACTCGCACACTCGACTAGTCACATAACTACTTGTGCTTGAGCTTATCAAACTAACAATTGCTATATCGATTGTAGGTATTTCAGAATATGCTATAAAAATAATATCAATATGTTTTGTGAAAACTTTAGATAACCGAACAAAAGCTTTCGAGAAGGGGTTTGCTTTGAGCTACCATAAAATAAAATGGCTGGCTCTATGAATTGTGATATCACGTGTTAATTACGCGACATCATAGCAACGCCTGGAGAAGCCGCCTTTGCGATGTGAATTACTCCTCCGGGTAACCAGTAGTTTTGAAGGTAAGCTGTAATTTATTTGGCGCCATATGTGTAATCAAAATTTGATTAGTACCGTATGATTAGTCCCGTATTGAAATGATTACATCAAATTTCAAATTCATTCTATCACAGAGAAATAAAAATAAATAGTAGATTCTTTCGATCAAACTAAAGTCTTTGCAAAAAGTCACTGATTTAAACCGCCAAGCTCAAGAGTCGGTAGCTGATAGCGGTGTCTCAACTGTAATACACGAGACTCTAATCCGGGAGGTCACCGGTTCGATACCGGACCGGCTTTTCTGACTGGAGGTTTTCTTCAGGACGCAAGACGAATGCTGGGATTGAATCCAGTCCTCGGGCATTCCTTCCCAACTATGGGTTCTCACTAATAACATCAATATCTTCAGGACTCGACAAAATATTGAGAATTTGATTAGTAATCACTTTTTTAATATTATTTAGTGTTTTTAAGATATTACTTTTTTTCCTTCTTGTGCCAAGATGGCTTTTTCAGCCATAACAACTTTTGAAGTTGTGCGTTTTTAATAGTTGAGACTCGCATTGGACCCAGTTCTCGAGCGTGTACCAGACAACTACATGCGGAATGACGTTTTGTTTTGAGAATTTGGTTTTACAATTTGGTATAATTTGGTATTATGTATATAATATATACATTTACCTGTTTAAGATACCATAATTTGGTTTTACAATTTGGTATATTAAAACCGTCGTTCCGCATGCGAGTTGACTCATATACGCTCGAGAACAGGTGTATTGGAATATCTTTACGCATAGCCCATCATTACTAATACCCGCGCTCACTCAAGCAGCCGTTACACGTTGCGAACAAAGAAAAGGTTAAGCTACGTTATACTAGGGTTATATTGGGTTAGATTAGGTTAGGTTAGGATAAGTTAGGTTACGTTAGGTTAGGTTAGGTAAAGGTTATTTTGAGACCCCACGTTTTCTTCTATAAAGTTCGCTTCGCAACGTGTAACGCAATCTGAGTAATAATATTACAAGGGTAAAGATATTCTGTTACACCGGGCCCCTAAGGAGGTTTGCTAGTAGTCACATACAGCAGGGATTCCTACGAAAAAGTATTTATATGCTTCGGTTGTATATTGTAGTACAGCTCAGACTATTGTTGGTGTCAGTTTTCCCCCAGCTGATACTGTGAATCAATACGTGAGTCACGACTCAATATGAATGTTGTGTTGACCAAAAGGTGCGTTGACTCAAGCCGGCCCGTGACAACGCGCGGTAAATGTGCTCTCGCGTGTATGAAGTACTACTTACTTACCTTAAAAAATGTTTACAATGTCCTCATTAGGTTGTCGACAATTTCTTGTATTTATCATGAAAACATCTTCAATAAACAAAGTAGTTATTCTTATCTTTAACAATGTTTTAACGTTATTTTCGTAATGTGTATTAGAACATTCAAAATATTATTTTCCTCTATCCACTTCCTTTTCCGTTCGTTTCTACTTTTTAGTTTTCTGTATGTCTCGATTGTGTCACTTTGCTTCTACACAAATTCAGCGTGAAACTGTTCATGCAAGTTGACACTACTTTATGGAAGAAATCGAGAAAGAGAGACGACAAAGCCGATAACATGTGATCAACTAATTGAATTTATCAGTGAAGCTAATCTAACGTCCTAACTAGTAATTAGTAGTAGTACGTGTAATATGATCGACGCTCATTCTTCATAAAAAAGGTATCATGATAGCAAGCATTAAAAGGAAACAAACATGTTTGAGCATTGATTAGGTAATTTGAACCAGTTCTCAACATAGTCTTTGAACGAGAGAGATAATCTTAGGTTTCAAGAACAGAAGAGTAGACTCCAGTTTTACAAAGGTAGCAACAAGTGACTTTTCCGTACTATTTATTTACACTTTGTCATAAATTGTTGATTCATTCTGCTAAACATAATTTACATTACGATCAAATTAATAATGTAACAATTACTGAAAACACGATATGAATTTAATTTATTTTGAACAATGTTTAGTGTGATATTATAATAAGATATGTTATTAATTGTATATGGTTTATCATAACGTAGCGATTGAAAATTCCCGTTTTTCCATGACATTTCCTGCTTAATTACGGAAACTACTTTGTTCAATTATCAACTCGTGGATTAGTATGAATGTGAAACAGCTTTAAACTGTATTATTCTTTATTTTTATCTGGATAAATGTATATATATCCTAAGGTAGGAAATTAAAAACTCATAATTAAAAAAAGTGTTTATGCAAGTAGGATAAAAAAGCAAAGCAAAAGAACTTCACTATTGAAATGGTATCTACAGTTATTTCTGCTGTATCAAAAGGATAATATTGTGTAGGATCTTGGGAGCTGAACGGCATCATCTTACAGATGAAACAAGAAGTTTCACATACACATTTTGTTTTAACTTCTAAACAAGCTGTTAATTTCACACACCGCCATGATTTCCGACTAGAAAACCAGCTCTGGCGGATACTGGAGGCACGATTCAATTTAATGCTCGTAAACATTTCACATGCAGGTATAATTATTCCTTCTTGAATGAGGTGAGTAGCAATTGCGTTAATAATACAATTCCGTATTTTTACCGTTTTACGAGAAAAGTTTTTGTATTACCTTAAAATTTTATTTGCTCCGGCCAGTGTACGGATAAGTTTGTTCTCACGCTCAGCCATCGAACAGGCTAGATTGGTTTATTTGTTTATTTAAACAGCCATAAACAAAAAACGCCAAGTCACAGAGTAATAAACACATCTAATTGATGCGATGGACCACTTACTGTCAGTGAAATTAAGAACAGTAAACAATTATTACTTCACATTGGTCTCCTTCACCATCTGAAGAGTTCGCGCTCTGTGCATGACTCTATGAAGTAGTTAACTGTGATTCACGTTGATGGCTGAGAAAAATGCTCACACCAATATTAGATCAACCGTATTAGTTGCTTTCGATTTCAAATTTGAATTCTTCGTCTGAGCTAGGAGTAGAATTCGGCCCAGGGTGACTCTGCCAATCGTAAGAGGTGATGAAATGTGATTCTCCCGTTACTTCTCCTCCTACTTCGTCCATGTCCTCCAATCCCCCTCCCCCCTCTCGACTTCATATGGCCCAGCTGTCCAGTACGTCGATCAACACCAAATAATCAAAAATGAAATAATAATAATCAACTTAAACACGTCATATTGCGTTTGATAACACAGTTTGTTTTACATTACGTTTTGTGAAAATACCCTTATTAAAAATGAACAGCTTGCGAGCCTGACAACAGGTGGAATAAACAATCTAATCAACAGCGATGCAAATGCACAGTAATCAATATCTATTATTTTGCGTTAGAAATTAATCTTCTTTCAAAACTTTGTATGATATGAATTTATGCATGCGATATTGATTACCGAACCATGAATTATTTTAATTTTTTAACACAATACGAAAAGTGCATTTTAATACATTTTAACACATATAGAAACTCAAAATTTAAAATGGCTCTACAAATGTACCATATTCCCCTAGCTACATACACATTTAGTGCTAGCTTTATATAAGATGACTCAACTTTGTAAATGCCATAAGACAGTAGGCCTACCTTGAACGCTATTGCCTTGACAAAGACGCAAGCGTATGACGGACGACGTTATGTCGACATGAGAGGATCATATATACCAAAAAATCAAAGAATTCTTCGTCTTTTTCGTAAGAAGATCCTTTTATTGTCCCCGTTTGCACGTTTCGAGTGCGCAAAATTCGAGTGTGTTTGACCTTTAGGGTGTTCTCAATGTGCTAAAGCGTACTTTTATAGTGAGGGTCCATCAATTCAGAACTTCAATCTAATATCCAGTTACCTTTGGAGGAGGAAAGGATAGTTTAAAAAAACTTCAATCGTCTTCGGGATTGAATAAATATTAAGGGTTACGATGGGAACACATAAAAAATAACAAGCAGCTACGACGATATTGTTTCCTCCCCCATTACTCCTATAAGCCGATTTATTTCAAGGGGGTAAGGGGAAGTCTTAGCACATGCTAAGTACCTTCCCTGCACACACTGAACCTTTCAAATATAACAATACAATACACATTTCCGGTAGAAATATTTAAAACAAATTCAATGCTCAAGAAGTGCGAACATTTCAAACAAGCATTTACCTCGTTTTTTATGTGGCAGTGCATAAAATACCAGGGCAAAATTGTATAGCTAAATAATATATTTCTCAGTTTCAAAATATGCATATCTACGTCTATATTTAAAATATGAATTATAATTTGTTCGTGGTTTTCATTTGAGCAAATATGACATGATTAAAATTAAAACCATAATGCCTATACCCCCAAGCTCCATTATTGATGTGAGTTTTCATCGGGTAAAAACATTGCCGACTCGTGTGGTTGCCACACTTCCAGCCATGCAGTCACGTGACCAGCCATTGGTACGTGTGTCGATCGATTGCCGTCATTTCCCTTTCATTATAATTAATAATTAATCATCGGTGTTAGCCCACAGGCGACGTGATGGTGCTCACGTGTACGAATCAAAGATCGCGATGCTATTTTCTTCTCAATGCCATTTTTATTATAAGGTTAGATCTTTTGTCGTCAAGTTTTTAAAACCAATAATATTACTATTGAATGAATTTGGGGTGAACTTTCAGACCCATTTGGCAGCAACCTTCAAGATCTGTGCAAACATCGTTGTCGATTAAAAAGCTGAATATTGCCGCGGCTGTCAGTCAACGGCAGGAGGGTGAGGGGGAGGGGGGGGGGGGGGGTTGTCGAGTAACTAGAGCTCAGTCCAATGGATGAATATTGCGTTACCAACCAAGTCGACCCTTATTCAAGTTACCTAAGCATTCTGCAGCAGCCGTTGCACTAGTCACTAGTCAGTACACACACTCGCCTGGCAGCTAGAATGGTTCACAATAAAGCTTCAACTTCAATTGCTTCATCCATGGGAATGATTTGACGAGCGGAGTAACATTGTCCATGAATTTAATTGTGTTTTAGTACATGCTTGGAAATTAATTATTTCGATTAAATAAAAAAATACTAAAATATTGTATTTAAAGTCGTCTACCCATACGATTTGCAGTATCGGATATATATACAATTCATTAGTTGCTTTGCTTCGTTGCTATGACGGCTCCGAAGTCACTGTTTGAACCTAGACCATGAGTATCACACATAAACGGTAGATTTAAGTAGAATTATAGAGATCAAAAACCCCATCCCGAGCCTGGATTCGAACTCTGGGCCCTCTGTATTGGAAGCAGGAATAAACGCACTAACACTAGACAATGAGACACACAAAGCAATTTCATATTAATCCATTTACCCGATAACTAAACAAAAATATGATTATTTAACTGTCTACATAGATATGTTTATCTGATATTTTTAAAAAGAGAAAGAGAAATTTATCAAAATATTGAATTTTTTCGAATCTATGTTCTGAGTTTGAATATACGTAGTTGAGTAGATAGTACCAGTACAGGCTAATAATGCGAGCTAGGTTTAATTAGATATATAATTTTTTTAAACGTATCGTATGCTATTTGATGGTGACTACAGTTAGCATTTTGGAATTATCCTCCTTTCAATGCCGTCAAGGTTTGTTTTTATACAAATCCAATAGACTTTTTATATTAAACTGTGGCCTGCTGGAAAGTGTATTGGGAAACGATCTTTATACAAGTTCAGACATCTCTGGAATCAAACGATCCACTGCATTTATTTCTACTTTATTATTTCTTACGGGAAAGTGCCTTCAGAATCTATCTACCTATCTATATATTTAGATGCAGCCCAAATTAATTGTTGGTGTATTGTTAATTTTACAGGTAATTTACCTGAATCATTATTCACTAATTACATTGGCGTTTAATTATAATAATTAATTTATTATTTTTCCTAGGATAGCTGCCCAGGGACAATTTTATTGAGTAAGATTAGGGATACGATAGTGAAGTAGAAAACACAAGAACATGTATTGAAGAATACCAACATTAAAATATAATGTAATAAAAATAAAACAATTCAAATTAAATAGTGAGAACATAAACAATGTTGTGAACTTCCCAAAATCATTCCCGCTTTATAAAAATAGCAGTGACCATTGTGCTGCATGCTCTGCTCATCCAACAACGTTATCCGGGTATGGTTTACTCCGGCTTATAAATGCTTTGAATTTTTCTCTATTCGTATCTGTCTTTCAACACCGCGCTACCATTCATACAGAAGAAACGTTTACTTCAAGGTTCCGCACATACTACTTCAAGAATTATAATCTACCCTATGTATTATACAAGAACACATTGCTATACTATCATTTATCACTGGAGACGATGTGAAATATTGCCAAGACTTTTGATTCGATCCCGTAAAATGTTGAATGATTTGTGTGCAGAATTCCCCCACCCGTAATAATAATTCAAAAAAATGACAATGGCCGTTTATTCTCGGTCCCTATGAGAGTACAGCACAATGTTAAGTGACTGCTTGCTATTTATTGCCATCAGAAATTATTTATACAGTTAAGTGTGTTACAAAACTGGATTTTCGGCAGGTTTTTTAAAGCATATATTTAACAGACTGTCTTCAAACGATTATATATCAGTAAAATAGATCTGCGTTGTAAATTATTACAAGCGCTTACATTGGTAGTGACGTACGCGTGAGATTAACACGTTGGCGTCAACAAGTGCGTAGAATGTAGATTCTCGCATGATACTGGTTTGTATTATGTTTTGTTGACACCAAACAAGTATAGCTTTATTTACTCACTATAACGGTGTATATATAAACATCAAACAAAGAAAAGGGTGAGCAACGATAAAAGTATGTTAAGATATAAGTTCACTGTTGAGCTCCGTATTACGGGAACCAAAATTTCCTTACAAACTAAAAAATAATGTGGTCGGGGCGGTCTCTGCCCCCCCCCCCCCCCCCCCCCCCGAATCCCCTACTTCATTCTGGGAAGCTTCTTCCCCGTATATCTTTCTCGTAACCGCTTTTTCCATGCCTATAAATCAAACGCAGTGGCGAAGTGGGAGCCATAGAACGCCATTATGTTAAAGACTATGAGAAAGTTAGCTTAAAACTACATAGGGCGAGGTGTTTTTGTAATGCAGGCCCAAGAAGAATTAAAATATTCATCAAACAACGGATATTTTAATTAAAACGTACTAAAGGATTTAATGCTTACTGTTGTAAATTTCAAATGGAAGAAGAAATGTCCATTTAGCACCACCCAACAAGTGCATTCTCTGATTCCTCTCATATACTTCGCAAACTCGTGGTGCCCAGTGTACAGTGGCTTGATAGTATATTTAAAAACTTCTAGAAGTGAAGGAGCAATATATTATTTTTGTCATATTTTAATCATATTAATTTGAATCCTCGATCAAATGCCCCAAAAAAAGTTCAGGTTTGATGTAAATAGCGTGACTATATACAGTCAACGTCTTTGGCTTTTGACTTTGAAAGTGTGATATTAACATATTTCGTAATAAGAACAGGTGTAGTTTTAGAACTTCTTAGAGTAGGCAATATTTCTTTTGTTATGAATTTTCACTATGTTGAGTTAGAAGTGACGGTGTGACACATCCCATTTTCCTGCATCTAGTCCAAACTTACACGCCCACACCATTCAACATTATCTGACGCATCGTAAAGCTTAGGCCTTGAGTGACATCATGAGGTTATTTTGGTGCCGTGTTGAGAGCAGAAGAGTGATTAGATGGATATAGACCGGCGCTCTCAAGAATATCTGCAGGTTTATAGCGTACTTAACTCAACGTGAGGCACAAAATGAGCTCACATTGCCAACAAGACCAAGTGGTTATATTATTAATTCGTAATAATAAGTATAGCAAAACATGAGCATGCAATTCTCATTCAGTTATGGTTACAAAAGCTAATTTCCATAAGGGAGGTTGCGCAATTATTCAGAATGCTCTTTGTTGAAATACCAGTTGCAAAGACATCGCTTACATAAAAGTTATAATTCTATTACTATATAATTGACAATTTCTCCCCTGGATTGGAATTTTGATTTCTACTGCACTAGAATCAGAAATGAACCCACGCTGAAGAGCCACAGCTAGTTTATTGACTGGACTCATCGGCATTCGTCTTGCCTCGCGTAGATATTATGGTGCATGATAGTATCTCGTCGATCAAGTTGTACTCCTGACACGTTTCTACAGATAACTACCTCAATACGGATGGCTATAATTTACAGACGCGTTAACCTTTAAGCTTGGTGTATATACACGACACGTGTAGGTTCCATCTGCCTATACAAATCTCGCAACTTTAGATTATAACCCTAGTCTGAAAGTGCCCCCCACAAAAGCTTTGACCGACGAATATGGACCCCATTTTGTGGATCATTTCGTGGCGAGATAACAAGAATACATGTCACACGTCCCTTGTCGTGCTCATGGAAAGAGTCAAACGAATTGTGCGAGTGTTTGGAACTTTTGAACTCGGATTTCCAGAGAAGATAATTCGAGTATGTTCACGTTGTCAACAGTGGAAACAACACAGTTACTAATGTATCCAACACATCAACAAACAATACAGCTTTGAAAAGCTGTAGCTCTGAAGAACAATGTTTCAATTTATCAAATTAAAAAATTAAAAACAAATTACAAGTTAAAAAATAATAGAACGACAAAAAAGAAGCTAAAGTCACCCCGTCTGGACCCAGGGTGACTCTGCTAATCGTAAGAGGAGATGATATGAGGTCCTCCGCAATATACCAATCTTAATGTTTTCTCCTACTTGTCCCATTCCTCTAATCTTCTCTGACATCATAATGGACTAGTTGTCAAGTACGTCGTTGAACACCAAATTCAAAAAGAAGAAGCTTGTTTTAAAAATACCAAATCTTCAGAACAGTAGCATTGGTAAACGTAAGTAGTTGAAGCTTTGAGGTAGGGTACCTATTAAAATGCAGATGTGCTGCATTTTTGAATACATATTATGATAATGTTCAATTTGTCGTCATACCAGCTTCCGTTACATACACAAGAACTTCCTCTGCACTTAAACATATAAACTGTTGAGTACTGTCCATAAATTTGAATAAATATTAACATTGCTTTCATTGCTTGTATGTTTTTTTAGTTTTTATTATACATCACTTGTGGGGCTTTGCACTGTTGATGGTTATTAATTTATATAGTATGTATGTATGGATTCAATTCAATTTTATTCATACTAGTGAACACACACTTAAAATAGGTCAAATGTATTTATGGAACTTAGAAAGGAGGATTTTGGAACCGTGAAGCAGTAAGTCACGTTAAAAATAGTTTGCTTATAAATTACTATACTCCACACCCATAGATATTATTTGTATTGATAGTAGACTTCGTATTTATGCAAAGACGCACTTTTAACTTTACCTAGGATTTCAACTTGGTAGGGGCTTTTCCAGGTGGATGGATATTTACGTGGTTGATATAGGTCAGGAGAAGAAGGTTCCTGGGGCGAAACCCCAGTCACTGGACAAAGCTTTTACGAGATTTTCTTCACAAAGGTATGAAAATGATTTTAGAATTATTTTATGTTGTTTGTACTGAACTTTTATGACGTGAGTTTATTAACTTCGGGTGAGAGACTAGAAACTCCTCGCTTTGAGATTTGCTGTGTCGATTATGTCTGAGTGCATAATGTACCAATTTCTAACTTTAACATACCCTCACATGCATTCGTCTTTCTTCTACATATTAAAGACGAATATTATAAATTATTTAGCTACTGCTACCTTCGTTCTACACAAAAAGGTACAATGAAAATGATTGCCTTTGTGCGGACGGAAGTGGGTTAGTAAGGGTTGCAGTAATAGTCAATTTATTCAAATTGCAAAATGAAAGCTTCGTACTCAATAGAACTAAAAATATGTACATAGTTCTAGTTCTGTATCGGGGCCGATGTTGAATACGAATGAATTTCTAGAATTGCTGTTGTCCAATTTTTTTTTTTTTTTTTTAAGAACGACATTGCATCCGGTCTAGGCTCGTTCCTTGTTGTGATGCAATTTTGAGTTGGCTGAGTTTTGTTGCTGAATACGAAGGAATTTATCTATTATATTGATTGTATGTGAAATATACTTCGAATTGGCTAAATATATGTGTTGTATTATTGGCTCTGTATTTACGAGATTACCAAGTGTTCCACTTCGTAATAAAGTAAACTCGTATGTTTTATTTTTCTCTTTTCTCTGTCTGTCAACAACGTACGTACGATTCAATTTGTGAATAACAAATTTAATAATGGAAATATCTATAGACTGTAGTAGCACTCCATCCGCAATATACAGTTAACTACTAAACAGCACCAATACATATATTCCTCATAATGGAAACAATTCAACCATAATATTGTTTTGTTTGCAGGAATGCCTATATTACAGGATGCACAATAGCTAGCTTTAACTGGTGTGCCAGTTTTTGTTTGACTGTATACAAGTATACAACCAAGTTAAACATTTACTTAATCATTGACATTAATATTTCCACAAAGCCCTGTAAGGGCTTATCCATGGCATAAACAAAACAAATAAATCATACAACACAATAAATTACGTAGCAATTGGTGTACATCAAACAAAAACCTTGAAACTTAAACACGAAATTGTAATGCATATTCTTATATATACATTATTGTCAGTAGATGATTTCGTTTCCATATTTAAAAGCACGCAGATCCTGAAGTTTTCACATTGAGAAATTTTCCCCCGACAAAATACCACGTGAATCTCAGACTTTGTCCGTATAATTTTTATAGTTTCGGCAACCATGACTTTAATTATAAAAAAAACACTCTCGTTAACTGGAACATATGTAATAAAACCACTGTAGGACTTATGCCTCTAACTTCAATGTCCAGTTAAAGTGTTAAGTAAATTTAACTGTCAGGTAAGCCAAGTTTGGTGTATTTCTATTGGCCGTTGTCATGGTGATAACAATTTAACTGAAAAGTAGATTTTAACTGGACATTGAAATACCAGCCCTTACACAGTTAAAATTTACAGTGTTTTTATTAACCATGACTTTACCAAATCTGCAGTGACATGGGTTTCGTGGCCAATCAGCGATCGGTATTGGAAATTGAGGCTCGCCGGTTGGCTGCGAACCACTAGTTTACGACGAAACCATCTGTCAGGTTGTTTCGCGACGTCTTTACTACGTCGTTGTCGTCGTACAGGAACGTTTGGCCGGTGTCATCAATAGTTCAATACGATTATTACGGCTTTCTACGGAATCGGTATCAAAACACATCTATTCTAGTATCGTTTTGTTGACACACATTTCTTTGTAATGAAAACTTCGGCAATAAATATACTCTAAACAGTCTTCTGGGAATATATTCTAGACGGCGCCTGTGCGGGCGACGTTGAAGCTTGATCCCTGTTGTTTCCTGGTACAGAGATAAAACAAGTTATGGTTATGTATTAATGTGGGTGGTCCACTGTGGAAAGGAGTAGTTAACATTATACTGCATGCATATGCCAATTTGCATGTATTGAGCTATCCACATGAATGCGTGCCATATTATTTAATTTCTTCTACATATCACAAATACCGACACAGGCAGTCTGCGACCCGTGGTTCGCCCCGTGGTTCACCATCAATTGATACAATGAACAGAATAAACTGAAGAAGATGGTCTCTTTTATCAGCTGTACACCAACATTTCACTTTAGATGAGCAGATCAATCAATTTGTAAATCACATGTGGCAAATCGCCAACCCTTGGATAAATCTTAGCAAAATAACAGCCTTCGCTTCTCTTCTTTTAGTTATTTATTTATGAATACTATTTATATGCGTTCTTGTTATAACCTCACAGTGGTTAGTAAAAAGTTTCTGCCTGATTTGATTTAGAGTTTTATTTGGAGAGAGAGTGAGAGAGAGAGTTGCGAAAGTAATAAGGCAGTGAACATGAACATATGACATTGGTATCTGCGAATATACCGCTAGAAAAGTTCAAGACACAATTTATTCTTTTATTATTCAATTTATAGTTATGTACCTAAAGTGTATGTTCCACTGACATACTGGACGACAATTTCTTTGAAGCTATTTATTTCCTTATGGAACTAAACCCTGGGATACCTGTGCTGAACAGTCACACTTTAGATGTTGCTACAATTGATCATAATGCCTTTCACAGTAGTTCGACTGATTTTCGTAATAATTGCTAACACAACTAAAAAATTATGTACAAATTAAACTAAATATAGAACAAAATAAAAAATATAAAAGTAGTTACTTATAAATAGTAAACAACACGTTATATATTAATAAAATGTACTGCAACTAGCTCTACTATACTATATATCTTACTACTACTAGTAGTGCTACAAGTAGGAGTACTATAGTAGTTACTTTGTAACTATGAGCAAGGTGCGACGAGCACCCGCCAGACAATTTTTAAACTATGGCTGTGAGGGTTTTCCTCAAGGTCTATACATCCCCTAACGGGGGATCGACGAACTCCCTAAGTCAGGTCACATTCCATGTACATCCACAGTGTGAACTGAAACTTTGATTTGAGTTATTCAAATGGGCAATTAACAAATTAATAATTGATCTGTCAAATCTATTCCTGGCTCCGAAAATCAAAATACTTAACTTAAGTAGTGCAATCATTGATTTCTATCTGCATTTTTTGTAATGTCCATGTTTTAAATCAAATATTGCCATTACAAAAATGTATAATTAATTAATCAACCAGTTTTTTGTGGCGGGCATGAGGATTGCGATTTTCTTGCTCACGAGGCATCCTGACTTTTGAGTTTTTGATTGTATTTGCTTTTGACTATAATAAAATACTCGACCACGACTACTACTGACTCCACGCGTATACTACTGCAACTGCAACCACGTCTACTGTACTACTGTACTACTGCAACTGCGACCACGTCCATGGACCACGTCTACTGTACTACTGCAACTGCGACCACGTCCATGGACCACGTCTACTGTACTACTGTACTACTGCAACTGCGACCACGTCCATGGACCACGTCTAATGTACTACTGTACTACTGTACTACTGTACTACTGCAACTGCGACCACGTCCATGGACCACGTCTACTGTACTACTGTACTACTGTACTACTGTACTACTACGACGTCGAGGACGACGAAGACGACAACACTGACGACAAAGAAAGCCGTTGTGTCACTCTGTGGTCTCCACACTCCAATGTTTGCACAGCTCGTCTAGAGGGCCGTGTTGACACATGCGAGCGTAATGAAGCCCCCCCCCCCCCCCCCCCGCGGACCACGTGGTGATCGGACGACGTCTGGGGCGCGACGGCTTGGGAGGGACCCAGGATGCGACGCTGACAGCTAAATGTTGGCGAAGACAGTTGTAATATAGGTAAGATGTTTCTTTTCACTTGATGGAAAGTGGGAACATTCGTGATTCCGACATCTGTCCAAACGGCTTTACACGAGAGGTATGTTCTAAGCTAAGTCGGCATCAACAAGTCTAGCTAACACTTCACACAATGGAACACAGAGGAAATGCAATCTATTACTGCAAAGAATTCGCACACAAATTATTATGTAACATGGAGTTTTTCCTTGTAAATATAATTTAGTTTCTAAAGGTTTGTAATTTTTTTTAAATTTAATCAAACAAGAATATTAACTGTGTGGTCACATCCGGTCACTACTCAGGTTAGTGTGTTGATGTATGGGGGATGTGAGAATACAGCAAAGAGGTGGAGGGACATGTTTTCAAATATAAAACGTGCTTCCTATAAATAATTATAGCCACGTCAATGATTATCAGGGAATGATACGCAAGACGGAGTATTATTAAGTGTGTCAACAGATTCTATATGATGTTCACACTGAGTGTGCTCGAATGTGAAGTTATAACAGTGTCAACGAAATAATAATAAATACATTTCGCATTCAAAACTACTCTGCGGGTCATTTACAGTAAGTTTAGAACGTTTGTTTATTTACCCTCCAAAATCCCATAAACATGGGTTTAGAACAATTTCGTCATTAATATAACCAATGTTTCATAAAACTACAACTGTGCAAACCAAAAATGAAAAATTCGTCTCCCACTGGCAGTTTAACCCAGATCTTCCACTTGTCGGTCGGAGAGTTACTCTATTCGACAAAATGAAGGAAATAGAGGTGGAATGACAGATAAGACCATTCAATACGATACGATACAATCCACTTTGCTGGGTTCCTGGTTGAGGCGTGTGTCATACAATTAGTGCAATGCTCTCAAGTTGTGTCAGCAAGTGTATACCCAGGAATCTGTTGGAATAAGGGTGGAGCTGTGAAATTACACATTCAGAGAAAAACAGGCATGCAATTGTCTGTGACGTTATCTTTTACCAAGAGAATGTGATTATAATTAATTAATACAGCCTTGAAAATAATTAAATAACTGGCTTAAATTCCATTTATTATGTGGATATCAAAGTGCTTATAGTCGACTTTGATCATTGCAAACAATGTTGGCTGTTTGTAAAGCAGAAGCTACTTTTTTAAACTAAACAAGGTATATGACTGAACTATATATCAAACATAGTTTGCCAGCAGCAAAGTTGTGCAAACCGAATTTTTTTCCTTTTGAAATGTAAAATCTGTGTTTTTATGGCATTTTGTGACAAAATATAATTATGTACATGTGTATTTCAGTAAATGTGTGTTTCACTTCTGAAGCGTTATTTTTTATCTTTTAATATAATGTGTACTCTCCAGTGTAAACAAGTGGTAAAACAATGAAATAAAATGCGGTTCTTTGTGCCATAGGCTTGCTGTGGTACATACTGCCTTGTATCTTCTTTGTGGTAAATCGGAAAGCAAAATATCGAGTTGAATAGCACCACGTTACCTTCAAATAAGTATGATACTGGTATGATCCTAAAGATAAAGAATCAAGTTTTATGAGTTTTTATACTAGGAGTAGAAGTGATTTATGTTAATTACTTTTATACAAATTTAGTCTTTAATCTAAAGAACAGTCGCTGTTCAAAAAGTTTTTCTACAGTGATAATAAAATGTGATCATTCTATTTCTATGACTGCATTATTTCGGCCCGCACCCACAGTTTCACCAAACACACGTCTAATTTTATTTTGTCTCAATTGTATGGGAGTTTTGAGGGGGATTTGCGAATTGCAGCATTCAGATACACTTTGCGTCCATGCGAATCAACAAACCTAGAAGAATAAACAAATAGTAAATAGTTATTACGTGACACTTACACGTTACATTTCGTCAAAAACAAATTTTTCAGTTTGAAACTGTTTGGAGCCTCAAAAAATAGTGAATCCAACATTGTTAACAAACCTGTGGAACCTGTGGATCTTTCCTTGGAACTCACTAGTATATTATCTTTAGCCTTTGTCAGCAATGAGACAACGGTCACAATAAAGTGTTGCGCCGCAATATTCCCATCTTCTTGACGTTTTCTCTGAAGAAACTTTATTCAACGATAAAACATGTCAGTCAAGCGTACTAATATTAATTTAGTTTCGAAGTCAAGCACACAACATAGTTGCCACGTGCAGTACTTAGTACTTTAAACTGTTGCCACATGCTATGCCAGTTCGAAATTTGAATGTTCATGCCCGGCAAAGCACAAATGTTTCCGTGGGTAGATGAGCAAATTGTAGCCCCGTCGATGGAACCTGTGAATAGCAAATCGCATACATACAATACGACAAAACGCAATAATAATTCCGGCCGTGCATTATCATACAGTGGCAGTTTCCCAACTTGATAATGTGCTCGAATTACAACGAGCCAACAGGCCGCACGTTAACCACTTCGGCATTGATAATAAAATGCAAATGTCGCCCTCGGGCTGTGCAGTATCCCTATCAGGTGTGCAGTTCGAAAAAGAATCCAGCAACCATCGAGGCCGCTGGGAAATGTTATGTTTTAACAAAACAACCATATAACGAGCGGGGTGAAAAGCAGGGCGAAAGCTTCGTTTATGCTTTATGAAGTTGGAGGAATTGGTGATCAGTCTCGCGATGTACGTTTGGGGGTGCCAAAGAGTTCGGTTGGTGTAGGTGAAGCGGAGACACCAAAACCAGAGAGAGTAGTTTTGAAAGACCGTTTCGAATGACTGACCTAGAAGAAGTGGTCACCTAACGAGATATGGAGATAAATGGCACGAAGCATGCGAGTAGAAAACATGTTGCACTATTCCATATGCTATTATAATATGAAATAACCAATGAGGAATAAATACATGTAGATGATACAAATGTGCAATACTTATAGAGTCGCATTTTCTTACACACCTGCAAGTCAAGGTCTTTTGCATACAAGTCATTTGGATGCGTACATTAATAGCACACTTTATCTTATAAAATGTGCGTGTTATTTTCTTATTTCCTTCTACTCTTTCATTAGCAATATTTCATAATATTCTAATTGTTATGATTATATAAGGAAAAATAATTGTTTTGCATACCAAAACATCATAACTATACAATGTTTAGTATGTGTTTTACAATAGAGGCTGTGGATGAAGGAATCTGATTTAAAATGTACTTGAAGGAATTGTCATACGGCTCTAGTATCAGTCCTACGAGTACATTTATAGCTCTCCGATGTGAGTCCATGTCTCATTTGCAACAACTTGTCACTATATGTTTGTTTGAAAACACGAAGATATGGTATGAAGGATATTCAAATTTCGAAGTAGCATTGTTTTTAAATGCGTCACCCGAAATTCTCTCTGTGGTTTTAAAAACGAACACAGTATGTCAACCAAGATCACTCTGTAAGAAAGGCAATCAATATAAGGACTGCGAAAATTTGTATGATAGATATTCATGTTCATAAAATAAACAAGTTTTGCATCTGAATTTACATAAACTCAATGTCATTGTGTTGTGTGTTACAGGTACTTGTTCAATTATTAAAACGTGGTAAATAAAGCACGACAAGACATGAACCTATTGTGTTCATCTATTTTAAACTAAAAAATGTTGAAACACTAACATCTTGTGAAAGATAACAATACCTTTCTTAATTATCCTTCTCCAAAACATTATGTTTAGACTTAAGATCTCGATAGGAAAGCCGGTGAATGCTAACTTGTTTGGGTAAAACAACAGGTTTTGAGTTTTTGTTTTGCAATATGAAATTACATTTTATTTAATAACGTTGTAGAATACCAAATCTTGTGGTACTGTAAATTTCAACATTTTATGTCAATGAAACTTTCATGCCGGGAAATCCAATTTCACTTAAGTGTTTAAATAGTTAAGTTACGCTTATGTTATAGTTTGAGGAACTGAATCGACATTTCAATTAAAAAGCGAAAGATAACACACAGTATAGGTACGTCTACTAGTTTTAGTATTAATATTATTAATATTAATACACCTTCAGAATCAAATGTGATGACTATAACGGTTTTGTAATCTTCCAAAATAAAAGTTTAAAAACATTATTTTGTAATGTTTTTAGTATCTAGCAGAGTAAATTGCATTTCCCTTTTTTTTTACATTTCTTTGATCGTTCATTTCCAAATGTTGCGTATTTACTTTGTCTGCGTCAACATTCTTTACACATTCAAGCCGTTTTTTTTTGCGCGCGTGCTTTGAGTTATTAATTTGAAAATTAGGCGCAGTACATTTCTTAACATGATGTAGCTTAATGACCTATTTAATCCGACAAGTAAACAAGTTCAGCTAAACAAATGCTTTGCAAACTCTAAAGTAGACTTTGCTAATGATGCAGTAAAGGCATATATTTTGTGCTCATTCCAAAACTTAACATCAGTAGCTGGATAGCCGGATATCAGTCATGCACAAGCAGAACCATCGAGTTAGAAACATTTAATCACCTCTGAACTAGCTCGTCTGTATTCTTATTCTTACCAATCATCGCGGAAGACGAATGAATAATGCTACAAAACAGCGCAAGAAAGTTGAAACTTTTTATGTTCATTGACAAACATTCTGAGGTAATTAATCAAATACGAGATTGTTGTCGTGCAAAGCAACTATTGAAATAACATCTCAGAATAACGTTGTCAATACAAACGCCTTCTTAGCTATACAAATAACAAACTTACATTTACCCTTTCTTTCGCATTGTAAGGCAATAAATGTGTGTTCGGTAATATTATTACTTTATTGTATATATTGTTAAATAACATTTGCAGTATACAGAAAATACAGACCGGAATACCGAAGTGACAAAAACTTAACTCTATACTGTCACATAATGACGACCATAGAGAAAGTGCCGCTGTATAAATAAACAGCTGGAGGTCTGACAAAAAGTTTTAAATCCTATTATAAAGCCTGTGTTTAGATGGACTTAAACACGTTTCGTGAAGAACCATGGTTAAATGTTACCAGAATTTGACATTTTATATGAGTTATGTTTTGTAGAATACACGGTACACGTGTACTCTTAAAATACTATATACAGCAGGAATGTTGATATAAATGTGTTATTGTCCAAGCATAACCGTATTGAAAGCTCCATATTATATATTAAAAAATTAGACCTGCCTCTATTTAGAATGGCAGGTGTATAATAATCATTAATCAGAGATCTTCTTGGTTATCTTACTTGTTGTAATTCATTAAAGTGCGATAAAGTAAATTTCAAAACCAAATATTGTGCACGAGAAAAGGGAGGTCTCAAATCCCTCACATTATATTTCCTCTCTTTCTGTTTGTTTCCGCTCAGACGGATGAGCGGATTTTGATTCCGTTATACTCCGACAAATTCTTGATCCACCGATGTCCAGATTATCTCCTATTTACGATAAGTCGTGCTCGAGTTTATCTAGTATAGTAACCCCGTCCTTTTAATTTGCAGTCTGATCACCCGACTTCTTGAAGGATATGTTTGAAATATCGTTATGTTTCAAAAATATAAATATACATTTATATAAACATATATTGAAAATAATAATTAACATTATAAACTAAAAGCAACAGATGTGTATATCTACCAATGGATGTTTTAAAGAATTATTCCCAAAGTGTTACACAATCGAACAGGAAAAGGTATAATATTAAAAAGAAAACTCAGTAGAACAGGTGAATTGTTATAAGAAAAGTTATTGAATTATACACTGTTCCTTCTCAAGGTAATAATTAAAATGCAATACTTCGAATGTTGATCAGCACCATTCGACAGCGTTTCCTCTGTCAGTTGGTGATAGTGATAGCCTGTCGAAGAGTGCTGACCAGCATTCGAAATATTGCATTTTAATTATTACTTTGACAAGAAACAGTGTATAGTCCAATAACTTTTGTTTTTTATTGTTTCCTCTGTCAGGTAGCGCTTAGGTACACTCTATTAATTAAGTATTTAGTTACAAGCTACGTTGTTCTCATCGTATCACGAACACCTACAACGTGTGTTTGTTCATGAGTTATCGAATGAAACGTTGAAACCTGCACATGACAAGTTACTAATAGTATTAACTCGACATGTTCTGTCAATACCATCTTCTGAAACTGTACCACAGTAAAAAGACAAAATACAGAAGGAAAAATAAGGGTCAAAACAGTTTGTTTCAACAATAAACAAAATTGAACTTTGTAATATTCCTTAAAACGATAGTCTTTATTTTTACCTCCAGAGTTTTTACCTAACTAGTAAAAGATAAACACTCACGTAGGCTTTCGCGGCCTGGGTCAATCAATAAACTTGAACTTGGCTTTCGGGTATAGCCGCGTCTGTATAAGTAGCTTTTAAGCGATAATCGACGCGGCTATACCCGAAAGCCAAGTTCAAGTTTATTGATAGTAAAAGCTAGACCAAGGCAATACGGCTCAACGTAGATAAATTTATTTGTCAAAGTTCACTCCAAAATAATCACCATCAGGTAAGAAATCAAGATGGAATCTATTCTCATTACGATAGATTCTGTCATAAGATACTTCTATAGACGGAGGGATAGTCTCAGCAGTTAGAAGGATTGTTATAAGTATTTACATACTTGTACAAGAATGTCATATCTACATATAAGTGTAAGTTCATTTTGTGACAATCACGTTGAAAAATAATATACACACTTTTGGACAGGTTCTTGGTATTATTTCATAAAAACGTTTCGACGAAAGAATAAGTTTGCATAATTCAAATATCTATTTATTATTTACGAACTGGTTTTTCACAAATGTAATTACACGCATACGTAGATTAGATATGATATTCTTGTACAAGTTGGTAAATATTTATAATTCCTACCATTAGTTTAAGAGTAATTAGTGAATTACCAAACATCAAAACTACTGGCAAACGCTCTTGAAGCCTCGCCAAATAGCTATCTTAGAAATGCTACTACATAGCTATATAACGTGAGAACATAGCCACCTGTGGTGTCGTAAGCACTATACACTGAATGATAAATATGTATAATATAAAAACCTGTAGGATTGTTATGTAGATCTCTAATAGATTTTATAGAAAAAATAATCATGCTGATTAAAATATAATCATAATATATTATACATTCTGTATGCTAACAAACTACAGGGTGCTGTGCTTACTGATTAGCTGGCTTACACAAATCTCATCAGTCATCGGGCATCGCGTAGAACGATACTTGAAATATATGATCACAAAGACTATGAATTCAAACTATGAAAACTATGAGTTCAAAGACTATCAGAATTAGAGTCGTTTTAACGTGAAGCTAGAGTTGAAACGTTTAGAGTAAAAAAAAAAAAATACACCTGAAGTCGAATTTTCTTGGTTGTTAAGGAGGAAGTCAGTATAATGAGAATATCGATTATGGTTTATCGAATTTCTCAAGTCGACTAAAACTCTGCATTCGATGTCCAACCTAGGGCAAGCAGAATTAGTAGATACAGATAGCTGGTCTATCAATATGCAACACTATCCCACAACTCACAGGCTTCAGTAGAACGCAAACTGTATAGCAATTAGAAAATAAGAATCAAACTAACACTTCTTTCGTGGAGGTGGAGGGAAGGGGGCGGGGAAGGTCTT
Source organism: Isoperla grammatica (assembly GCA_945910005.1). Classification (NCBI taxonomy): domain Eukaryota; kingdom Metazoa; phylum Arthropoda; class Insecta; order Plecoptera; family Perlodidae; genus Isoperla; species Isoperla grammatica. The sequence continues at coordinate 43,730,209 of OX246737.1, read as the reverse complement.
ACATTTAAACGTTACTTTAAAACGAGGTTAAACGTTTAGGATTTTAAACACTTTTTCGCATCCCTACTATCAATAATACATTTAGCAACAACACAATACACGGTCTTAATATATTAGTATTTATTGATTCTGCCACTGTACGCTGTCGAATTGATTATTCTTGTTGCTGCATGTTTATTGTGAATAGCACCTGTGTGCAACTTGTATGATTGTAGACATAAACGCATTGGAGTTATTCTTAGCGCAGCAACGTGTACACTGTACAGACAAGTGCTAAGTAAGTAGAACGAGGAATGGAACGCGGTCTCCGTGATATTTGCATATAATTATTGAAATGGGTATCGATTGTATCACTCATACTGGACATAGTGCATTCAATTCTAGGAACGAACACATGTCACAAGGTGTGTTTTAGCTTAGAACAATGTACAGTAGTAAGTGTACAGTGAACATACTATGTCGGTGGAATTGACTGCGAGTCAGGGGTATGGAAATTGCTCGTGTACGGGGCCACTAACTTGATATATGAAATACTAGCCTAGGTATCAGTCATTTTTAGTGCGACAAATGCCATACTCCTTTTTGAGTTGATTGATTGATTAATGGGGCTTAACGTCTCATATTTGTGCAACAATGGCTAATCGAGACGATGAGCTGGTGATAGTGAAGATTAGAAGATGATGATGAAGAAAAAGTCACATCCGAATCAGAGCCATTGTATTGCGCGTGGGTCGTCATACGGAAGTCCAGCAAGGGAGAGCAGGGCCAAGTGGGAGGAGCGACCTACAGGGGACAGTGGGGGAAAAGGGACAGGGTCTCCTTTCGTCGCCTCTTACGACTAGCAGAGTCACTCTGGGCCTATTCTTCCCCGGGCCCAGACGAGCCCTTTTGAGCGACGTTTAACGTTTCTTATTGTAAGTGTTTAGTGACGCCCCACTTGCAAGTATACAATATCCAACTGCAGGCTTATTTTGTGATACACTGACTACACTCGAAACTCTGCTAGAATATCCTGTTATAGTACTTCTACGAACGCGCTTTTATGTAATTAATTAATTTCATCAACTAATCCCCATCCTTCAGCATGGTACTAAGCTCGGCACAAAGTGAAATTACGGGTAATTATGAATAGTTATTTTTATGTTTGTTGGTTATAGTGACACAAACATTAGTCCGGTGGGTAGTCGCCTGTAGGGGCTTCCCGGAGGAAACTATCAATAGCTACCGCGTGTGGAAATGAAAGAGTGTTTGGAAAAAAGAAGTCTCATATGTGTGTCCAACAACATTATTCACGACGATGAGTGTAAGTGATACATGACGATGTAAATACGCCATTACCCACGCCAGGATTTGAAGTTGAGACACAGGGACAAACCACAGTCAACCATGTCAACGCCTTATAGAAATTGACCTCGGTTACTACAAAATCAAAAATATCTCTTGATCTATTTATCCGTTGAAAATATGAAGTACTCGACGGACGCTTACAGAATATATTGAAACAAGGCACAAGTTTTCTTCGGCTTGATGAGTGTTTGCCGTGAAGTCTACGGCCATTATCATTTCAGATCCATCCCTCTCTTTGAACAACTCTCCCCTATCTTCACCCCAAAACACTGACGAGCCGCGCGTTTAATTTTTCATGAATACTCCTTTCTTTGCTCACCGCCTGTCATTTGATATTCAGTCATCGCTTTGACGAACCAGGGGAAATATTCACCATAACCGAAGGGACACAACTTTTATGGAATCTATTTTTAAAAAATATTGAAAGTTTTACAACTTCGTTCTAAAAAACTTAACAAGAATCAATAGTGTAAAGCGTACGTCACGTGTCGTTCAATTCCATACAGGTGACACCCATTGGTGTTCGTGTTTCATGTTTCGTTATCCAACGAGTACATTAATCTATGTTTTATTGTGTAATATTGATGCATATCTGATTTCATGTTTACATTTCACAAAGATTTTCGCGATAAGGAATGATGATGTGCGAGAACTATATCAATAAACACAACTGCAAATATTATCACGATTATCGAACTGTTTTTTGTACTTAAGCTTCTCGTGATGAGTGTGATAGGTACATACAGAGGCGGACTGGGGGGGTAAGGGCCCCGTACGGAAAAGGATTTTAGGGGCCCCGGAACTTGGCGAAGTTGAAAGGGGTCTGGGGTGAAGCCCCAGCCGCCGGAGGCGAAACCTTTTCAGCCTATTATTTTGTGTAGAATGCATATAAACACGTTTGAAAATCGATGAATGATGATAGTTATGTGGAACAACTTGTTGAACTGTGAACACCACTTGAAAAACGAAAGAAAAAACTTTCCCAAAACTGGCAGTTTTATATTGTATATTTCGAACTATATTGTTTCTCAACCTTCTACAAATATTGACTATACTTGTCCCCTCGCATCTCGTAATTTGTACTCGCAACGATGGAGCGAGATGTATGTGGGGTCTGGGGCGAAGCCCCTGCCGCCGGAGGCAACTTTGCCGAAGGCGAAACAATTTTCTGTCCTGCATGATGCTTTCTGGCCTAAAACGCGTTTTGAGGCGATATCCTACCATGAAAAACAATGAAACTTAAGTCAACATTGCATTTATAATTCCTTACTTAGGATAGAAGTTCGATCCTGTCATTTGAGAAAGGTATATGGCTAGTGCTGCGCGGAATCGGATTTCAGTAGGCGCCGATAGATATATTTTTGACAATTTATTTATTTATTTATTTTTGATGTTTGCTTTTGAAAATTTTGAGCGCTCATAAACACGCGATCTGTCATTTTTCTGGTATAACAAAGTTTACTCGCAAACTATCAAAAGTCACTCTCAAGTTGCGAGCTAGAGAGCAGTAATTTGGAGGATCGTTGTTCCTATTAATTTTTTTAGAACGCATATAAACACGTGTAAAAAATAAAAATCGATAAATGATGTTAGGTATATGGAACAACTTGTTGAACTGTGAACACCACTGTTCAAGAGTAAATTAAAGAAAGAACTTTCCCAACACTGGCAGTTGGATATTTCAAACTATATTGTTTCCCATAAATTTGTTTAGAATGCATATAAACACGTTTAAAAATCGAAACACGACGATAAATGTGTGGAACACATGTTGGACTGTGAACCACTTTGAAAATTAAATTAAAGAAATAACTTTCCCAACAATTTGGCATGTTATAGCCTATATTTTAAAATAAACTAAACGAGGAAAGCGGAAATCTTTGTAGCACTTGTAGGTGGTCTATTTCATACGTTATGTCCCTTTCTACACTGACATGAGATGAAATATTATGCTCTTCTTACTATTTAGTTTCATAATCTATATAGCTTAAGATATTTATTTTCAGGGGTTGGGTGGTGGCCCCCAAGGGGGCCCCCACCCGGGGGGGCCCCGTACGGGTTTCCGTAGTTCCGTACCTGCCAGTCCGCCCCTGGGTACATAGAACATGTGACGCTAGGGTCAACGTGTAATAACGAGATGTTTATCTTAGAGGACGGACAATACTGCTATAAGTCACATCAGCCATGTTATACATGGTCGAATAAGATGATTACACACAGGTAGGTTGAAAACCTCAGATACACTCGTTATCGACGCGTATTGTTGCTCGTACTTTGCAACCTTATAGTTACGTTTAAAATTGGAACACATGCAAACAAATATTCACGGATTGGATTTCTAAAACAATTCAAAGTGATTTAAAAAATGTATTTTATGACTGTTATATATATATAAAGTAATTTATTGAAAATATCACGGTCACACACAGGTGTAAGGCTTCATGTTGCAAACTATAATTAATTTTCTTTTGACACACATCATTAATTTTTACAAATTTGACGATTTGACTACTACAATCTTAATTCTTCCAAAGTTCCAATAATTTCAAATCCTGTGAAGCGTACGAAATCTGCTGCGGTCAATGGTTTGACTATTCGTCTTCCTTTATTCGGCTAGAGATGCACGGATCCACCATGCATGTGAACAAGGCATAGCTGCAAGACCCATCATAATTCCCCCGCAATCTCCACATCAACATGTCGCGGCATTTGTCATCGACGCAAAGCCTTGTTAACCCTTCTAAAAATTGTAACTTTAATGCAAATGGCTTCAAATGTTGGCGTTGAATAATTTTGCCATCACTGTTAACACGATTCACAGTACACAATGCTCACACATTTGTTCGGTTCCTCCGATAACGGGCGGAACAACACGAACTAGCACGAGCACCAAGACAATTGGCTTGATGAAAGAATAAAGATAAGACTAAGAAGTGAATCTGAATAGGGCCGAGAAATAATGGCGAGTTGAAACAGTTGCCGTACTGTTGGCAGTGAGACGAATCGCTGGCAAACACGCTATTGCGCCTATCATTTGGAAACTATAGTATCCTCATTAGGTGCTGTCATTTATTTTTCATTGCAACAATATCAAAGAATGCACGCAAGCTCTGGGGATCATTTCAAATGGCAAACACAAGGTCCTATGCTATCATTTGCTTTGTACTATAGTATCAATGATAAATGGACCTTAATATCCATGGCAGTTGATCGATATTTTGTAGATGGATTCCGAAAGGTTGTAAACAGCCTTTTGAGCAGGAGTCATGTTGTGCGAGTACCTTTAGTCCAATCAGCGTAGATAGTAATTACATAATTTGAATGTTATTCTGATTATATTTTATAAACACTTAAAATAATACATTACTCATAAGAACGCACGTTGTAGTATTGGTTATGCATTATTTATTGTGGCTTACCATACCCAGAACTGATATGGAAGGCTATACTGCAAGGCTGCTAGACCCTTTTCAGCCTGTAGCATTGATGGAAATTTAATAGTATGGTTCCAAGATTATTTTCAATTCGCCGGTCATAGTAATATTTTCCAATTGTATTACACCTAAATAAGTACTAGATATGGCTTAGCGGTAACACGCGAGGCTCTAGTTCGGGAGTCCCTGGTTCGATTCTGCCACCGACAATCCCGACTAAAGTTTTTTCCGAGGTTTTCCTCAGTCGGACAGACGAATGCTGGGATTTAGTCCTTCTCACAGTCCGCAGACATTCCTTCTCAACTATCCAAACTTCCTATAACATACCTAGTTACTGTTAGTCACCTGAAGAGGGGCACATCAGGTAAAGCTGGTGTGCATCCTATGCACAAGTATATTCATACGAAAAATAAATTATTATTGAATTTACATTCTGCCATCTTCCTCATTCGTATGTGCAAGGACAAACACAACCTTAGTTAAATCACGACAAGTTATGAAACTGTTAAGTTGAGCTTCTAATATTATGTTAAGCGGTTTTGTGACGTCACATTCCTCGAACGGATAAAATCATGCAATGTGCTTAGTTTGTTTTTTGTATTATCGTGAATAATTTATCGGAAGTCGGCAATTTTAACTCACATGTCAGTGAATATCAAATCGTGTTATATTTTATTTTATTTTTTACAGAAATGGAGTAAAATTATTTTCAATTTTTGGAAACTAATTAAATTATCGGTTATTACGCGTGAGTCTTTTCAGGTATTAATGGTACGTCAATACAGAGGAAACCTTAACAAATACGTGTTTCAGGATTGCCGTTGGGCTACACAACACCAGCTCTTTGTAGTCCACTGTTCTGTACTCGTCAGTTACGATCAGTTAATCATACATTTCTACGTAACATAGATGGTAAATGAAAGTCAAACCCATGTATATATGCGCGCTATGAGGGCATCAGTATTATCAACGATATTATGGGATTCCGGTAATTAGTACTATCATTTTCGCAGATAATAATTAATAGCCCTGAGCTAATGAACCATATTAGCCAGTAATTTGGAGAATAGCAGACGTGTTAAACTAAATTAAGTTATATTGTCCTATAATTCACGTGCACAATGGTATCTGGGCTAAAAAGCAATATTCATATGAATCAATTATCGATAATAGTTGTTTATACATGCGATCGTGTCTCGTAACGTTTGCTGGGTTTAATACTAGTAGACACAACGGTGCAATGACAACTCATCATCCTGAACCTAGATTCCAGACAGCTGTGCACAAGAAATCCAATATCAATAAACTAGGAATCCTAAATCAACTGAATATCTTACACGGATGGAATTTTCCGGTTATAACAATAACAATCGCAGCATAGCAGCGGCAACCTGCAGATGGCTTTCTTTCAACCGCGCCGCTCGTAGTGAGCAGTCAGTGAGCAGTGTGCCACCCACGTCACTGCGCCAGCCCTGCGACATAAAAACGATGTAAATATACCATTACCATCATCTTTCTTCTCTCGTCTAGCGTGCTTTGACAAGCTATAACATGAATACAACCAACGACATGGAACAAGAATACTTCTTAGTACACAGCCAAATGTCGACACACCGCGAGCTCTTTCATAAGCTATCATGAATTGGGACGCATGTGCATTTGCAATATTTTAGCTAGAACTAATCGGTAAACAATTTAATTTTGTTAGAATTTATTTGTTATGATTATATAGCAATTGTTTCAAACAAACCTTATATTACAGCTGTACGGATATCCGAAATAGTAATTAATTGATTTGAAATATAAAAAGTGAATATAACTAATATAAGAGTAGGTTTCAATTACTTTCCGAAAATTTATTTACAAATAGGGGTTTCAACATATCTTCTAATATAAGAACATATAAAAACACACATATTTTAAAATCGGTAAAAATAAGTGAATCCAGAAATAAGCCGATAACACACGATGACATAATCGATAATAACATCCGATAACATACGATGCCCCAATTTATAAGTGTTTCTAATTGCTATGGATCCCACTACTGCCACACTGACTGTCTAGCATAGTTCCACGTCCAGACAGCTCAGCTGATACCACTGACGATTCACTACGCGCACTGTAACTATATACCACGATTGTTAGCATTGTCTATAGTTTATTCCTTGCGTATCTTTAGCATTCATTCAACAGCTCATTCTTGGCTCCATCCGTCAAAGATAAACACACTATCCCCCCTCCCCGCTCCCCCCCCCACCCTTTAAACGCGATCCCGTAAAGTTGTAGCACGTTTATAAAAGCTCTTGATTTGAACAGGACTTCAAACAGACATAAACATCGGAGTAATATACTCTCCAACATCTGTGACGTATATATGCACACATAATAATAAATCCCTCGCCCTGTTCGTCCATATGACGGAAGTGGCTCAGTGCTAACAAGCGAGGTTATAATGAGAGATCCAGTTCAATTCCAGCCATCGGCAATCTTGACTAATGGTTTATTCAAGGTTTCCTATCGTAAGGTGAGTGCTAGGATTGAGTCGTACAAAGAGCCTTCGGACATTACTTCCCAACTATACTTACACCCAAAACCGATTGAGGTAGCTCAGCGGTAAATAAAAATAAAAATAAATAAATAAATTCACATTTAGAGTCTACCCACTCAGTAACGAAACTGATTTTCAGTGAGGGACTTTAATTTAAAGCGACTAAAACCAACTCTGTAGGCTCCGAACACCATCGACGAGTGAGCGATAACCAATCAAAGATCGATTTTCAAATACGAAACACATGAATTAGTGATTGGACAGTGCGAACACCTGAGGACTGATGCCAGAATCAACAAGGCCAATTCAGAACAACTTTGAATTTACTTAGTGCTTCGTTGACGCGTAAGACGCGAGATTCTAATTCGGGAAGTCGCTGGTTCGATCCCGGCCACTGGCAGTCCTGACTGAATGTTTTTCCTAGGTTTTCCTCAGTCATAAAGGCGAATGCTGGGATTGAATCCTACTTACAGCCCTCGGACATTCCTTCCCAACTATTCAAACACCCTAAATACCTAGTTAGTCACCTGAAGAGGGGCACATCAGGTAAAGCTGGTGTGCACCCAAGAACAGGAATTCATACGAAAAATTATTATTATTGCACCCAAATATACCAGGGCCCCTATTCTATAACGTGTTATTGTATAACCTAATATAAATTCTTCCCGAAAGCAAACTTTTTTACATTACTTTATACTTTACTTTACTCATAACAAGAAATTCGAATTCAGGCAGAATTCGTTTCAGAATTCACAACAAAAAGTTACATAATATTGCCCCAGAAGAGGGCACATATTGCTGTGTACTCTACAGCAGGGATTCCGACAAAATAAGTTTTATTAATATTATCATCCATGTTATGATACCCTACTGACAGAGGTGGCGCAGTAATAACAAGCAAGACTTGAAAAGGAGGTCGACGGGCTGGTTCCGCACACAGGCAATCTTGGATGAAGATTTATCAGTCAGGAAACACACGAGTGATAAAACTTCCTATGGTTGTTAAAAATTGGTGAAACAAATCATTCAAACCAGGTTTGTCAATATTTCTGTCAATTATCTGGAAAAAAAAACTTCGAAAATGCGCACTAAAATTAGAATTTTATAATCATTTATTCATGTGATCGACAAACTTTGTGTAGTAGGGAGGGAATGAAACATCATGCAAAGTTTAAACTTTAAATATAACGTTAAAAAGTATATTTTATTAATAAATATTTGCTCTTAGATCTTTTAAAATAATTGCTTCCATACCAGTATTTCATATTTTTATCCTGTTTGTAATAATATCAGTTAGCTCGATGTGTAAATAACTGCTGTATATACAACTTGTTAGTTAATTGTTTGCCGCATAACAGGACGATTTGCGTATCCGCTTCATTTTTCTGATAAAAAAAACAAAACAGAAATATTAAAAAATATTATGGTATTACAATACATCTAAACAAGCACTGGTAAATTGATATTGGAAACTTATATTTTAATAAAACCTACCTCGGTGGAAGGACTATTACATTAAATCCAGACATAGGCTAATCAAACAATTCACTCGCTTACACAATGTTATGCTCATGCTTATACTAAATCACCAACCCGTAGGCCAAACTCATAAACCCTCGGGTAGTTTATTTAATGAGTTTTATAAATTACATCACGTGACGCGTCGTAAGGAGGATAACATAAACTTACTCACCCTTTCTTCAACCCGGGAAGGCAAATGTCATTTTAATTCATATTCATCAAAGAGCGATAAGCCTCCACGCGTCATTCATCACGACGTAACCTGACAGAAGTGGCTCAGCGTTAACACGCGAGACGTGGCTGCTGACGACTGCTGGTTTGATTCCCATCGCTGGCAATGATTCACGACGCGTTTCGCGAGCCACGAGGCGAACGCAACAACCCCCCTCCGCGCAACTCAATTATACCCTATATAGTTGTATAGGGATATAAAAAAGAGTAATACATCAAATAAAGAGCAATGGAAAGTAGTGAATGTTTGCAAATTGGCAGGGATATACTAATTTGTTTCTATACTAGAATTTAAAGATGTGCACACTCAAAAAATTATACACATTATAGCCTTTTTTTTTAAAATTATTTCCTAAATTACTACATATCGCATGTTGAATGGTGTTAGTTGTTTCTGTATTGCTCAGACATCTCGTAAGCCTATGTAGGACACTGTTTCATTTTGAATATTGGTACAAGTAAGTAAAATAGAAAGATTTTCATCTACACATCCCAGAGACATACATCATAATTATATATTTTCTAAAGTAACTCGTGTAATTTATATGTAGTCAATTCCATTTAATGGCATATTCATGGAAAAATCACTGTTTTTTACCTTAGAAATTGAGAGAATTCATACGACCACATGTTCTATATTTAAAGGCTTTGCAATGTTAATTGTAAAGTTATGATCTAAAGTACATTCCGATAGTAATATCGATGAAAATCGATGACCTATATTGCGGCACATTCCCGTGGATGCATTAACTAAATTGGTTAGTCTGCAACTATAGAATGTTGAATTGAGGACGATGCTGGTTTAGGGTTCAACGTTGATGATTCACCTATGATTATGCTCTGTTTAGCTACAGAACTAATAAACCAACGCTGGCGATTATAGGCACCACTGGGCTTCAATTGACTTAACCACACTCAGGTTCACTCATCATAACGCCACACAACTTAGCTGTGTTTAATTGGCTGAGCTAACTAATTGTGCTCTATAAAGTCCGTTTCATCGGTTTTGTAAAAAAATAATTTTAATCAGACAATTAAGTTAGCTTGCAATACTTATCACACACCAGAACTGTATTTAATTTAAATAAGAATACATTGCACACATTAAGTTGTGTTACGAAGTGAAGTTTTCTGTAGAGCAGCATAAACTTCCAGTTAACCAAACACATTCACATAGGTTGAAATGATTTACAAAATGACAAGTAACAGGGACAAATACATCTAGGAAAATGTATGAAGGCACAATGTTGCAGAAATTTGTTCATCTTGCAAATGGCCGTCGGGGGAGTCTGCTATACATGATCTCTGGTACTTGACCTTCTAGTTTAGTATGATGCAAGCTATAGGTATCGAGTAATAATGGCGTGACGCAGCCTCGGAACCTCAGACAATATCCATTACACGGATCGCTCCTTGATGGTATTACCCTTTCTCCATCGACTCTTGGCCCATTAGCGGGTAACAAGTCAACTGCCTGTGGCTGAGGCCGGTGACATGGTATCTACTTAACTTAATGAGCCTTGCAGAAAGGTCGCAGGGACAATATTTCTGATGGAAGACGAAAATAATGTTTTATGTGCATTTACCGCAGCGACAATAAAAACTGATTCCAAGCAAAAAGGTTTGTCTCATTTTTCATTTGTTTATCCTCACTATATAAAACCCTTGCAAGCTCTACTCGTTCTTTGGAGACATGTACCAGTAAATTCAAACAAAATTGGATTCGCGTATACAAGTATTGTTCAATTTCTTCATTTTCATTGTGAGTTACCAACTCGGAATTAAATTATTAATGGTCACAGGATGAAGATGCTACAAGTAACAATATTATCCTTGAAAAGATTTTCAACAATCAAGATAGGTCTCACTCACAACTAATTTAAAAGCATTTTCAAGGTTTATGCTAAAACTACATTGTGAGTGTTATTCACTTTGTAGTTATGTGGCTGAATCTAAGTTGTCCCGTGAAAAACCTGTTCTTCCCAGAAATACATGGGTTTCAGTCGTCTGCCAGCAGTCGTGTGAGCTTGAGATCTGAATGTTTTTTTAAATATTATATACACTGCAGAACCTTGTTTAACGCAGAATACTTGTTTAACGTCGCAGGTGTAATTATTTTTGTAATCAAAATTAATTGTTATATATAAAATATGACATATTTTACATTATGTACTACACATTGTGTATTACATTTATATGTACATGGTATTTGAGAAATAAGCAATCTGACCCCCTTTGTGAGAGAGCGTATCGGCCTATGTGATACAGAAATTGATTATAAAATCCCCCCACCCCACCCCTTTACTGATAACATGAAACAGCTGCCCATTAACAATAACTTTGTTTGTGCATGTTACTTCTTGAGCTGAAAGACAGAACCATTCAGAAACAGTTTTCACCGTAAAATAAGCAATACTTTTCTCACATGTATTTTTGTTCATTGTCTAGCCCTGTGATCGAAACGTGTCAAACGTTTCCCTGAAAATGAGAAGATTGGTGTTCAAACCTCAGTAGATTGGATTTACTGTATTTATATCACAGATAAAAATAAAAACAATAATTATGGAAATAATAATATGAATTACCGTTGTTATTATGGCTTAGTTGTTTTGGTAATAAGCATAAATTCCTGTGGTGGCTATATATCTCCGTAGAGCAAAAATGTGTTGAAACAAGAATACGGAATTATATAATACTGTTAGTGGGCCTACTATTATTGGTATTAAAAACGCAAAGTGATTTTTGGACACAATATCAAGTGCATGGTTTGATTTATTGTGTAAAGTGGTGAATATATCTTCAAAACTAAGAAAAAGATAGACGACTGAAACTGGTAAACACACATTTATCATTGTTATGGTTTAACTCAAAGAAAAGAAATTCTTTAAAGAACGTGGTATTCACAAAAAGTCAAGATACTACAGGATTTCTCTGTAAAAAGAAGATTTTTCCTCTCTTAATTCACTGACTTGTGGATAGCCTAAAAACATAAATTCAAAAAGAATAACCCCTTTCTTTTCGAAGACAAACTTCCAACAACTATGAAACGATTTGTCTGTGATTGTTGTATCACAAGACTTGTTTACGATTTTTTCTTTTGAATCAATGCATTCTTCTATTTCACCCTTAGAGAGAGGTTATTAATGCACGCCACTGCCGTTACAAATGCACGCCACTGCCATGCTAGTATTGGTCATATCATTGGAATGGTAATAACCATCATGCTGCCATCTTGCATCATATTCCAACTTATTCCTGTTAATACAATGTTAGAATACTCCCACACACAGGATCCCGATCCTAGGTGGGTTTCTTTCCTTTTTTATAATGTTCTGTAGTGTATATACTTTAAAATGTTCTGTACTTAATATATTTCATTACTGTTTTCACTTACTGTACAAAGAAGACAATAAAGTTCTATTCTATCTTATTTTATTCTATTCTATATAGGAGAACTTGTTCATACGTATATGTTTGCACTTACAACATTATAAATAGAGTAAATCATGTTTCAGAATGTATTTCTTTTGTGTTGACCATATTCATATAATTCTTATTTACAAAGAAGAACAATAAATATAACTATACAATCAATGGTGAAATAATCAGAAAATTAAAAATATTACGAAACAACAAAACAAATGCACCATTATTATTATTTTATTGTTGTTGCAATATTGAATATTTCAACGGACAATTACGTTTGAGGATATCACTCTCATTTAACCTTTCTCGTGCAAGTTGATGACCATATTCGATTAGAATTGCTTGACAATTTGATATATCGTTTCAACGCATTCTAGGTCCAGTGAACGGCAAACAATAGCATACGCCTTATGTGTTCTTCATATTCATTTCATTTGGCCATTTACTGACACTTTTTATACTCAGTGAAAAAAACGAAGATAAAAATTATCTACGTAGTAGACACAATAATTGTGTCTACTGTACAGTATGTAATGACTGTAATGTATGTCTACTAACATTAATTATAACTGGTAGGTTTTGATGATTCTACTACAATACAATTACAACACTCCGATTAGGCACTTCCTTGGGACATACGAGCTGGTGAATCGGGGACTCAATGTCCAGCCCTTGAAACAGTAGAATGGGTCGCTACGAAAATCTGTTATTTTTTATTTTGTTTTATTTATTTCTTTTTTATGTACATTACACAATGTGATATTTTTCTTGTACATGTCAAATTACCTGAAGCAATAATCATAGGTTTGTGGTGGCTCAGGTTTACACCTATATTTTAGATAACAGTGTACATCGACTAAAATAAATATTAATTACAAAATTTAATGCAATAAAGTAAACTGAAATCAAAATACGTGTAATTCGTGTACAGATATAATTGAACCTCGCTTCTTCTAAATTGACCCGTTTCTATTAACACCAGTCCAAATGATACACTACTGAAACATTTACATAATATATTCAATGTAATCAGTAATCACATTCATTCCCAGTCGTTGTGTTATACATGTTGTGAATCATATTTCAACGATAAAAACTTACTAAGTTATCCATCATTCACGCATGAGTTATGATTAAAATGTCTGCATTTCATTTGACTCACAAGTCTTGATCTTTACCTCATAGGAACTAAATTCAAAAACGCTTTTTATGTTATTCCAAGAAATTTGTCAAAGTATTCATATTTTCGAGAAATTCGCACAAAAAAGTGACTATTGGAAAACTTGATTTACATTCACAGTGATGTTGGCCGTACCTTCACAACATCCAACAAGTAGCGAGTATACTCTTGCAGTACACAGAGAGATAAGAGCTATTAGGGTAAGCAAAGTAAACTAGCATGGAACGCCGCGTCTGGCGGTGGTCACTTGGACTGAAACGGATAATAGTTAGTGCGTTATTATTGACCCGCCATTTAAATATTTACAAATAAGTTGATTACAAAAAGAGAAATATTAGCCAAGTATTCCAGTGCTTACTATTCCTTCTGAAATATGACTCGATCTCAAAATTTTCCCCATACGCCGTAGTAATTCATGAATTTCCTGGAGGTCCCCGTCTCAGGCAACTAAGCTTTCACAACGTAAACACGGAGTGCGCCACGCGTCAAATTCCAGCAAACAATGCCCAAGGTGAATGGAATGTCAACAAAGATGGCGCATACCGGATATTGCTTCTGTTCTAGGGGTATATTGTCAAGGAGATTGGTCAAACGCGCAACGGAAGGAGGCATATCTGTATTGAGGACGCGGAATTACTGGAGTAGTCTTGCTCCGTCGGTTAGCCAATATAGAATGCTCGCAGCGCAGTGTTCAGCGCGCAAACAGAGGCTGGCTTTATCTGCAGCCGCATGTCAGCCCATGTAAATAGCGACTCATTTCGCCTCTACACTCTTCAGTTTAGTAATAAAGCCGACTCGAGTGCATCACAGACTTTTACCGTTATGTTTAATTCCCGAAGGCAAACACGAAGGAGTGGAGTGAAATATTAAAAACTGTATATCCAAACACAAAGGGTAAGATTGCAGTCAAAAAGCATCTCAAAGTACAAGAGCCGAGAGCCTTTAGCTTAGTGAAACCATTGGCGCAACCAATAACAACAGCTACAAACATAAATTAAACGGTATTGCATTTCTGTCAACCAGAACAAAGAAACACATAAAGGAAGCTAAACGTCGTAAGACGTTGGGTTTAATTTGCGCTAACCGAAAAGTCTTGGTTGCTGTTGGCAACCACGATATTAAATTGCAATTAGTTTTGAAATATACCCAAAGTCGCAATATTAATCATTTTCAGGAGCTATGTGATGAATTAGGGCACTGACGATTGCGCAATACAGCATAACCGACCAATCTTCCATCACCTCTTGTCAAAACTGAAACTAATTAAAAAGTATGAAAGGAATGTTCCTCGTTTTGTGTCAGGTTGTCATTTTCAAAATTTCAGGAGTGTCTACTCTTTTCTTTTGGCTGACATGGTAGCTTTTAAGACGGGGAGTGTCAGAGTTGGTTTACCGAGATCAGAGAGTCCTGGAAGTGAGTTTGTCGCCGAGTCAAGTCAAGTCGTTATCGGTTTACTACTCAGCCCTTGTTAAAAGGCCACTCGCACGTGCCTTCGCCTTCGCCTCCACTTGACACGGAGAAAAACCGGCAAAAACGTTCAGATTTCATAGTTTGAAATGTTGGGGTTCGTTGTGCTGTGTGAACACTAGAGATATGTGTCCAAGTGGAGAAAGCTTTGTAATCAGTGGCTTAAGATATCGTGTTCGTTGAGCCTTCTTATCAAAAACATCGTGATTGCAAACGTCTTACTTACAGCCTGGCGTGACATTCATTCCTAACATTGATAATTGGACATTACGTGGCATATGTTAATTATAAATTATACAACACTTAATATACCTACATTGTTGTAATGCACAAATAAAACCCACATAATATGTAAATTATATTCAAGTCGAAATTGTAACACTTATTTATATTATATTGTTACATGATCCCTTCGAATGTTCCGCCACAAGACTATAGCAAGTCCAACTATTCAACCAACCTGTATAACATGCATGAAAATCCTCACAAATCAAGCTGAATCTGAATCTGGTATAATATATCCTTACCGTTTTATAGAATCACTGGCACATATTACAGTAAATCTATCATATCAATACAAAGTGATGGACCCGATATTTTTAATTGGTTTTCTCGCAAAACATTCACCATGCACAGCTAAAATGCAAGACAACTTTAGCTTAAACTGTATGTTGTTAACGACTTAAAAAAGATAAGCCTGTTTCACTTCCCAATGTGTGAGTGTGAGCTATTTTACAAGTTCAATATAATATATGGCGTGATTGTTCACTTGTGCAAACACGAGCTTAGCGTATACCGCTACACAGAGGTTCTTGCTTCCATGTGTGGCTTGTAATACCGCACCCCAAAGTTCTAAACTACCTCCTGTAGAATATTGAATACGGGAACTATCAGAAAACGGCCTAATTGCACCCTTATCCTAACCCTTGCAATCACTGACCGCTTAACCATAAAGCCGATACGACGGAAACTAATCTAGCGTAGAGATATGGGCGAGAGTACAATGCTATTAGATGTCTCACTCTCATTTCTCGTCCACCTTCTTTGAACACATTTGAACACATTAAAACAGATTTTGCTCTTTAAAAAACACGTATTTGAATATATATTACCTTGGAACTGTATTGGACGACAGGTACGTGTACCTAAATATGTCTTAATACATTTGCGAACAAGATGAATCAAGATTACTTTTTTCATTGTGTTCTGATTTGAACAATCCCGGATCGCATATTCTTTAGTGAAATGATGTTTTGGCAGTCACTCTTGTGTGTTTGGAGCTGTGCTCTTTTCTGCCAACCCCTATTCAATTCACTATTGTAATGAATACAAATAATTAATAAATAAATAAATTATTTATTACTCTATAGTATTTGTCTTTGTTTTTTGATGTCCGTATTCCTTTTCCGTTGAAATTATTAGTCGTTTTTATTTAAACTTTAATATATTTTACTTCATTTTTGTTCATTTGTTTTATTATTTAGTTCCAGCTCGCTTATAATTCCAAGAATTTATAAAATTACTTTTTTAGCCTTTAGATATCGTGTTCTTTTTTTACTTTAGTTTTGTATTGCTTGTAATATTTGATATTACAGCTCTGTAAATAATTTTGAAATGATCTTAATGAGACAGATAATAAAAATATTCAACGTTATGGATAATTTAATCTTGTTAGATCTACTTTTTTATTTATATCAATGTATTATATTGTGCAGAGCAATGGATTTCATTGGAATTATTCTAATGATAAATAATCCTATATCGCATTGATGTTTTAGTAATAAACATAAAATAGTACGGTACTGTTGGGAATGCATAGTAATAATTGGGTGATTAGAGAGTAATTACTTTACTACTATTAGTAATTTAGTAACAATAGTAAAATAATGTAAAATAAAATATATTCGTGGTTCAACGATTTATAATGCCATTTCACTTCCCTCAATAGTGCGTCGTTTTATCAGGATGATTATAAATCTTAACTCTCCCACGCTCAAACTTTCTGATCTGACATCGGCATCCAGATAAACAGTCGTCTGCCAATCACGTGACAACAACATTACAACGTGTTTAGGTATACGTAACGGCAGTACAACAAGACAACTAGTCTCGAACACTTCCTTTTCTCGTAAAGCCGACCAAATGTAAAACATTAGTAATCAAATTATATTATGCGTAGCTCCAATGAATAAAAGATAACATAGAATTATATTTGTTTAATAAATTACTAACATATTATATTACCGAAACAAAACAATTACTGTATTTGCAGTCATTATGAAAAAGCTTTGCTTTTGCAACTTATTGCATTCTACCACATATTTATTAAAAATTATTCAAATCCAATTAGGCGTAGATTATTTTACCTTAGTCTTGGGTAACTAGAGGACGGGACGACGGGTTTTACTGTCCAGACGCTGATAACATGAGAGGTAGGTAGGCTGCCGTACCCACTGAGATGCCTTGCTATTTTCTACTTATATAAATAGCCAATCAGTTACATCGGATGCATTATAAAATTTACAATACATAAACACAACACAATATATTAAAAAGGCTTTTGCGGCAGCGTCTCAGACTGATTCAATGACTGTGTCTCTACAAGAACTCTCAATATTTACTATGCGAATACTTCGAAACGTAAGCGTTTAAATAATGGGAATCAGTGCGGCGTATCCGAACCGCCAATATGAAACAACATTACAGGTTATTATCACGGCATAAATTTGCTCTTTATTATCTTTTCATCCATAACGAGTGAAATATTTGTTATAAATTTCAGTTTACAGCATTTTCAGTGTTTTTTTCCATTATAGCAATCGAGACATGGAGTAAAGCGGGTTGCTTTGTCCTTGTGCGTCACAGGTCAATGTAACATGTTAAAGATAAAGTAGATAAAGTAGACAAATAGACCACACATAACATGAAAACGATTCAAACAAGTCTACTATTTTATTTGAAACGATGCGATCAGAATGGCATTTTTTCGGGATTGTGTTTGACCCGGCACCTCCACCAAATTCCAATATCCAGGCAAATGTAACAAAAACTAAAACAACAATCTGTTTGAACCATTTGTCGCACTCAAATATTTGAGTGTTCGGTGTTATCGATTTAAAAGTAATGCATAAATCAGCTTTACGACAAGCCATGTGTCACATGCTTTGACATTATTACAAAACTAGGAACCCATTGTAAAAGTAACATTAAAACATTATTCTAGATTTAAGTACTACCTTAGTAAGTTTTATAAAGGCTCAATAACTGAAAAATGTGCGTTGATGATCCACTAAAGCTTACTTTCCCAACTGTGGATTAACTTATAAATATTGAAATCAAACACCACACGAACAATAACCACGATCATAAACATAAAACAATAACCACACTGCGTACCGTTTTCGAGAGCTCGGAACTCTTCGTCAGAGGCAAAGACCCCCCCCCCCCCCTCCCGCATCACCTTGAGTGTCCTGAAGTCTGAGGAAGAGAGCGGAGCTCTAGAAAATTTACGCTTTTTGGTATTTTTTTACGTTTATGACCATGGTTCTGTTCGATTGGGTATGAAGGTCCTCCTTGAAAATCAGTTTTTGTAACTGAGTGGGTATAGACTTTAAATACAAATTTATAAATGTATTTATCAAGATTAAAGAATTACCGGATGTCCATTCTTACGTAGTTCTCTTAGTCTTACATATAAGTGAATGTGTTTTTACATTAGAATACTTCTTGGGTTTAGAGGATATATCAAATCAAACTCGACATATTATATTATAAGCTACGCATAACGCAACTGAACAATCGGGTGGGATAATTTCAAGTATGTAATTAACATATAGCGCGTTATTTATATGACTTGTTTAGTTGATAAAGGAACGGTGCTAGTGGTGCTAGTTTCAAACAGCCAAAAACTCTCTAACTCGAAGAGATGTCGACAAAGATATCATACTATCCTTTATTTATATAATTCGACGAGTGTACATGTGAATATAGTTCAATTGTTGAATGAATATATGTATTTATTTATAAAGTTTCTTAAAAACTGTTGGAAGTAATCATGTGAAAAATACATTTTAAGGTAATGGCAATCAAATATCGTTTATTTATGTCAATTCACACGTCACTGTGAAAATCCGCATCTGCAGTTGTAAAGTGTGATTATTGATCCTATTGTAGTGTAGCATTCAATTTGTATTTATCTTATATGATATAATATACAATTTTAAATCAGAAATTGTTTTAAAAAACCTTGGCACAGGTACCGATTTACATAATTGTCGGGTAAAAATGCTACAACCACAAAATAATTCTCTATGACATTTGAAACAGGTAATTATGTTTAATGTTAGACAATTATGCCCCGCCATTTGCGGGAAGGTTATTATTTTAGTCTGGTTAGCTGACAGAGCAAGCCGTGATTTACATTTTCGTAGCAAGTGTACATTAAGCGACGGAATGTAAACGTAAAGGAGCAATTTCCTTGCTTCTTAATAAGCACTAATTTGCAACGTTAACTGGGTTGGCGTCCCGGCCCGGCCACCGCGCTTCGTGCTAGTTAACCTTCTTAGGAATCCACTGTGAAAAGTCAATACTTCCAGGTTTCTAGTTTCTGCTGAGGAGCTGAGTTCGATCAAAGTATTTTCACTTGTTCAGCAGAAAGTATCGCCGTACAAATCTGCATATTTTGTTACATTCGTATGATAAACAACATAGTGTTTATGTTAACATAATGTTCGCTGTTTTGTGCAAATGCAAATTTTCACTTTATCTGCAGTGAAATACGTTTGTATATGCTGCGCGCTATATTATTGGAATTTATATAAATTCATTTTACCCCCATTTCTAATTTGTCTAAATGCTTGAATCGCACATTTATAAAGTAGACAAATAATTTCAAACTTAAGTTACTGGCTACTGTTTTCATTTAAACTATCATATGTATTTACTTTTCTTTAAATACCTTTTAATTACAGGAAATATTTATTTTCTGTAATTTGTTTATAATTTGTGTTAGTATTTGTATTATTTCCTCGATGCATACAAACATATCCTGAAGCTTCCGTTAGATGTAAAATATACATACATGTAAAATAGCATGGAAATTTATCCGTACGCGTGCGTGTGTGTCTCGTTACACAATACACAGCAAGACGACTTACAATGAGTCAAAATTAAATTACTGCACACGGTATATGCAGTTTAAAATAGTTGTACAATTTAGTTTTTTTCCAAGATAGTCACAATTAGTCCTTTGCATAACGCTCGAAAAAGGCCTGCTCGGTATAAAATTTGGGTCAAAGGATGACATATATCAAATGAAAGCTTGAGATGAGTACTTTTCAAAAAACCATGATATACTTCTAGCAAATCCAGCTTTCTATGTCAAAACCAGGGTCAAAGGTCAAATTTGTAATTTATTAAATAATTTTTAATTAAATAACAAAAAAAATTTGCAAGTTTAAAAATACTCTTTTAGTAAGATAAATGTATAAAAATTATTAAAAAAAAAATTTAATCACCTACTTACCTTTTTTGACCTTGATTAGGGTCAATTTCCTTAAAATGGGTAATTTCTAAAATTTTCTTCGATTTACTGGCCAATATTCATTATATCAACGTACTTACTCATTAATACGTTAAAATGAATAGTTCTTATTGTTATCAGATTGTTTTCACGGTATTCATTAAAAATGGCGGTCAAAGGTCAATAGGTAAGTATCGTCAAACTAGGTCTAGAAACTAAAATATTACTTGTGGGTACTCTAAAGACGCAGAATTTTAACTGCAATTACAATAACGAATAATTATATCATGTTTTAATCGTAAGAGAATGTAATTATCATAAAACTACTTAAGATTGTTACTGAATTTCTAATTAATGTCCTCAGACGTCAGGGTATTCTTGAATGGGTGTGCAACTGCAACAAAATACATTTTTAGAAAAGAGCATGACCATGCTGAGATACGTGATATAATACTAGTATTATGTTATATCTACCTTAGCAGTCACTGTCCAAGTTGTCAGATTAATCACCTTCTGACTCACTGGAATTCTCATGCTGGCTACTGGTACTGGTACTGGTATTTGTACAATCCTTCAGCTTACAAGCGTGGGTACACTTTTATTGATTGGCCAAACACTCACATGTCGGCATCTTGCAAACACGGCAACAGTTACAGGCTAGGAGATCCATAACGGTCAAAGGTAGCTACTGGAGTTCCAATCATCCACTCGTTGCTCAGATCTCCTTCTGCCGTGGTTTCCCATCCATAGCCACGCGGATCAGGAAAATCAGGGTTGGCGTCCAAACAACGTATCCAGACCGCTGTTTGGTGGTTAGCTCGCAGCCGCAGGATTTGAAGCAGTAGACAATCGTTTCAAGGTGGTAGCTGATTAGACTTAATATTATCACATTTACTTTTAAAAAGCTCGAAGGGCAGCTGGTTGACGCTTGACTACCAAAAATCAAACACACTTCGAAGATGTGTAAAAAGTAAAAACTAGTGAATTCGTTGGGATTCGAAGTATGTAATACCCTCCCTGACCTCCTTGCACTGGTTGTGACAAAGTTTGGAATTCATAGTCGGCCACTTCACCTTGAGGCACCCAATGTTGCTATGGATATGTTTTCGATATGGGAAATGACATGTATGAAACTGTTACCGTGTTAACAACGGGCGCATCTAGGTGTACAGGACGACTATGAGTTCCAACCTGAGTGAGCTCATTCAGTGGTAAAGGGAAAAAAAGAACTTTGAATATCGTGAGAAAAAACCCGCATTTCTGTGTCAAGCTAAGCAAGATGGGTCAGGACTGGAGAGTTTCTATCGATGTCATCAAAAAAACTCGAAGAGTTTGTCTGTAAACTCTGCTGTTTGACCACGACTCTGTCATACGTCAACCTGCTGCGCTACGAGCTTTTTAGAAGTGTGATGATATGAAGTCTAATCAGCTACCACCTTGTAACGATTGCTTACTGCTTCATATCCTGCGACTGTGAGTTATCAACCATACACGATCTATTGATACGTTGCTTGGAAGCCAACCCTGATGTTCCTGATCTGTGTGGCTATGGATGGAAAACCATGGCAGAAGGAGATCTGAGCAACGAGTGGATGATTGGAACTCCAGTAGCTACCTTTGACCGTTATGGATCTCCTAGCCTGTAACTGTTGCCGTGTTTGCAAGATGCTGACCTATGAGTGTTTGGCCAATCAGCTGAAGTGTACCCACGCGTGTAAGCTGAAGGACTGTCCAAATATCAGTACCCAGCATGAGAATTCCAGTGAATCAGAAGGTGATTAATCTGACAACTTCAATTTTTAGTGATTTTGACCTTAATTTTGACGACTAGACAGTGACTGCTAGGACATATATCATATTATACTATCATACCACGTATCTCAGCATGGTCATGCTCTTTTCTAAAAATGTATTTTGTTGCAGTTGCACACCCATTCAAGAATACCCTGATGTCTGAGGACATTAATTAGAAATTCAGTAACAATCTTTAGTAGTTTATAAGTTATATGATAATTACAATCTCTTACGATTAAAACATTATACTGTTATTCGTTATTGTTATTGCAGTTAAAATTCTGCGTCTTTAGAGTACCCACAAGTAATATTTTAGTTACTAGACCTAGTTTGACGATACTTAGCTATTGACCTTTGACCGCCATTTTGAATGAATACCGTGAAAACAATGTGATAACAATAAGAACTATTCATTTTAACGTATTTATGAGTAAGTACGTTGATATAATGAATATTGGTCAATAAATCGAAGAAAATTTTAAAAATTACCCATTTTGAGGAAATTGACCTCAATTAAGGTCAAAAAAGGCTAAATAGATAATTTAATTTTTTTCAAAGAAATATAATACATTTACCTTACTTAAAGTGTATGATTAAACTTGCAAACATTTTTTATTATTTTATTAAAAATTATTAAAAACATTACAAATTTGACCTTTGACCCTAGTTTTGACATATAAAGCTGGATTTGCCAGAGGTATATCATGGTTTTTTGAAAAGTACTCATCTCAAGCTTTCATTTGATATATGTCATCCTTTGACCCAAATTTTATACCGTCATTCTCGTTATGCAAAGGACTAAATGTCTGTAAGGGATCTTTTAATGTTTTCACTTCCGCCCCACACACGCTTGTAGCGACAACCTTATGACACAACATCTTGTGTTCAAATTCCCTCTGTCTGATTTATGTATATATGAAAATATTCATTTTATGTTTGTTGCCATGCCTTATTCTCTTCTTGGGAGATAATATTAATATTCTTCTTCTTCGTGTTGAATGTTATGTTAATCTTTCCTTCCATTTCACATTATTTCGGTATCATTATAAGCATTCATGCATTAAGATTTATTCATACCATCTTCATGGTGAACAGTGTATAGTATGTTATATAATTTGTTGTACAGATAATTTTTTTTCAATTCTTAAATAAGTGTTGCTATGGTTCATGGCGTACATACAAATCAATGAAGACGACAAACTAGAGTCCCAGTGTCATTGTATAGTTCTTTCAGTGAGAACCTAGAAAAGAATATTTGAAAAAAACAGAAACAAACCCGCTCTATTTTACGAAATTTGAAGTGACTAGTGAGGTTCAATTCAGATTATGCATGGTATTTCTTAAAATCCTTTTTAGCAACAGAATTTTAGCTGAAATGAAATTGTGTTAATATAGATTATTTAGTAATTATTATAGTTTTAAGCCAATGATAGTAAGTCACATTCATGTGGTATGGGGCTTGCCCTACTCTTTACTATCATCATCTTGTTCTGACTTGTATGTTATGTATTATGTCATCACATTTTGAAATAAATAATAATAATAAAAGGTTAAAAGTTTAACATCGCAAAGGTTTGAAAAACTAGGTTAGTTAGTACTGTACAAAGGAGATATTATCTATGTGCATTAAATTATTCTTTGTGTACAATATACCGTTACAAGTTCCACAAGGTTTTATTAGAGATAAGAGATGACTAACTAACGTTCATGAAAGGGAACCATGATGGAATGTGATCTGATGTTTCAAAAATATTGTGTCAGGTTTAATGGTTCCTATTCTACTTCTCTGAACTAGATATACATACGAGCATAGTTTAATACCCTTGCGTTGCCGTTTTATACGTACGCTGTGGATTTGTAACATATATCACGTTTTTATTTATGCATTTATCTTCATAAAAATAAATCAAAACAATTATAAAACATGGCTTTGTAGGCACATTTTTCGAGTTTACATCTTTCGACTAGCATACTGGTTCAGATAGACATGTTTTAACATGTTTTCCAGAACACAAGCAAGGAATGACAAATAAATCAGACAAATTGACAGGCAAACCTACCATGGAAATACCAAATACCATGTAAGCGAATATCGCAATTAGCATCGTTCGTCGCTTGTTGAAAACAAAACAAAATTTACGTCTGGTAATAATAATAAAAATGATAATTTCTCGTAGGAACACTGAACACGGGCAATTCATATCTATAGTTGCGAAGAAGATTCTGAGGGCTATTAGCATGACTTAATCCCAGTATTTGCCTAGTGACTGAGGATTAGAGAAAAACCTTCAGTCAGGTTTGCCGGTAGCGGATATCGAATCGGCGACCTCCCGAATAACAGCCTCATGTGCTACGCACTGAGCCGCATCTGTCGGTAATTTTGAAAATAAGTTAATTAATACGCATGGATAACGTTATATATTCATTTTTTCATACGAGTGTTTTTCTGCAGTAGGCCAAATATAATATGATATACGAAACAAAACTGTATCTAATGGTAAAATGCTGATTATTCATCAACATGAAACAGAAATAAGCCAGTAACAGTAACGGCTGTTTCGACATAGTTAGGCCACTATCAAAGAAAGCCTCCTAGAGGCTAGAGCGTGTGCATTCAAACCTACCCTGACATGAAGAAGGGCATAGTCCTACTCATGATTAGATCTTGGCGTTTTGTTCGCGTTCAGCACTATATTATTGGCATCAACTTTTCAGCAGCTTATTGTTTATTGTTTATTGTTATATAATAGCCATAGAGTGTTACATGGAAACATATATTAAGTTAGACTGCGTTTCTAACGTAAGTTAGATTCTAACTAAGAATAACAATTAGCTTTACAGCGAGTGAAATCTTCAAGTGTACCCACAAAGCTCATATTAAATGAAAATCACTGTGGTGAGAATGATTATATTTATTTTTGGTGTACACGCAACCAAATAAGTAACTAGCACTTAGAATATTCTTCTTGGATAATAATATGTGCAAAATTGTAGATAACATAAAAATAAAAGTCTTATATCTCAGTTTTGAAATATTTGTACGAAGAAAGTTTCCACCACCGGTGATTTTGTGAAGTTCCATTGTACTGTATATGAGGTCGCAGAACGAAACATTGTCTTCAGCCTATGTCTTAGTGAACGCATAAATGGTTTATATTAACACCAATATACTATCGTCGTTATATAATATACAAATTTACCACGTATCACGAGCCAAGTTGTTACATAACAAGTCGTTTTTAACTCCTCGCAATTGATATTAATAAACTTATTTAATAATGTATTTTATAATGTGTCCCGTCAGCCCACGAACTCTTACTCGTTGTTTATAATTGTAAATTAAATGCATAGTTAAAAGTCTAGTTTTTACGTTTATACTTAGTTAAATATATAACATTATTCAGTACTCCGCACACCAGATTTTATACCTACTGACTCACAAGATAAATTTCTGTCAGAAGGTATAGATCAACGTAAAAAAAAAATGTATTGTTTGTATGTATGTATGTATGTATGTATGTATGTATGTATGTATGTATGTATGTATGTATGTATGTATGTATGTATGTATGTATGTATGTATGTATGTATGTATGTATGTATGTATGTATGTATGTATGTATGTATGTATGTATGTATGTATGTATGTATGTATGTATGTATGTATGTATGTATGTATGTATGTATGTATGTATGTATGTATGTATGTATGTATGTATGTATGTATGTATGTATGTATGTATGTATGTATGTATGTATGTATGTATGTATGTATGTATGTATGTATGTATGTATGTATGTATGTATGTATGTATGTATGTATGTATGTATGTATGTATGTATGTATGTATGTATGTATGTATGTATGTATGTATGTATGTATGTATGTATGTATGTATGTATGTATGTATGTATGTATGTATGTATGTATGTATGTATGTATGTATGTATGTATGTATGTATGTATGTATGTATGTATGTATGTATGTATGTATGTATGTATGTATGTATGTATGTATGTATGTATGTATGTATGTATGTATGTATGTATGTATGTATGTATGTATGTATGTATGTATGTATGTATGTATGTATGTATGTATGTATGTATGTATGTATGTATGTATGTATGTATGTATGTATGTATGTATGTATGTATGTATGTATGTATGTATGTATGTATGTATGTATGTATGTATGTATGTATGTATGTATGTATGTATGTATGTATGTATGTATGTATGTATGTATGTATGTATGTATGTATGTTCTTTATTGGGGTGAATTGAGCTTTCGCTCTTTACATTCACATTAATACAATAGTATAACATATAATAAACAATAAATAAAACTAAACTACACTAAACAGCTAAACTTTATTAAATTAAGATCAAGACAAAAACAAAGATACTTATAATTAGGCTATAAGTTATATAAACAAAATTATAGATTATAATTATGAGATAAAGATAATTAAGATAATATTAATACAATAATATAAAAATATAATAAACTATAAAGTAAAGTAAAATCCATATTGTTTTGTAATATTATGTGGAAACTGAATAAAACAATTGAATTGAGGTATTCGTAGATTGTGCAATTCTTTGCTACAGCGCAGTAGCAAAGCTATATATCTGGGGACTATAATATGGTCCCTTTCAATTTCATTTGAAATGTAAATATAAAACAATAATCTTTATAACGAGCTAGAATTCCCCACTTACTCATAATTAATGAAAGCCACTGTGGTGAGTGAAGGGCTTTATTTTTGTTTAGATGCAATAAAGGTGCACCGAGCACTTAGAATTTGTTTCTTAATTGATTAGTTTTTTTTAACAATGATAGAAAACACAAACTTAAATATATTTGTAGAACACTTTTTTTTCATTTTTTAAATGGAAGGGAGTAGAATGAACATACCCATTACATAGTTTTATTTTCTCGAATTAGTGGTGAGGAGATACGAAGATATATATATGGAATGAAATGATGAAATAATACGAGACATAAAACATTGATGGACGCTTTTGATTGGAGTAGTTTTACTGCAAGTGGAGCGACGTAAGTTTCATTGTTACCTGGATGTATATTGTACAACGTCAAGAGAAGTGGATCGTGATGTTAGCATTAGATGGTATGACTGTAATAAAACAACTGTCTTACTCTTAAGGTTTAAGTACAGTATAGCAAAGAGACGACGGGGTAGAAGTAGCCATTATTTCCCGTTGCAACAAATTGTATTCGTGTATCTTGAAACGAACATCCCATTACATTCAAGGTAGTTTTATTATGAATGCAGCTATTTTTAACAAAAAAAAATAAATTGAACATACAATGGACTAATTAAAACAAATACAGTTACACTTGATAAGATTTGGTTCTAAGATAAGAGAGATAAAGTTTGAATTATTAATCAATTGTCATGCATCCAATATACTAAAATGGACATAAATTGTGGTTCATTAAAGTAACAATAATATATTTATTATATTGGTTTTATGACGTGCTAATTACATAAATAACGAAAAGTTATTTCTCTATTTACCCATCACTCTAATTTGCATTGAAAGCAATTGTTAACAATTAAAATAAATATCTAAAATAAAATAATAAATACCTAAATAAATAAATAATATACCTGTATAAAATAAATACCTGTACGTAAGTCATAAGTGAAAATAAACCACTAGTAATCAGTCTATGTGTTCTATAAGCAGACTGCCAAAGATTTAAAATAAGTAAAATGCTTAAGATAGCATGCTTCGGTTAAACGGATTAAAAAGATGTTGATTTTATGTGAACCTGAAAGTTGTTGTATTATGGACGAAAAGGGTGGAAACATGAATTCAATCAAAACTTAATGCTCCTTGCCTTGTGACGTAAAACTTCCCTCGTGACGTCAAATAAGTTATGTTATGCTAGGCTGTGGGTATTGTTCCTGCCTGTGAGATCACTCGGTACCTGTTGGGTACCAAATTTCGAAGCTACATAAATACCCCACAAAAACTACTAGACTTCTTATACGAGTTTTTCATTTTGTTCCTAAATACAATTTCCCGTACGTTCAAATGAAAAGCGTAAAATCAACTAGCTTCGCTTCAGACTACCACTTATTACGCACATTGTTCCAAGTATATCGAGTATAGTTGGCTTCCAACATTTGACGGTAATATGATTTTAGTTTGAAACAACAATGTTATGATAATTCAAACCCTTCAGTCGACATTGTATAGAGAATCATATTATTACCTTTACAGTTTTTGTTAACTGCGATTGCAAGCGCATATTTCATAGATCGATTTCATACTTGTATGTAGTTAAACAAAATTGGATCGCAGTTATTACTTTTTTCATTTAAAAATAAGAAAAAAGTGGTAAAACAAAATTAAATTGTGATCATTTGTCCAAAGAGTATTACCAATTGTAGAAAATATTTTAGTGGAGATTAGTGGGAAATTACATAGTTGTGTTTTAAAACGGCTGGATGGGGAGAGGGGAAGAGAGAGAGAGAGAGAGAGAGAGAGAGAGAGAGAGAGAGAGAGACCTTCTATCGTGTCGGCTGTACCTCGAGCCTTGGCCGCGGGAACAATATAAAGTAAGCGATACAGACAGAAGCTGCTCGATACGGTATTTACAGATTTAGAGTAACACCAACAACCCATTCGACCAATTGGAGGCTAACTCAAACATAAAGTTGAGCGATCGTGATTTCCATACTCTATAGTCTACACTCCACAGGAATCGTAGTCATTTCAGGGCTTACACTTTGCAAATAATAAGAACGGGAGAAAGAAAGTCGGTATAGCTCACTCACTGATACCACGTGCTGGGGCATTTCTTGTGCAATATCCTGTTCGATTAAAATTTAATTAATTTACATATCTAATATTAGTTCCATACGATTAGATTTAAAAATTAATTTCAAAATTGATGTGAAACGTAATTTATGTCTGTATAAAATCTACCTATAATAATTTGTCCAGCCCTGTTTCTAACGTTGTGTTGTTCGTTCGTTATGATGACATAAGCTGTTCAGTCTTCATCACACTATGATTATAACAGTTAACATGTAACTGGTTTTCATATTGTAGTTCGACTAGTATCAATATCCAATTAGATGCACTTATTCATTATAGCATGTTTGACAAAGATAGATGATGGAATACGTATATTAGACATAAACACTTGTTCCAATATTACGCGGATAGAATTTCTTGCTTATAGACAGAGCGAGTGACATACATTATATATTTGTACATAATTAAACATTGTGTGTGCGTTTTTATAGAGAGCAAAGGGCTATCATTTTCTTTGTTATAGACTCAAAATGTTGAGCATAATTTTCAATTAACTACTTAATGTATATTCCTACGAATAACATACAGCTCTGCGATTAAAGCACTTGTTAGAATTTAAGTTTATTGGATTTGCTCGGTGAGAAATGAGAAAATATTCCTCCCCTCCCTCCAAGTCCCTTCGAGTGACCCAATACTCGGAGTGTTTCACTCAGTCTTGAGTCTGATGCGGTGTACGCAAAGTCTTATTAGTAGACAACAGGATAACGTGAATGTGGGGTGAAGAGGCGATGGTTGATCATATAGTCAATAGTGGTTGCGTGTACGAAAATGTATATAGTATCCATAGGTTTTAGTGTCAAGTAAAAACCAAACTGTGTGTATATTGATTGACTTTATGTGTATATTGATAATTGGTGTATATGCACCATTTGTATTCGTAATTTTGTTTAGTTTATATATAAATTTTACTAAGTGTAATTTGTTTCGATTTTCGTTTTGATATAAGTTATTTAAGCGAGCGAAGCGAGCGTTTCCACTTGACTCTTATGGCACTTCGTTCTGTTTTTTTTTTTTTTTTTTTTTTTATGTCCGTCGATAGCGGTCGAACGGAAAGTCCGATCAACTTGAAATTTGGACCATCCACAAGCCTCGATGTGGATTGATGGTGTATAGTTTTGAGGCAAAATCGTTTGAAAAGTTACAAAGTTACACCATAGT
Source organism: Isoperla grammatica (assembly GCA_945910005.1). Lineage (NCBI taxonomy): Eukaryota > Metazoa > Arthropoda > Insecta > Plecoptera > Perlodidae > Isoperla > Isoperla grammatica. The sequence continues at coordinate 43,699,719 of OX246737.1, read as the reverse complement.
TACTGCAAAATATTTTTCTGAAACAAAATGGCGGCAAAATGTGAGATAGCCAGATTTTTCTACAGATTTTTCCGGTCACGAATATGTTAATGTAATGGCGATCTAATAAATATTGACAAAGTTACACAAAAGTTACTCGAAAATATATTTCTGAAACACAGTAACAGCAAAATGTGAGGTGGCTATCTTATAGTAAATTTTGGTCCGGTCACGAATATACCAATGCAAACGCAATCTGATACGTATTAGAGGCATAAATTACATTTCTATTGCTGTCAATAACTGTTAGTAACGGTGGCGGACCGCGGCGAAAACATGACAGCGAAAATTCTTAGCAACGCACATTGCACTGCATCCAACAATGTCGGGAAGTTTAATAGCTATGGAAATTAGAAAAATTGTTGCAATGCGCATTCCTGAATTGTTGTTAATTGTTGTTTGTATTAGCATTGAAATCTTTTCGCCAGAAAGTTCGTAGATATTGACGCGCTCGCTTATCAACGCGTCAAACAGAGCGTTTTCCTAGTTGTATGTTATTCCTTCTCATGTGGCAACAACTTTGGCTGCAGAAACCGAATAAAGGTTGTTATTATTATATACTGTGTATACTGTGTATTGGTGCGTATCCTAAGGTTTCAATATCTTTCGAATGATATTGATACGTATCCTTGACGTGGAATGAAGAGATAGATATGAAGTAGTTTTCAAGTTTGTATACCTGTGGACAAAAAAATCATACATTAAGAATAATTATGGTACAAGAATAAACAATACGTCAATGTCTTAACTAGGAAAACGCTCTGTTTGACGCGTTGATAAGCGAGCGCGTCAATATCTACGAACTTTCTGGCGAAAAGACTTCAATGCTAATACAAACAACAATTAACCACAATTCAAGAATGCGCATTGCAAAATTTTTTCTAATTTCCATAGCTATTATACTTCCCGACATTGTTGGATGCAGTGCAATGTGCGTTGCTAAGAATTTTTGCTGTCATGTTTTCGCCGCGGTCCGCCACCGTTACTAACACTTATTGACAGCAATAGAAATGTAATTTCTGCCTCTAATACGTATTGGATCGCGTTTACATTAGTATATTCGTGACCGGACAAAAATTTACTATAAGATAGCCACCTCACATTTTGCCGTTACTGCGTTTTAGAAAAATATTTTCGAGTAACTTTCGTGTAACTTTGCCAATATTTATCAGATCGCCATAACATTATTATATTCGTGACCGGAAAAATCTGTAGAAAAATCTGGCTATCTCACATTTTGCCGCCATTTTGTTTCAGACAAATATTTTGCAGTAACTATGGTGTAACTTTGTAACTTTTCGAACGATTTTGCCTCAAAACTATACACCTTCAATCCACATCGAAGCTTGTGGATGGTCCAAATTTCAAGTTGATCGGACTTTCCGTTCGACCGCTATCGACAGACATAAAAACAAAAAAAAAAAAAACAAAAAAACAAAAAAAAAAAAAAAAAAAAAACAGAATGAAGTGCCATAAGAGTCAAGTGGAAACGCTCGCTTCGCTCGCTTAAAAACGTATCAGTCTAAGCATGTCATGATTTTTGTTAACTTTAAAATAAACATTTTTTCTAGTTATATTCTGATTTGAGAATACTAATTTTCCGAAACACGCAAAAAATTGTATTTGTTTCTTTTTGTCAAATCATGTATTTGATCCGTCTGTATTTCCTCAAAACAATTCTCTTTGAATGTTTAAATTTTACCGGTTGAATCCACTTAACTAACATCAAACATATATTTACAGCAAATTTTTTATATAAAGCTGAAATATTGTGATTGAACTAAGATTTTTAGGGATAATCTGAACTCTTCTGAGATTGTAGACGACCGCGCCTTCTGCTTTTAAGCAAAGGTAATTAAACATCAAAGCTGGAATACCATTAATAAACGCTTCTTCCTCAATCCTGCTTCGTCCCCCCCCCCCCCCCCCCAAATAACCCCACACATCGTCCCAAGCGTCCAAAGGCGTAATTCACATTTCCTACCTTTGACATTGACCTTTGGAGGTCGTCGCTAAATTTAGACGTGAGCATGAGGCGGAAATGTAATCTTTGAAATGAAATTGGTGTTTACTTGTTAATTGGCTTCCACGAAATTACATCAATTCAATTTGTAAATTCAATTAAGATCTCATTAAAGTGGGCAGCTTCAGGCGCAAAATTCAAGACGATAAATTAGCAGGTTACTTGTGGATAGCATTTTATTTGAAAGTACATCTGTAGCCCTACTCTCAAATTGAAAATAATTGGTTTGTACCCGTGCGTGAGTGGTGAAGCCAATGATTGCAATTTTGAATATGGCAGAGTTAAACGTGGCAAATATCTGAGCTCTTTATGTATGTAGCACTTTCAAGAAAGATACACGCTTTAATAAAATGTCATCTGGGACTTAATTCCAAACTTAGCGACCCATCTAGGATAGCTCAACCATGGTTCAGGTATTTCCGCAGGTACAAGAAAAAAATCCAAATGTGTAATGTACAAAAAGAGGAAAATAAATAAATAAAAAATAAATAAAAAAATAACTCATGTACAGAACATAATTGTAATAGTGTTCTCACTCACTATGTAAAAACGTTTTCCCAATACAAAATTTAGAAATATCACCTACTTTATGGACTAATATCAACGTTATACAAGTAGACAGCGCACACAATTTTGTAAATTATATTTACGCTCCAATTTTCCTACTTTGGCAACAATGCTAATCGAGACGATGGTGTAGTGTGATGAAACAACGACATGTCATTCATGAAGGTTTGTAGACCAACGAATATATTTCCACTGCCCACAGAATAGTTTCTGCAAGTATAATATTGAACAACCGACTTATGTTCAAAAATGCGTTGCAGACTTCAAACTTCCCAATAGTATTAAATGTATATATTATAAAATATAAATATTGTAGAGTTCCAGAGCAAATATCGCAGGTAGCTCTCATTTTGGATGTCGCAATACTGAATCTTTGGAAGCAAGAAAATCAGAAAAGAAAAAGTAAAAATACAATATAAATAAAATAAAATGTGCTGTATAAATAATTATATTCCGGTTTTAGGGCTCTGTTTGTGTGTGAGTATTAATATGTGTTAATATAAATGGCTTTTAGGGTATGGTGTTGTCAATTAATATTTAATATATACTTGATACTTCAGGTTTTAGGATTCTGGCACTGTATTTCACTCTTTGCCCACAGTTGTTTGGTACATCATAATATACTATTTCCACTGGAAAGTGTGGAAGACATGGCTCGGAGCCAAAACAGATTCTTCTTAGCTCAGGTGTTATGAACATGTTATGACGAAGGATGAATAAATAGATAACAAAATTACTTGGTATATTAAAATTTAATATACCAAGTAGTTTTGTGTGATATTTAAGTGTTATTTGTGATATTTAAGTGATATTTAATATCACTCTCAATGTGTGCCTAGTGGACGAGCTAATCATAGAGTAAGTCAGCTCATTGTTGACTGGGTAAAGTCAACCATCTAACACAAAAATATCAAATTAAATCGGACGCGAAAGTGTGTAAAACCTCCTACTACAACTATACACTAGACCGTTCCGATGTAACGACAGTTTGTTGTCATTATCTTTTAAATAGTACCGTTAATGAACGTTCAGTACCACAGACTACAGAGACAATATTATATCGATGCATCCCGGACGTATCTCAGCGTTGAGACGCGCGAGACTAACTCCGAACGTTTGATTCCGGTCACTAGTAATCCTGACTGAAGGTTTGTTACGGTTTTTCCTCAGTTGTAAAGGCGAATGCTGGGATTGTGTCCTACTAGCAGCCCTCGGACATTCCTTACAAACAACCTAACATCATTAGTCACCTGAAGAGGGGCACGTAAGGTCAAGCTGCCGAGCACCCGGTAACAGGTATTCCTGCGAAGAATCATTATTAGTACTATTGTGCATCCGGCTGTGGAAGCGATTCATATAACGTAGATTGTATTTATATGATCATTTGTAACGGTTTTGATTCCAGCTTCGCTATGATTGTCTGACTCGACTGAAGATAGTTTTTAATGTTTTAGCCAACCCTTAATGTGAATCATCCGTAATATGGGTGTACAGTTTTGAACAATGGCATCGTTTATTGTTTCTATGTAGTAAGAATACATCCCGTTTCACTGCACAACACTCTCTGTCCTGTTGATGTTGCACATAAATAAATAACGTTTAAAAAGCATATTTCGCAACAAATGCATAACAATGCATTGTTATTTTATTCAGAGAGCCTCTTGAAAGTCTCATGTTGTAATATCCTTTCAGCGTAAACACTCCCTTAAAAGTTTAATATGTTTTTGGTACTGTCAGTTTGTGCGGGGGAGAATAGCTATGCCAGCCACCACAATAGCTCTGAAGGAGGATCGCCAACCACTGGACGTAATGGCCCTAGAACGTAGAGAGGGCGAAACTATAGCTGCGGTGTTTCTGTTCTTTCTCTCTCTCTCTTACTCATCCATTCTCTCAAATGTGCCATCTCTTGGCTGTTCTTTTGTGGCTTTCTTATACTCGTAAACAAACACGCCACATAAACCACGGCTTGAATAAGGGGGATGCCTACGATGAAAAGAAAATGATACCATTCTCTGTGATGTGTGGGTACAGTACACTCTCATCTGCTCACAATGCTGGATTCCGAGGACAAAGGCGACCGTAGAGGATTTGTGTGAAATGAATTCCCACTTTATGATATTTGTTTTCATCATATAACAGTGGAACTTTTGCAATATATTGTTTGGGAAACTTCTTGAAAATTAAAACTTTTTTACGATGATATTGAAATTCTGGATTACATAATTGTGAAATAATAAACGTTATAATATGTTGAAAACAAATGCACTTTTGTCAATATTTCAATGCGAATGTATCGTCACACCTAATTTTTAAATGGAAGAAAACGTCACTTTTTGCTTGATTCTATCAAGGGATTCGTTCACCGACTTATTTACGCATCTCGTTTTATGTTCCCTACGCTGTTACCTTGGAGCACGACGAGCAGTCTTGGAGACCGACGAGCAACCTTGGAGCACAACGAACAACCTTGGAGCACAACGAGCAGTCTTGGAGCACGACGAGCAGTCTTGGAGACCGACGAACAACCTTTGAGAACGACCAGCAACCTTGGAGCACGACGAGCAACCTTTGAGCTAGACAAGTAACCTTGGAGCATGACAAGTAACCTTTGAGCTAGACAAGTAACCTTGGAGCATGACAAGTAACCTTTGAGCACGACGTGCAACCTTGGAGCACGACGTGCAAACTTGGAGTACGACGAGCAACCTTGGAGCATGACGAGCAACCTTGGAGCACGACGAGCAACCTTGGAGCATGACAAGCAACCTTTGAGCATGACGTGCAACCTTGGAGCACGACGAGCAACCTTGGAGCACGACGAGCAACCTTGGAGCATGACAAGTAACCTTGGAGCATGACAAGCAATCTTTGAGCATGACGTGCAACCTTGGAGCACGACGAGCAATCTTGGAGCACGACCAGCAACCTTGGAGCATGACAAGCAATCTTTGAGCATGACGTGCAACCTTGGAGCACGACGAGCAATCTTGGAGCACGACCAGCAACCTTGGAGCACGACGCACAACCTTTGAGCACGACCAGCAACCTTGGAGCACGACGCACAACCTTTGAGCACGACCAGCAACCTTGGAGCACGACCAGCAACCTTGGAGCACGACGCACAACCTTTGAGCACGACCAGCAACCTTGGAGCACGACCAGCAACCTTGGAGCACGACGCACAACCTTTGAGCACGACCAGCAACCTTGGAGCACGACGAGCAACCTTGGAGCATGACAAGTAACCTTGGAGCATGACAAGCAACCTTTGAGCACAACGTGCAACCTTGGAGCACGACGCGCTACCTTGGAGCACGACTAGCAACCTTGGAGCACGACGAGCAACCTTGGAGCACGACAAGCAACCTTGAAGCATGACGAGCAACCTTGGAGCACGACTAGCAACCTTGGAGCACGACAAGCAACCTTGAAGCATGACGAGCAACTTTGGAGCATGACGAGCAACCTTGGAGCATGACGAGCAACCTTGGAGCATGACGAGCAGCCTTGGAGCACGACGAGCAACCTTGGAGCACGACGAGCAACCTTGGAGCACGACGAGCAACCTTGGAGCACGACGAGCAACCTTGGAGCACGACGAGCAACCTTGGAGCACGACGCGCAACCTTGGAGCACGACGCACAACCTTGGAGCACGACGCACAACCTTGGAGCACGACGCCCAGCCTTGGAGCACGACGCCCAGCCTTGGAGCAAGACGAGCAACCTTGGAGCACGACGTGCAACAGTTCCAAAGAGAAATATTCCAACAAACTTGTGTTCATGTTGGACTGCTTGAAGTCTCAGTACTCGACACAAGCTAAACTGTTCAGGGGGATTTCTTATGACTTTCAATGAAATGTCTGCGCACGCCTGTGACATCGTTTGGTTTTAGATGCACAATACTTCACACGTAAGCCGATGTTTACTTGCTTGTTGCTACAAAACTGATTTCAGTGTGAGAGGAAAGGTAAGCAAGATTTGTCTCATTTAATATGAAACTGTTCTTGATTCATGTTTGTAAACGTATATCAACAGAGCTGCTTCAACTGATGAGGAGAAATGGTCTTGATTTGATACAAGGTATGGGATTCAATAAAAAAAAAGACAGAATTTCAAAGAACTTATTTCGGTTTCACAACACTAAGGTCACAATCAAAATACTTTCAACTATCACATAACAAATTAGCCAACAAAATTCGCCAATCCCCCATACATGTACAAAAAAATATGTTTACGAAGTCAGTCGGCAATTCCAACAAAACCATCTGAAAAAGAAAATAAAGCAATTATGTGCTAAATACTGTTACACTGACGCAGCCAACTTAACTTACAAGGTAGAATTTATCTGAGTCGTCAACAAGACAGATACGTTACACCAGGAATATAAAACCATCTATTAAGCTAATTAGAAGAAAACAATGCAACATTCTAGAAAGAAGAATTCTTGTTGGAAGTAGTAACACTAATTTGTTTGGCTCGATTACCTTTAACTTTGTTTCGCGCGGCTAATTTAACTAAAGCTACTCAAAGCAAATGGTTTGAGGCAGCGGGGTGTCTACAGTGACGGAGAGAAACAAGGGCAGGGACCACGGATCACACCACCTGAAATCTCATCTGGAGTTATATTATTATTATTCGCAGTATGAAAGTGAATACTACATTCAACATTAATTTCACAAATATTATTCGAAAAGCTATAAAATTTACAAGTAAGTTCATCTATTATATGGATCTATAGGTCCGATTATTTCATGTAACTTATTTTGTGGAGTTATAAATAAATAATACATAACAATGTATCGGTAGCTTACTTAGACATTTTGTGCTTTATACATATTGGACCTGGATAAATAGTAGATCAATTTTCGGTTTAGTGTATATTTGTAGCGACCATGTATGAATGAACCTTGTGAAGAAAATCACAAGGAGACTCTGTATCCGGAATCCCACTAATTCCATTCATCGCTACGAAATGTGTCAAGTATTGACCACAGACCATTAATAATTGATATTAATATTAATAATTAATAATTATTATTAATATGGGTTATAATTATTATAACCCATATCCATCACCCAAGAAGAAGTTTTAGTTTGTGTGAATTTTTCTGGACGACTGAGGAATTTCAGTGTTACAGGTGGCGGTTGCTGACCCTCTACATTTTGCAACACCTCAACGTAAGCTTGCGTCGATGATCAGTAAATTGACAAAAACGAGCCCCAACACTAAACTGTAGACACCGTGTTCAACTAACCCTTTCTTTAGTAGATATCACGCACAAATAACCATAACAATGTAGATAGGGGGCATGATACAATAATATTCTTGTGTGGGCAAGGAAGAATATAGTTAGACCATGGGTAGGGGGCTCCTATTTTACAACGTAGCGCAGAAACTCATGTACTCACTCAAAGATAAAGAAAGATGTACTCCATAGCTCTGTTTCAGCAAACACAATGCTTTGACGATTTGTGAATTATCGATAATAATGATAGACAAAAAGTTACCGCTTGCATTGACTGTCAAGATCCTGCCATCATTATGGCCAATGGCCATGCCAACTTTGGTAACACTTGACTTTTTCTCTTGTATTTAAATCGTACACACGACATAAGAAATGTGATTTTTACGATTGTTACTTTTATCGTTGCCTTTAACTTATGAAACGTTTTATCGTTGAAACGTTTCTTTTCAAAACCATACACTTTTAGAAACTCAAGGAAGGATTTGTGAACACAACAATTGATTGAATTGTCAAGACATATTCTGAGCAAATGAATAATACGTGGGGTAAAGTAATATTTCTCTGAGGTTTAACCACAGCCAAAATGTGTAGATCGAGTCAAGTCTACTTCATTATTGTGCGTGTGGAACCTTCTTCCTTTAGAACCGGAAGTTGAATGTCTAAAAAGCATTCTAATCGTCTTGTTAGTGTGTTTTTGATGGCTGGTATGTATACACGTTTCAAAATGTAAGATTTTGTTTCCAGGATGTAAATGACAAAACATATTCGGTAACAATATTTTGTTTGTATTTATCTTAGTTTAAAAACTTTTTTTCGCCAGAAGTTATTGTCCAACGTAAAACATTGTTTCATGTTAGAACTCGAGTAAAACAAATACATCACCAATGCATAGTAATTAAAGTAATTTAAATTAATTTATATAAAGCGTTCTCCGTCTGCTTTAAATAAAAAAGAAACATGGACTTAAAAAATGAACAAGTGCGCCGGAGTGGCATTGAATTAGATGACAAGTAAAAAACACAAATTCTCCCGTATTTTTCACTCACAAATCTTGAACGTGAGCTAAAAATAACTTTTCCATTAACTCACCTATACCCGTATCAAGCAATGAGCTACAACTGTTCAATTATCTGTCCGCCCAGCTCTGACGTTATCGCAGCTTGCGGTTGCAACACAGCGCACAATGTGGCAACATAGCGCACAATATGGCAACGCAGCGCATAATATGGCAACATGCTCGCCAGACAGCTGAGCCGTATGACGTCAACGGTTTACACGACTCAGTACAAAACTGATCACATCTTCTAAAATGTTGTTTAATTTCCTCCAGAACTTTTCCATCGTTTATTGATTTGTTAAAACCCATCAAACATACATGTTTGCCTTCTTTCGGACCAAAACCTTAAAGATATAAATCATATTTCGCCCATATAACTAATTCAGATAAACGTGCTCATACAAAGTGTTACACATCTGTATACGCAGGAATAAGTTTGATAACTGGGATGATCTGATCGGGTTTTTATAACAAATACAAATTAATAGCAACATGGGAGAAATAGTTATAATATAACACGTACGTGTTGCGTGCGTAGACATGAAACTGTGAAATAACTCGGAAGGTTAGAATTATCATTTTTATTCAAACATTGAATATGTCCACATGTTACTTACATAAAAACTGTATATTGTTTCAAATTGAATTGGGATCAATTTAATTGAATTAAATTGAATTGAATTGAATTGAATTGAATTGAATTGAATTGAATTGAATTGAATTGAATTGAATTGAATTGAATTGAATTGAATTGAATTGAATTGAATTGAATTGAATTGAATTGAATTGAATTGAATTGAATTGAATTGAATTGAATTGAATTGAATTGAATTGAATTGAATTGAATTGAATTGAATTGAATTGAATTGAATTGAATTGAATTGAATTGAATTGAATTGAATTGAATTGAATTGAATTGAATTGAATTGAATTGAATTGAATTGAATTGAATTGAATTGAATTGAATTGAATTGAATTGAATTGAATTGAATTGAATTGAATTGAGTTGAGTTGAGTTGAGTTGAGTTGAGTTGAGTTGAGTTGAGTTGAGTTGAGTTGAGTTGAGTTGAGTTGAGTTGAGTTGAGTTGAGTTGAGTTGAGTTGAGTTGAGTTGAGTTGAGTTGAGTTGAGTTGAGTTGAGTTGAGTTGAGTTGAGTTGAGTTGAGTTGCGTTGAATTGAATTGAATTGAATTGAATTGAATTGAATTGAATTGAATTGAATTGAATTGAATTGAATTGAATTGAAATGAAATGAAATGAATCCCAAATGGAAATATTATAAGCGTGATTTTCAAATGTCGTTATTAAACTGTATGCTACTATATCAGTTTGCCTAAGAATCAGTTGGTTTGTGAAACTGAATAGGTAGTTGTCTGACCTTAAATACACACACTACAAACAACAATGAAAACTTCAAATAAAATGGGGTTCCCAATATATTTGTTTCAAAATTTGAATTTATACATTGGTTGCTCGTTTCGAAGGCAATATAATCCAATTACTGGCATGACGTGAAATATCTATAGTCTTAACTGCTTTGCAATGGACGCCGACCACTTTTTCTTGTTTACGTTAACGTAATTCATTTAGATAGGATAGGGACGCCCAATTTGTAAGATTTATTTCACGTTTTAGCATAGCACAGACAAAGCACAAAGTCCACACATTGCCAGCTTTTGCGGCGTCTTTCTTAAACGACCGAATTTAATTGCTACAAAAAGTAGAACGTGGTTATATTTATCTCCCTTGCCGTTATTGCGTGGAAAATATTCTGAGAAGAAAGCGTTTGCAACACTTTCTAGGCTGGCGAACCAAATACGATCATCATTGATTTGTCAAACCGTAAGTTGACAACTTTATTGCCAGTTTGTCCTCTCTAGTACCAATGTTGAATTTGTTTTTACAATTGTCACAATATGAAGAAGAGTAATAAAAACCGACACAGTCACACTATTAAATGGAAAACGGGCAATCCACTCAATACTAATCAAGAAGTTAGCTATATCGACCGGAGTAAAAGTGAGACGGGAATTGGGTTACCGATCGTGGGAACATTTAAATCATCTTAATATCAGAGTATATTAAACTAACTTACACATAAGAATCTCCTCAAAACTTAGTTATTTTTATTGGTACCCAAAATAACCACTTTTTTCTTGAAATAATTAACTTTCCTTTGTATCAGAAATTCAGAACATATATTCTGTAACACGATCTATGTTTATATCTGTACCTACGATATTACCCTTTTCTTCTATAAAACAGTACTAGGTAGGTACATTGCAGTATTTCGGGTGGTTGGTAACTAACGTGGATGCCCCATTATTATTATGCCGATGCCTCTATTGCCTGTGGTGCGAATCAAGCTCACCCGACTACAGTACGTTAGCACTGGTCATGTTCTGTCGTTCATGCCCTCAATTTAATTTAACTGCAACACCCGCTTTGTTCTACCCTCCATCCCTGAGTATATTAGAAGTTCACGGCCGGAATTGTTGTCGTCGTAATGGAGTGTTACACGGATGACGAACGGCTGTTGGTAAAGGGGGTGTATTGACAGTGTGGCGTCGGTCGACGCCCCCCCCCACCGCGCGAAGCCGGTAAATCAGTGCCGACGCTCCGTACCAACTTTTCTGACTCACTTGCCGACGCCGCAGGCTCACGAGGAGGTGTCGGAGGCGGCGGACGCGACCGAAGTGACTCCAGCTGGGGGTCAGCAAAAAATGACGTCACTAAATAACAGCCGCGGTTCAAAGGGGCTCCGACCAGATATGTGAGAGTGTGGTGGTTGTGGCTAATGAATGGAAGGGTAATAAGGTGGCCTTGAGGTCGCGCACGAGACTGACGAGGAGGTAGCGGGTTCGATTCCCGCATCAAACCGGTAAATTCAAGAATCAAGTATACTTACAATAGCTCAAGGGTATTCGGTCCGTCAATCTTAATCCCGGAAAACACAAACGTAGTATTATACCCTTACTAAATTCAACATTTTTTAAAAACATTTACGAACATTGGGTTATTGTACGTAAGTTATCAGAAATAACCTTTTATACGAACTTTTGAATTTTAAATAAAAGCTGACGACATGAATGATTTCTGACACAATGGGAATAAACACTGGTTCAAACATAGAAGGTGTAATTTTATGTAATATGCACGAACAGCGTTAGGGATATAGTGTTTTGCATAGGACATCGTTATTTAATTATGGATATGTTTTATTCACAAAGTTTATTACAATCTTGGGTAAAGTATTAAAAATTATGCTAATATGTTGCAAAGTCCCTTAGGTAAAACTGCACTGAAGCTTTGGTGAGATAACTTATTGAGACCGTTTTAACTATTTTCAGTATAAGATATATTCTCTTCTCTCGTGCAGCATTAATTTCAGAATTTATAAAGGAAACTTGAACCAGAGCCAACCATTTATCAATAATTTCCAGCAACACTCTATACATTTAAAGATATTCAGTGAAAAGCTGATTCGTTACCGCCTTTCAACAACACATTTTCAAAATCAACCATCTGTATTTAATATCTCAATTGACTGGAAGACGAAATAAAACGCGCTGATCGATTAAGTCTCACGTTCGCTCCCCTTCTCGCGTCTTCTTTGCCAGCGAAATAGAGAATAAATTGCTGCACGATTATTTACAAGTAATCCTTTATCCAGGGAAGCAATCAGAGAAATATGACAAAACTTGGGTAAGAGACAGGAATTTGATTATAGTTAAGAGAGAAAAGAAATATATAAAACGGCGATGAGGTAGTTTGTAAAAGGAGGAAATGGAAGTATCAGAAGAGGAAACGGAAATGAGGAAAGAGGACGTAATATTTAAAGAAGAGTGAATCGGAAAAATACAAACTTTGTTCAAAACAAGACACTAAATCCTTCCACAACGAAACACGCGGAAAGCGGGAATGAGACAAAAAATAATGATATATCCTTGTTTACATGGGCGAAAGGTGGGGATGCATTTCTTTCCCCATTAAACGTTATAGTTTTTTTAAAGCAATAAAATTGCTACAAACCGAGACAATGCTTTTAGTGTGTAAATTGAACTGCTTCAAACAACCATTTCATGACTTAAAGACAAAGCATTACGTAAGATGGATTCTGAAAGAATTACTTGCATTATTCAATGATATTTAAGAATTAAACAGCAGGGTGCTATTTGTATCATCACATTCCACTAAACGTATATTCTTCTTTATAACTTAATCCATTTTGTCCAGTTTCAAATCCATTAAAATCTTTGTATTACGTGTTATTTTTGATTTTATTCAGCAATCTAGTTACATAGAGGTGAAGTAAAATGCTATTTCATAACGTCGTTCATTACCTTTCTTGTATGTTACACGTGGGGTTACAAAATGTTTACAATAATTAAGTAGCTGCGTGATTTTGAATGAAATGTAGTTTACGTAGAACTTGCATGACTATATCATCGAACAACGCTTTGTTGATCACATGCAATACAAAAAGAAGTATCATCACGTGCCTCGTTATTCACACTCATGTAACATGGGAGGTGGCAAACTAATTTCTTGGTATGCATTCATAACCTATTTGTTTGCACTTGGCATTCATTATATGAGTGGTTATATGAGAGATTAATATCTTATGAGTTGTGATTATTAAAATGATTTTATTATACATTTTTCATTTAGTTCTCAAAAACTTTTATTAGCGACATCGGTAGCTCAGTGGTGATCACACAGTGGTGATAATTTCCGGGGATGAAGAGTGTTATGTTGTTTGCCAAACAGACCGTTCTAAATAAGTATGACATAAACCAAACATGGTATACATTAATAAAATTAAATGGATTAATTGGGCACTAAATATACAAACGATATAAATGGGGATGAATTTATTTGGGGCTTACATTTCATATTCAAACAAATTATACGCGTGTAAATGATAAGTGGATGATAATTATATGTAGGTGAAACATTGTCATAACATCAAAGCATACGCAAAGATGCATAAGGCAGGATTCGAGTTAACAGGCCTAACCGACCACGTTCGCAATGCCAGCTCATTTATCTGTATACAGGAGACATTTTCACGGTTGTTTTATTTGTATATTATTGTATATGGTAATTCGGAACTGCATTGTAATATTTGAATGAGTAGGAACTTTAGAAACACTAAAGAGCTATATTGTTACGTAATAAAATACTAAAAAAACGTTCGCTTTCCATGTGAATATATTTATCGCTACCTTAACATACTTATTTATTTTTAAACTATTTGATGACGGCTCAAATCTTTCTATATTTTGTCACTCTCTTTTACCCCTGTCACACAAAGAAATAGGCATGGTTAATATTTTGTCTCTTATTTTTTCGGATAAAACACATTCTTCCAACTGTATAAAACTAATCATCGAGTAGCAAGTCTACAATCACATGCTTCAATTATTACGTTCTCTTTTATTTTTCTGGATTTGAACTTCCGATCTCTCAAGCTGTTCGAACATATCTTGGGTAGGGCTGGGGGACAATCTATTGCAGCTCGTAATTCGAACGGGTAGAGAGGGAAAAGAACAATTTCGAGATCCTGGACGTGACTATGCTATCGAGTCTCTTTTGATAATATGATGGAAAGCCGTGTGATTCGTCAGGGATCGAGCTCTAACCTCGTGGATTTATGATGAAATGCCTTTCCGACTTTGCGTCATCACCTTCAAAACAAACTAGACCCACATACGCTAAACGAAATTGCATTTTCGTTTTTTATACAAACACACATTTACCTAATTTTGATTTGTGGTATTTTTGTAATGATAAGTAGTCCTATAATCACAGTCTACTGAAATAATGATCACTACAAAAATGTTATTTCACGATTTAAAATATACACGACCATAACGTGTAAATAGTGTAATTATAGTTACACCAATAATTTATTGAATTCACTTCATTTGCCTATTTCTGTATAAAGTGTAATAAAGGGAAAAATACAAAAAAAAGATATGTGAGTAAGATAAAAAGTATTTTGGTTGTTTTTTTAATCACATCTTTTTAGCTGCACTTTTGTGCGTACACTTCCTCTATATTATTATATTTTATTTATTAAACATATCAGCAGAAATTTACTTCTATGTATATTGTATAGTGTAGTATGGCGACCGATATTGTACTTATTGCCATGAACATTCGGTTCCTACAACTACACAACCGTTCACTGGACAAACAACGATCCTTGAAATCGATAATGTTAGATAAATTTCATTTTAAAAGTATTTAAATTGCCAATAACCGCTATGTATTCGTCTTCAGACAAACATATTGTATGTTTTCTTTGTATGACTGGCGTGTTTGATATGCTTTTCCTTGTAAAGAAAGCACGGGTCTTTCTTTTACAAAATGCGTTGCTTCTGAATTGCATTCCTGTATACAGTTATTGGAGAGAAACCTAATAAATTGGTATTCTATCGGAGCGGAAACAGGACACATTTCTGATTGAATTCAGACTTATTTTCTTGTTCTAACCCTCGTCATAAAATGCGCATCCATCCGACAAGCATGCATCGTGTTGTAGAATGGGTCAAACTTCCTGCATTACAGACGAAAGAAAAACTCTAATTTTATTTCCACCTCCTTGAACGTGTTACCGTTTTATGACGTACTTTTATAACGAGTGTAAAATTTTAGCACCAAGGAACAAGCAATTTATATGGCATAAGGTCGGATAAAAAAGTTAGTGAAATCGGTATAATATGAAAAATATACTTCGTTAGTATAAGAGTTTTCTAGAAACCAGAAAACGTGAGGTGAACGCGACAACGTAATATTATATACTTATACTTACTTATACTAATACTAACTACTGTCTAAAACTAACTAATAATACTCATACAATACTTATACAGTGGAAAATACTTATACACATTACGAGGCAATCTTTATACGACACAAAATAACTTCCACTGTCACCGTACTTTGCTTGATTATTAATATACGACGAAATGTTTATATCATTACATTTTCTTGCCTTTGCTAATGAAATCATCATCTGTAGTTCTTTTTAAAGAGGTGGGGGTGCACTCTATGACAAAAACGATTTGTAGATATTTAATGCACGCTGTTATAGCGCTAACAATTCGAAAATATTTTCTAACAGAAAAACAAGAATTGCAAATTGAGAACTACTTCACACGTCTACCATGTATTTACATACTAAGAAAATGTGCCCAGCACCCGTTCGGGCCCCAACCCGTCAAGCCCCAGGAAGAAAGTAGCTATTGGGTGAAATAATAGATTTCAAGGAACTCCACATGTCGAAGAAGTCACGAAATACCCTGTTGATCACAGAAAAGGAGTAATATTTGTCTATTGAAAGGCATTTCTTTGGAAGATTGTAACTTTCGCAACATTGAAATAAGTTATTGTACAACGAAGGTTTTCCTTTCGCGGATAAATAATGATAAAATATAGCTGTCATTGAAACCATTAATAAAGAGTTCAAATACAGTTTCAAATACCACCTATGAGAAGGCGAGTGGAAATACACAGATCGATATAATGTGTGAACAATGCCTTAATGATGTTCAAGGTACACACAGTCATATAGATCACAGGCTGTCGTATTATTATTGGTATGTATACGCTATCGTTGTCTTGATTATAGGTGTTTATTGTATACGGTTGTGAAGAAATACTGAAAAACAAATAGTATATTAATGTAGTACATTATTTCTACAAACTAGAACTACAAATACAAGAAGATAACACGAAACATTGTAGTGAAAAGATGTCTGACAGCAATCTAGGATTGCAAATATCACGATGATGTAAATCATTTATGAAAAACTGTCTTTGTTTTCCAATTTCAATATACGAGCAATATGTTTCCCAATATTCGATGATGGCCGACGCAACGTTCCTTCCACCTCTCGGATATAATGCGATTATTCCCATAAACCGCGCGGCACAACTTTAACCCATCCCAAATCGGTCTTGACTGTACAGGGAGCTGGTATACAGCCCCACGGATGGTTTTCAATGGGTTACCACCGCCGTTCGTTTTGAAGTCGATAGAACGCCCGATTCAAATCCAATTTCCTTTTGTGATCCTCTCTCCTCCTCTTCTCTTTCGCGGCCTCCAGAAGGCGAATCCTCCCCACTGACAATTAGGCGGACGAACAGAGGAGAAAATAATCAAAGAAATAGAATTGAGGGATGTCTTACTCCAAGACGTGCCGGGTAATGTTGATCCAACTTCATATTCGTCGATATCAAGTCTGCATTCCTCGGATGTGAAAGAATTCGCTCATGGAATTCTTCTGTGCACTTCTTATTATATTTCAACGCTGAACGCTCATGGTGTCCTCGTTTTGGTGGGGGGGTTGGGGGTTGGGGGGGGGAGGGGCTTTTTAGCTCCCGTAAATTTCTAACGACCATTCCGTCGAATGTTCTTAGTTTTACTTCTTCTTTCTTCTTATCATGTCATCGCGTTGGATCATCGTGAAAATGCAACTCAACTGTGACGATGTAAATTTAACTTTTGAGAATAGTTTTACCACAGACAACCAATGCTTTACATTTGTTCCAATGGTTATGTAATGTTGAGTACGGCACGGTTAGAGAGTAACATAATAACTGTAAGTATAATCAGCATTGGTTACACCAGTTGACGGTTACATCTATACTCTTTGGTCGAACGACATGATGAAAGGCGAGCGCTGAAAATATTGTTTATTGCTTGATTGAAACAAATGAGTATATTTTTATCGGCTACTTGTAGGCTAATAGTTTATAAATTGATTTTTAACGTATCAAAGTTTAAAATTACATTGTAAACCAGCATTTTTACAACAATAATAAGCACCTATTATGTTCCATAAAAAATAAACGGAACTTTAAAGTTTCCAATGCATTTTAATAAGGTTTTAAATTATTAATACTTATTTTGTTTCATAATAATATGCAATAATCTTTAATGTTGAAGGCGAGTTTTCTATGTACTGTAACCAACCATACATATCCCACCTTGTGTTCTTGATCACACAACATGTATCAAGTAGTGTATAGAAAGCGGTGGATTTAAATATTGGATTATGTTGGGAATTGAAGTAGTGTATAGAAAGCGGTGGATTTAGACATTGGATTATGTTGAGCATTGTTGAGAATGGTTATGTAAAGAAGGCGGTGTATGGAGTTTGTGGTTGCTAGGATACGAGATGGATTGTTAGGATAGGTTGAAGATGGGATGTTAGAGTGTGCTGAGTTTTTGTGAGTTTGTGTATTACCTACTAAAAGTATATTAAAACTATCTTATTAATAATAGAACTTCTATTATTTCTACTAGGAGTAGTTTAACGATTCACACTTCGTGAGTACATACAACAATTATTGACATCTTGCGCTACTCCACGTTCACGAATCAGAAGTAGCGGCATTTTTAAGGTATTTATAAATTCCTCACTACTGTCTATATAATTTGTTTCCTCACCCTTCCTCACCTCACCTGTCATATGCTACTGAGGATAGGGTGAGAAACGTAACATTGGCGCCCAACGTGATTGTGGTCCGAGTATATCTCACGGCATTGCCCCGGGACCGAGAAGTATTTGGTAGTATTTGGTAGTACAATGAGTGATAGTTTTCATGCATTGCTGGCAGCGGTGGAATCCGTGATCCAGCAAAGACAACAGAACCCCGTAGTTGACGAGGCTACATACAATATGGGCCAACACATATTGTCAATTTTTAAAGAGGAGTTGCTACAGGAGGTACGCGGCCACGTTAAAGAGGAATGTATCCGCGAAATAAGCACAACAGTAGATGGTTTGCGGGACGAGCTTCACGAGATCCGTACGTCCGTGAATGCCCTCCAGGCGACCTCTATTGACATGACTAAAGACGTCGACGCAATGGACTCGGCTATTAGAACTTTAAAATATGATATGAAAGAGGTTTCGCGGGCGCTAGATAGCCTGTCGTCAAAGTTGGGGGCAGAGGCACCACCCACCCCCAATGACGGTAAAAGCTTGTACTTTAATTTGCAAGCCTGGGAGAGCTTAGCGCGAGGGGGGCTAAAATATAGTGGCCTGGACTCGGGCTTTCACGCAGTCGATTTTATGGACTCAGTGAAACGTAATTTTAAAATGATCAACATACCACCAATGCACCAATTAAACTTGGCCCTGCAATGCTTGGTAGGTAAGGCCGCGCAATGGGGAAGAGAACATCAGTTGTTGTTCCATTCTTTTGATGATTTCAAACAAGCTTTTATGAACAAGTTCTGGGGGCAAAAGGAACAGAGTCGAGTTTTGCGACACATTTATGGTGGCGCGTTTCAACCGGGAAAAAAGACAAGAGCTGAGTACTTTGCATTCTACTGCCGGATCACTCAACATCTTGTTAACCCACCCAATGACAGAGAGTTGTGCGAGCAACTTACAAACCATTTTACTAAAAATATTAAAGTGTTGCTTTGGAATACTGATATGTCTAAGAAAGGTATCAGTGAGCTGTTAGAGCGTCTGGACGGCGATGAAGAAGACATGGGTAACCCGGCAGAGGAGGGGTTTGGCGACGAACGAGCGCAGCGCAGCTCAGCGCACAATAGCAACCCACACCCACAGCGAGGTAGCGCGCCAAATGACCGCCGAAACAACGGTGGGTCGCAACAAAGCGGCAATTATCATACAGACAGTAGGAAACCCAGTGGGCAACCACAATATACTAATTGGCGAGACCGAGGAACGACTCACGTAAGGACGGTTGAGGTCGAGCAACATGGCGAAGCCTACACTGATGAGAATTCGGGAAACGGGGTACGGTCGGAACACGAAGGCCAGGAGTTTCGACCGAATGCGTTGGAAGAGAGGGCCTAGACGAGACATGTCGACGTACTATATCCACCATTTACACCAAACCGACTGAAGATTTAGTGGAGGATACACCAGTAGTGGGAACACTACCACCAAAAATAGAATGCCCCGTGCTACAAGCCCTAGTGCAAGGACAACTATGTGACGTGCTTTTAGATTCCGGTTGTGAGGCCTCCTGTATTTCACAAGTACTCTGGGACCAGTTGGCTCCACACCAGGCCACCATACCAGTATTGCCAGTCGTGGGAGTAACAGTGGTGGGAGCAACAGGCAAGCGTAGTCAACGAGTCTCACAACAGGCCTATTTACAGATTATTGTTGATGGGGTTACGACAGAAATGGGTTGCCTCATTGTGAGAGACCTCGTGAAGCCAGTCATACTTGGTGTCGACTGGTTGAGTAAATTTGAAGTACACCTCGACTTCGAGAACAATGTAGTAACCATTGGGGGCACTCAAGTGAGGGGGCCGCTGACAGCCACTTGCTGCAGTCACAATATTGGAAAAGGACAGGACCTGCTACCCGTAGCAATAGCACTTGCAGAAGATATACCGATGCACGCCTTGTCAATTAACAATATTTTCACTAAACCGTACGACGCCACTGATACCCCTGAGACTGTAACAAAGGATCTGCAGGCGGTAGACAGGAAGCTCATACTGATCAAGTCGGAAAGCCATGAGCTTCAATCACTATTGACCTGTTTTGATTACGTTTCCTCCAACAAATGTGGTATGATTAAAGCATGTGAATGTTCCTTGAAAGGGTACAATGCTGAGTTCTGTGTACAGACTTCTAACCCCATTCCTTTTGCCCATCGGGAAGCGGCTGATAAGCACATTGCAACCGTAGTGGAGAAGTTTCGCGCTGTCTCAGAGGCCAACGTCAAGGAGTTCGAGCGATTGCAGAACGAGCAACGCAAGATGCTGATGGAGCAAGAGACGATGAAGCTCGAGGCGGTGCACGAGGAGCGCGAGAAACTGTTTCTGGAGAAACTCAACGAGAATCACGAGTCCTTGCAGCAGCTACTGACCGCATCACACCGAGAGGAGATTGCACTCATGGAGCGACAGTTCTGGCAGCAGAAGCAACAGTTGATGCGGGCGCGAGCAACGTCGCTCTGGGAGTTGGAGGAACGACAAATCCACGAGAAACAACAACTGGCTAAAAGACAATTAAAATACATATGTTACCAACAAAGACGTCAGATGCTGGTTCGGCACGACAAGGAAGTGGAGCCGGTCAAGCACATAAACATGCCCCGTGAGGAGGACCTTGTCAAGCGCCAGAACACGGAGAAGAGGAGGAAGAGGACGTGGCACCAGCGGATACGCGCCAAGATGAAGGCGAGATATATGATGTTCCGGGAGTCAGTGAGGACCAGTATGGGGCCTCGCGATCCTGACGAGGGCAGGGAGAAACTGAAGAACTTCAAGAAGAACGAGAAGAAGCGATACCAGGCGGAGCAGCACAGGTTTGAGGTGAAGCGCGTCCAACAGCTGGAGGAGTTCGTGCTGAGACGCAAGCCCGAATACAAGACGGAGACGAATCGCAGCGGTCGCACTAAGGAGGACATCCAGCTGATGAATGAACCTGACGAAGAAGCGGCGCAAGGTAGAGGTCGATGGCGTCGTTTTCACGACGAACACGAGCAAGGTTATCTTCGGAGACGAGGAGAACAACGTAGTTTCCAACGACCACATTTTTAAGACGCAGGAGCTGCGGCTGCTCAAGGACAGGAGGAAGAATACGTTCAAAGTCTTCGAGGACAATGCCGACGACAAACCCTTAGACTGGAAGATCGTTATGGCTAAAGAATGGTTGGTTCGTGAAGAGGTAGTTTGGACTGATGGGCAGTTTCCCAGCACAACCTCTTCAGGGGGCAGTGTAACCAACCATACATATCCCACCTTGTGTTCTTGATCACACAACATGTATCAAGTAGTGTATAGAAAGCGGTGGATTTAAATATTGGATTATGTTGGGAATTGAAGTAGTGTATACAAAGCGGTGGATTTAGACATTGGATTATGTTGAGCATTGTTGAGAATGGTTATGTAAAGAAGGCGGTGTATGGAGTTTGTGGTTGCTAGGATACGAGATGGATTGTTAGGATAGGTTGAAGATGGGATGTTAGAGTGTGCTGAGTTTTTGTGAGTTTGTGTATTACCTACTAAAAGTATATTAAAACTATCTTATTAATAATAGAACTTCTATTATTTCTACTAGGAGTAGTTTAACGATTCACACTTCGTGAGTACATACAACAATTATTGACATCTTGCGCTACTCCACGTTCACGAATCAGAAGTAGCGGCATTTTTAAGGTATTTATAAATTCCTCACTACTGTCTATATAATTTGTTTCCTCACCCTTCCTCACCTCAGTCTTCACGTCTATATTAGTTCGCTGCACTTACGATATTGCAATTTCCACTCATATCCTAGTTGCTAAGTGCAGCAGTGTTGTTAATGATTAATGAAACAAAACAAAGACGATTTAGGGAGAATGTTGATTCAATTATCTCGGTCGGCTTTATAGCAGTTCTTGTTGGTCTGTTAAGTGGTGATGTTCTATGGCACGGCGTTGTTATGTACGTTTAGGCCAAATATTTGTTTCCCTTATGTTAGATCTATAATGCCGCATAAGACTGTTCCTACCGTAACTAGTTCTACACTATTTCTTATAGTTTTGCACTATACAAAGCGCACAAATACGCGCAAAATACAAAAACAACAACCTGAACTTCGAATCATCTACGAATTCTTTAAAATGTGGGGTATAATACAAACATGTAATGATTGAAATCGAATAAGACATTTTTAATTTATGTTCAAGGAAGGCCCCCTTACAATACATTGGTGTAACATTGAACTATGTATATAGGCTAGTCTCTTTAGTTAAAATGTTTGTTATAATGTAAGCTATGTTACGCTAGAAAATTTGTATACACATAAGTTTCCCCTAATAATCCTGGAATATTTCAGATCAAATGACTCACACATATCTCAATTTCATCACAAGAAAACAACTATATAGGCAATAGTTGTTAGCAATATAGCTAGCAAGCAAAATTTGTATTGTGTGTTTAGTAGATATGTGTGTCCTATAATTAAATTAAGTAACACATGTTGTAATTAGGCAAACTGGTAAAAACCACTCACAATAGCTATCATTTTAAATATGAACTCTGTAAAACCTAGTATATGCTCACAGTCGAACAACGCAAGGCAGCGTTACGAGGGGTTTTTTCCCCAACTAGTTTATTACAAAAATCAGTAAAACAAAAACAAAACAATAACAAATTAATACATTCAAGATGAACAATACAAATTAAAACATATCTAAATGAAATAAAGTGTTAACAGTCGATGAATCGGTACCTATGAATGAATGAATCCGTATTTATCTTTGTACTTACCATAAATGATTAAAATGAAACAAAATTAACTATTTCTCGTCCCAACGCGCATATGTGATAAGACCATGAATGCTTTACTAACGATCAATACCAGCGGTTTGTTGCTGACAGCGAACCCTTCATATTCAAGCTACGTGTAATTCAAGCGTATCCCGTTTCCCACTCAACCGTCTTATATAACAACTCTTGCTCGTTTTGCCTCCCGGTCGATCACATAGATGACTCAATTACCGATGCTGTTATTTAACACTTCGATTCTAGTTAAGATCTGCAACCTGTAGACTTAATACAATTAATTTCTAATTTGCCAACCCGCCTCCTTTTCGATGAAGTTGGTGATAGAACTTGCAATATAGCTAGTTAGTTTAGGTGGGTTGGGGTGAAGGGTGCGCTACGAAGTAGGGCCTACGCGCTAGAGCGTTACAGAAGCGTAAGACTCTCAGACGTAATTGAAATACCAACATGATACCTCTTTTCGGTGAAATTTCAACAATTTAGTCAAAGGTAAGAGAGTTGGAATATCAAATTATCGTTTCATTTCAATTTTCGTTCCGTTTTAATTCATAATTCGTAGTAATGAACAAGGGCTGACTAGAAAATAGAAATCATTAGAAGAATTAGACAAGAGTCACGTTTTAAATCAAATCGCTACTTTTGCTTCATTGAGACTAGGTCGACACAGCTTCGCACTCAGAAAGGTTTCCGTTAGACCAGAAGCTGATTCTTGAGTACTGAGTGCACTCGCTTTACTGTGAGTACTCGATTAATAATTTGTATTTTTGACGTTGTGCTTTCCTAGTTCCAGGACGACAGGTAGAACGAGAAGATGTCAGGTTACACTTGACAGATTAAAATGAAGGAAAACTAAGATGCATGCAAGGGATGTATGCCAAGGTCAAGATACCTAATAGAGAAGAAACACGAATAGTTAGACAGTGCGTCCATGGTGCGTCAATCTTTAGTGGAATATATTGTGAAATTAAAAAGCTATCCAGTGAAATGACTGAATTGGTGAAATGACTATCCCAACAAATACCATAAAAAATTTACTAGAGAGTTTAGAGATTTGGAGCTCAACTGAATTTTAGCTAGCAAGAACATGTAAGTTGAAATTAATCGCTCACTGGGCACTCGTCCTGTCATACAGTATATACTACCTACTATAATACTACTACTATACATCTGTCACACATAAAATCCTTTAGTTTATGTTTACATACTGTGAGAGGTGTATTGTGTTAAACTGTGCAATGGAATATATTTACTTATAGAATATTATTACTAAGATTGTGTTACATGTTGCGTAGCGGACTTGAGTAGACATACTGGATCGAGATCTAATGCAGAGGGGGTGGGGGGTGGGTAGGGGGTTATATTATATAACCCGTCTTAGGACAATTTAGAACAACCATACAAAATTTCACATTTCCTTTCTTCGCAACGTGTAACTTATCGCGTCAGGTGAACCCCTGACGTTATACTTCTATAAGTAAAGATATTCCAATAAACCGGCACCAGGTACGCGGTGTATATTAATGAAATACTACCAGTCCGATATTATTGGAGGTAGTTATACCGTATGAAAAAACATGAAAAAAAGAAAACCTTCAACCACAATAATTGTCGCTATCGGGATCGCAATCGCATTCCGAAATTCGTGAAAAAGTTAACTTACATGGTTGTTATTTCACAATAAAACCGTAATTCTGTAATGATTTAGCATGTTACAAAATGTACTATTGCGACCCCGATCCCGATTACAATCACGATGCCAGCACTGTGGTGTGATCGTAGAGGCTCTCAGCGTTATAGCTATGTACACACAATACAGTAGTGTATATATAGCTAGAAAACAGTTCGGTTTACCAATCGTGATTCACGTTGAAGTTGTTTACATTAATTAAGTTGGAACTCGGTAGGAAGCCCAACACACCGATCGTTACGTGGTTTACAGCTCTCTATTGCAATACGCGACATATTATTGCACAGGAAACCACATCCCGCGTTGTAGAATTATAGCGCTTTTTACTTCCGTACGAGGCGAAACTCAAATGCGCTGTAGGCCTATTATATCTGATTTTCATGAAGTATGGTGGTTTGTTAATGACGATAACGATAGTAAAATATAGTGTGAGACTTCAAAATGTATTACAGGCCACATTTATTTATTTAAGAAGTATTATTGTCAGACCAACATATAAAATGCCCAAATTTATTAGTTGTACCAGGTATAAATTATTATCATTATTACTGTCTCTATAAGTCAATATTAACCAATATTAAACATTTATAGTACCTATCTGAGATTTACGTTTGAAAAGTTTGTGTCGATATTAAGAAATTATAATTACGTAAAAGACAAAAACGATCACAAAAAGAATCAAAATTAGATGAAATCATATTTTTGTTATACATCCACACGCAAAACAAATCTACTCGGAGCTATACGAAATATTATAGTTTTCCCAGTTATATAATAGATGAGACACCTCAAATACAATATCCTAGAATGTGAGGAAAGACAAAAACTAAAATGTTGTATGTGGTAGAATTGGCTTTACAAGTTACATGCGCTTGTAGGTGCATTTGGTGTATTTGTTTGTACTTAGGTTCTAGTGGAAAAGCTTGTTTTCACTGCACGTTATAGGTCGCGTACCACTCTTCTGGATACATGTGGGCTTGAGAAGACGCTAGAGAAAACTCACAAAATGGTATACGCGTATATTCCTTCATCGTTGGCTACGAGAACACATCAAGATAAAGAGTTTTAGCAAGACAAATGGTGTGTTCCGTCTTCCAAATCAAGTAGAACGACCGACACAGAAGTAGGAATCTGAGTTACGACGATATAATATGTCTCACCGTTTCTGCCATTGATATCAACGCAACGGTATCTCTGAGCAGATGTACCACATAACTACGGTGAGTATTCATTATTCAAAACCAAGGTGAAAACAATTAGAATTAACTTTTGTTGGAGAAAAAGATGAAAACTTTGACTGCAACTGCAACCGACTGAAATCAAAACACAATAATAACCGAAGCAAAATGTAGCTGTCTGATCTGGATGTATTTAATAGGCCGCAAGGGACACAAGCTAGGTAATCTAAAAGCGCAATTAAACGAATGTAATTGGTCAGTAGTTCGCCAACAGGGCTTTCTGCGACACGGAAATGGCATCTACCTTCGTACTGGGTAACTTGTTTAGCCCTCACTCCAATCACAGTCAACAGTTCATTATGTGGGTGGGTGGATCTCGCCATTTTATGCCGCACGCTGAAAAACGGTCGCTTTAGTTTGGCATTTACTTTTTTTGTGCGTAGTCCATTATTTTTCCGTGGATAGAGATGGAATCTACATCAATAATTCTGACTTTCCCTTTCAGCAGAATTTTAAAGTGAAATACGTCTTTCACTTTTACATTTTTTCGTGCGCGATCGTTAAATTTAAGCACAAGAGGGACGCGAGAAGCTATAACGAAATTTAGACCCGAAACCTTGTGAAGTATTCAAAGTAATACTTGTTAACGAATACGGTCGAACTATTTCAAACTGTTGAATTGAGTCTTAGACGGAATATCGTCTCTGAGACGGAGAACGAGTCTCGCCGAGAGAATTCTCAGCTCTATGTCTGCAAATTGGAGACTGTATTTACGAAGGAGGAAAGAAATCTAAGTATGGGTCATAAAACGCAACCATCTCACTACATGGAAGGAATGGAAGTGACCAATAGTCGTGAATGGCGTCCAAGGATGGTAATGTTTACAACTAGTCTGGAGACAAATTGAGACAACAAAACGACGACAAATAACGCGATGAAGTGCATCAGAGGGAGGAAGACACCAGAGGAAGGAAGGACTACAGATAAATCACGAAACAAAGACGGTGTTAAAAGCGGCCAAAGAAGTTGGAGAGAAACTAACTGGACTCACAGCCCGTAGAAGCATCGACCTAATTGATTCCAAAAGTAAATGTAACAAACTGGACTGTGGAACAGCAGGTAATGTCTTCATTAACACGACCAGAACATGCGCAAGCGCTACAAGTTCGCGCACGTACAAACAAACATGCGACGA
The DNA here is from genome assembly GCA_945910005.1 of Isoperla grammatica. Lineage (NCBI taxonomy): Eukaryota > Metazoa > Arthropoda > Insecta > Plecoptera > Perlodidae > Isoperla > Isoperla grammatica. The sequence goes on along the minus strand of OX246737.1, from coordinate 43,672,441 downwards.
AAAATGTCTTTGATGTAGGTCTAACTCAATTTGTTTCAAACTTTGAATAAAAATCACGATATCGTAAGACGATAAACCACGAGGCATGATAACAGCGTTGACGTTTCATCGCGACCCTCCCACTCAGATACGTAACAACATTTCAAGTAAATGAGCTCAGTGATTCACTCACTTTTTCCTACATCAAAGTGGCGCCAATTCCCAACTGATGATCTAAAATAACCACGGTCATTGCCATCGTTACTACCCGGGGGGGGGGGGGGGGGGGGGGGGAGGGGGGGGGTTGACTTACGCAGCAGCCGACGCTCGTTAATGTGCCTGACTTCCTAGACATACCCTCTCGTCCTAGACGATCAACCATAAACCCCCTCCAACCCTTAAGGACTCCCATATCCAGTCATCGCTTCCCCTACACTTCCGGGGTGTGTAGAAAACCGGAGCTTTAAAAGAAAGATGATCCCTTGGGACTAGACTACCCTCGAAGAATGGACTAATCTAACAACCATTGCCAACCATAACAACGCCGAGCGAAACGAAACGTCCGAAGTGGAATTCGCAAAATAATAAAAGCATAAAATATAACAGAAACGGAAACTGTTTTATTTGTTGAATTAATAAGATTCCCTGCTATTTCAAGTCTTGGTAAGGACCCTGTTTACTCTGAGTGGATTTGAAAAATGAAAACATCTCTACTATGTTGATTATTTTTACATTTTTTAGTGGTTTAGTGTATCCAATTGGCTGTCTGGAACGGATTCGGGAAGAGAACGCATTTATCACAGGGGGAGCAGGAAACGAGACTGGTGAATAAACGAAACTAATCGGTTAAGACCACAGTGAAAAAATAAACAAATCTTGGCTGCCAAAATGGAAACTGAGTTCTGAAGACCCCGCGCGCTTCATTGACGACTGTGGGTTTAGAAGCGCTGACGTGTACATTGTAAATACATCACGCATTGCAGCATGGTATTGCAATGCACTTCGTGATGCAAGTATATAAAGCAGATTGCAACATTGTTTCCATGACAGTGACGACGATGACGACGATTATATTTTGGATTTGAATCTTATATTCTACTATATAATATTTATTTGTAATTCATTATTTATTTATTTATTTATATTATGTATTTATAAGGAAACATTTTTACGGAAAACCAACCCATTACGTTTATTTAAAAAAATCCAACGTTTCGACTTTCGACTATAGGGAACGTGCAACTGACGTAACAGCCGAACTACAACAATGGAATAAATGAATTGAACTGGTGGACAAACAACAAGCTGTCAAAGTAATATCTTTGCAAATAAAGAGGAGACACAATTAGTTGTAACGATAGTAACTGCTCGCCAGTTAAAATTTATGTTCATTAATGGACAGGAACTATCTGAAAGTGTGTAAACGTTCTGAACGTTTGTTTTTTCCAACTTCAGAACTTCATATTTTTTTTGACAGCTTGTTTGTCCATCAGTTCAATTCATTTGTTTCATTGTTGTGTTTTGGTGTTGTACGTACCCTATAGAGTGGTAGTTTTCAAGATATATAAACAAGAAAAACAAATTGAAAACCCCACAATAACCAAAAACACTAACATAAAGTCACTGCCACAGCGAAACATCTTTACATCAATGGGTTTCTCTAGCAATTTTTTACAATAAACTTCAAGGGTTGGTTTTCCGTAAAAATGTTTCCTGACAATACATTTTGCAACCAACGAAATCTAAGCAATCATATATATATTTGATTTTTTAGATTTTGTTGGTTGCAAAATGTATAGAACGAAAACATTTTTTTTTAATCTTGAAAAAGACGAGTCTACACGTCGTCGAAATGTTGACATTTTTTTTTTAAGAAATGTTGAAATAATTAAACGTTAAAAATGTTTTTGCAATATATATATATATATATATATATATATATATATATATATTTGTTTTATATTTACTATTTATTTTTTTCTTATATAAACGAAATGACAAATTTTTGCCATTTGTAAATTAATTATTCGGAAATAGACATAACACTAAGTGACATTGAAAAGCGCATTTTAATGCTCTTCTACACTATACGCCGTCGTATTCACGACACAATCCCCGATATATAACCTGGCTAATCCCAACAATGAAATCAACACAAATAATTCCGTATAGTAGGGGGGGTCTATATCAGAAATGCGCACCATATGCATCTACTATGGCCGAACACATTCTTGGGGAATGCCTGCCTAATTATGTGTTGTACGGAACCGTGTCTAAAGCACGCTGCCTTCTACTGAAGAGCTGCGTGTTTATTTAACTCATTGTCAGAAGAATGGAGGGTCTCCATTATAATTCGTCTCGGGATCTACGAAACGAGCATGGCGAGCATTTTTTATACACAAGAATGTCATATCGCATAATCACGTCTTATTTAATGGGGAGATTGCTAAAGAAAACATTTATTGTCGTACTGCTGTGTCCGTGCATGTCTCATTCTAATAGAACAAAAAAAAACATCTCTAAAGGTAATTCTTCTTCCAGTTTAACATTTGTGATTTATTCTGTTTTTATTTTAATAACAAATAAGAAAGTAATAGAACCAATTTCAGGAATTCGACTTCTTGGGTATCACAAAAAAGTAGCCTATTTCTTGGTTATGTCTGACAAGTACAGACTTCTTGTGGAGAAGATTTGACGTGCATCACAACCTAATGCAGTACGATAGAAGGTATTTTAGGCACGCCGTGTAGCACTTGCGGAGTTGTACTAAGAGAAGGGGGAGCTTTAGCTTATGGACTCTGTTAGCAAAATAGGAGCCTCAATCAGTAAGGATTCAAGGTACGGTATTATAGCTATTATTTGCAATTGGATAGGGTATTGAAGATCAACGGTTTCGGGCCGCTATGTAGCACTCGGAGGTCATGACGTTCGTGGGAGTGGCGTAGGCCATAGTGACATGATAAAACAAGACGTGACTATAGGTGGTACATGGATGGTATATTTACATAAATATCTGGTACAGACTACAGCGGAGAGACGGTTTGAGCAAAATACATAATCTGAGACTAAACTTCGCCTTGCGAAGTGGCTGTATTTATACCCCAGACCAACCAATCCACCCGCATGTTTGGAGGAAACAAGGGGCGGGGGAGTGACGTTGTATGGTGCCGTGACCGTATCCTTAGCTGTATGTATTTCAAAGCACATTGTCACAAGTATGTATGTCATAGGAAAAACATTAAAATTAACATAATCAAATTGCAATAAAATAGTGAACAATGAACAATAGTAAAAAAACAATAGTAATGAAGTAACCCCAATATATTATATGTGAACTTAATAACATTGTCTTCGTACAGAAGTGGTACAATAGGACCCGCGAGGTCGCTATACATACGCACACTTTTGTTCACCAGTTAACTGCATACTCGCACTTGATCGTCCCAAAGTTTAGCGGGGTCGAAACACTTAACCCTACTTGTCGTCATCAAACGAAATTACTTTCAGGTTCCAGTACAAATTACAGTTCACGTCGAAAATATCTACTGCTCACGCAAGAACCAAGCGCCGGCCGGCACTCTAATAAAGATACTTTAAGATTGATACACGTCTTAATTCATTAATAAAGACCTAAGAGACTTTCAAGTTAAGTAACAGGTGCCTTTGAAATATGGGGTCCACAAAATGTCGCAACAGATACGTCAGACAAAATCCCCGGTTACTTTATTGCTGGACGTTTTATCAGTTACGAAATTTATCACAGATTATTACTTCATGACTTCAAGTGTTTTGTAAAATGCAAAAAGTTGTTTCTTCTGAAATATTAGTTTTGAATTTTTAAATAATATTGCTGCGATTTTTATTTATATGGCAGTAACGTGCAGTTATAATGGTGTTGAAGAAAGGTATAACTTATAGTGGCCAACACAGGCCAAAAAACTCAATCATTGTAATTAACAATAATTAATTCAACAAAACGTTTTTCGGGAATTATGTTTAGATTTATTTCCCTAATAATAGCAGAAAATGAAATATCTTACAATATTCACAATCACATCCCTATTGTACTAAAAATGTATTATAACAGTTATAGAATATGCCAATATATGAATGTAACGACACAATAAATGTAATTTTTCAATGAGCTGTCAATTATAGGTAAACCATCATATTATGTGGACCGCGGTGATCCGAGTGGTTGGGGCTTCGGTCCCAAGCGTGTGTGCCACCTGGGAACGTGGGTTCAAAACCCGCATAAGGTAGGCCTATGGTAATGTTGTATTGATCCTTTATCTTCATCTATTACCCTAACCAATAATTTGACAAAAACACTGTTCTTCAATACAAATTAAAGTTTGATATTTCAGCTTCACTCTGGAGCCTTTGTCAAAGAAAATTACTTTTGAAATAACAATAAGAAGAACCGTAGGAGCGAACCGAAAATCAAACGCAACATAATAACAAAGCAATAGAGTGGAGTGTAAATATTACATGTTTAATAAAGGACAGTGTTCTGGTATAATTGTCTAGTTCAACTTATTTAAATGTTTCATTAAATTATTTGTTAAATAATAGGTTTGGTCATCATCACATCATCATACACATACACTGAAACTTACACCTTACATATTTTGAATATTTACTGGTCAGACACATTTTGGCTGCGTGGAATAATAAATAACAAACACTTTCTTCTATATAGTTATCACCAGAATAAACTTTTGAATTTAATTTATATTTATAAATTTAAATAAATAAATTTAAATTTATCTTCAATTATAAAATCAGGCAAACTGAATTATTAATTCTCTGCCACAAATAAACCACTTGACTGGCATTCTCACTACGTCTTGGCGATGAAGGTCATCTTGATAGTTTTTTTTTTATGTTATCAGGAATGAGGTATACATTACGTATTAGCCATTGTTGTTAGCTCTTTTGCCTGAAATTAGCATTGTAATGACGCTGTTCAATTTGTCACGTTTGTCAAGCATAGAAGATGTAGAGTGTTCTGCAAACGTAATGGTAATAGTGTTGAATGCAAGAGGGTAGAGGGGAGGGAAGGGAAGAAATCAGATCTTTTGTGCAATACGTGTGCACTAGAAAGACCGGATACGTGTGTATGCTTCCCAGTAAAAACTCATTTCAAAAATGCATGCATGGAAAGTTGTTCGCCTCATTTCTAAAAGAATAAAAATACAATAAGTAAATTGATGCCAATTACTTGCTGAATATATAAAGGTTATTAAAATGCATTGTTTGTAGTGTATTACCAAAACTATAAACAAAATTGGAGTGTTCTCCTCTTTCAGTGTACCTATTTTATAACCAAATAGGACATACAATATAATATGAAAACAAAATAAAAAGTACAAACACCGCTAAAGAGAACAAGACGGTCTCAAATAAATCAACACGCTATGTTATGATTATAGTTAAATACTGAGCATAAATATGATAAAACCAATACAAATAATAACACTTTCACCACTTCATTTACACAGGAAAGTTAATTTTGCAAAGTTGGCATCTACAAAATTACTATTAGAAGTATAACAAAATGAAAAATGAAGATTATTTCCTAGTTCGAAAATACTTCTGCATCCATACGTAGGGACCTATAATATATTCCTATTGTTGAAACCGGTTCATCTCGGGATAAATATAAAACCAACGTGAGGTCGTACAAATGTAATAAATAAATAAGTAAGTAAACAAGTAGCCTAAACAAGTAAACAAGTAATCAAGAAATCAAGTAATCAAGTAAAGAAGTATTTACGTGTATAAGTAAGTAAATAAGTAAATAAGTAAATAAGTAAATAAGTAAATAAATAAATATTTATTGTTTACTCATCTCAGATACAAAAACTGACTTTCTGTGACTGTAACGTGACGGTATTGTTATACGTGGCAAGCATCCTGCTAAAACAACATATTAATATGCTGACTGTCTGGATAGTAGTCAATTCTGCAATTCACTATTCTTTCCCGTTACATTCTTATTGATAACGAAGGAATTTTGAAAGTGCAATGCTGCCAAATCTTGGTGCACGTCTAAGACTTTGGTTGTGACAGTAGGTTAGAAGTCTCCTCGAAGAAAACTTCGCATTTGACCTTAGTCCCAACTCTTGACAAATGACAAATTGAATCAATGAAAAGAAAAATAGGAACCTATCACGCAATGTAAGAGACAAAAGAAAAGTCGTGACGAAAACTTGGGCATCGCCTTTGTTTGCAACTACCACTATAATTATCTAATGCTTTCACAGAACTGCACAACGACAGACGAAACACTCCATTTCGCAGGCGTTAATCCGGAAGCTACTTAGCCGCCCTGAGAACTGTCACTGTTGTTTCCCTAGTTTTACAATGGCCGTCGTTTTGAGCGCCTTTCGTGTTTTGACCTTTCAAACTTTCAAAACAACCACTTTGTTCAACGAAGTTTCATGCATGACAGCTTCTACAGGTGCTCTCGATCAACCTGTGACCGGCTTCTTCACTGCACTTGCTCAAAGACCACCCCGGCTGAAGCCTGTCAAAGTCACTTCGATGTACCCTTTCACTCTTACCTTCAGCCAACTGACTCCGCCTCGGTTTCAACCCTCCGGGCGCAAAATGAGTGGAACGTTTCCAGCAGTAGCTGTCCATTTCCCTACACAGCATCTGGCAAATTAATTAGGTACAACGCTTGGAAGATCCATCTTAGCAGGCAAGATGCTTTCGCATGCTAACTAGTATTCATCCTGAATTCTTCTCAGGGAACCGTTTTTACTTCGCTTCATCTATTGTAGCCGTCGGGCTCTGGGTGACTAATAAAAGACTGGCATAATGTAGGAACTAATTACTATATAACAAGCTCACAAAGTGTGTTGGTCTTGTTTACTATCCATCAAGACATGTACTGAAAATAATTCTGCTTTTGTTAGTCTGGAATAAAATACCGCTGAATATGTTCAACACAAGAATGTTTTCATATTGCGTCAAATTGGCATTTATATTGGGTCGTGTTAGGAGACGTCATATGACCTAAGGTGTCGAGTACGTCGTTAAACATCAAACAATCGAACCAAATAAGGAGATATTACATATACGATTTAAATTGCAAAATTAGCATTAATTGAAAATAATTTAAGTAATTTGATTATTTTCATTGATAAGTTAAATGGAGGTAATGCACGGTTGGGTAAATGAGACCTTACACTAAATTAAGTTTTTTTTTACTAATACCTTGAGAATGCATGCAGATATCAAAAATGTTATTTATACCGGCGATTTGGGTTTTTATCAGCTAAACGATGAATTTAAAAACATTCAAACATTGTACTTGTTCCGATTGTCATTCCTGAATATATTTATACATTTTTGTTTTGCTAAAAGACAATTGTATTAGTTACAATATTTTAAGGTTTGCATAATATATTGTTTAGTTTATACAAAACCAAATCCCCCTTATGAATTACATAAAAATAATATCTTGAAGAGTTATCAAGATATTTAAAAAATACCATTAATTTCGCATGGTTATTGCGAAGCTACGTATTGGTTTATAGAATGGAATGATTTGAAGTCCTAACGTATTAATAATTATATGTTACAATATTTTAAGTTTTTTTTATAATGTATTGTTTAGTTCATACAAAACCAAATCCCCCTTATGAATGACTTATTAAATACCTTGAAGCGTTCTCAAGACATCTTTAAAATACCTAAATTTCGCATGGTTATTGCGAAGCTACGTGTTAGTTTATAGAATGGTCGGACTTGAATTCCTAACGTATTAATAAACGATTATTATTTTTATAAAAAAAAACGATTTAACATAAGTTATCATCTTCATCGAGCAGTGTTTGTTTCTTCTCTGTGAGGGCTTTCTTTTCTTATACGAGAAGAAAGATGAGCAGATCAAAGCAATGTAAAATATTTTAATGTTTGCCACTGCAATGTCTTTCGCCTTCAATTTGACATAAGCCTGCAGGTCATTGCCGCTGAAATATTAATAAAATATACAAAAGTGAAATCCACAGCTTTTCAACGAGCAACTTGCAAATGACTGTAATTAGTTGAGCTCGAAAAGGGAATTAGTAAGAATGCGGAGTATGCGGGAGAAGTGCATTATGCATATTTACACCTCGTAAACATAAATTTTTACAGCAACGCGATGTTTTTCAAACGTATTGTACAATGTTTCAAGATTACAATTATAACATGAATAAATTATACAAATTTAATGTCATTATAACATTATTATCAGTGTTACTATTCTAAACCACAATACACTTTTACAAGTATATTTTATATTTTCCAAGCATATTAGGAATTGCGTTAGATTGGTTCCGTAACTATTTGTCTGATCGGTATATGAACGTGCAAGTAACTGGTCAGCTAAGCGAAGTAAGATGTGGTGAAACCGGTGTCCCGCAAGGATCCATTTTGGGCCTACGGTGTTTTTTACTTATGTACATTTCATGCCTTACTCTTTCATGTATTTCAAATTATTCATCTATGCCGACGATACAGTTAGACTTGTTGTGCATCTACATTTTCGTATTGCTATTCAAATGCTTCAAACTGATTTTTGCGATGGAATCACGACAAGGAACTTGTATTGGAACTCATGCACCCTCATTGAGAAATAAATAGGTGATTATTTATACCATTGCAAGGTCGGCTAAATCTCTGATAGTAGCCCGGAGACTTCGGAGTGCGACAATCCCCGCGGGGTATTTAGATAACCTTGGCATAGTCTTGTGAGAGTTCTTTTATGTAGTGGTGTAAGCGCATGCGTGTAACGCCTGGTTATCACAGGAGAAGCCCCTAAACATGCATAGACGTGTTCTCTTTAGAGTTTAGTGTCAACGCAAGAACGAAAGATACATCTTCCCCCATGGATTTATGTTAGTCAATCTAAATACGATGACAACTTCTTAGATTATAGAATATCGCGCAGGAAAACTTTTGAAAGTATCTAAATCTTTCAAGAGACATTTGTATTCTTCGTTGGAAAGCATAAAGTGAAAAGAGAAACTGATAAAGAAATGACTGGGAAAGAAAGATAAATTCTCGTTACTTGCAAGAAAAACATTGAACTACATCACCGAGCATCAATCAGTATTGACAGTAACCCATCCCCAGTGTCTTGATCGAAATGCACTCAAGTAATGCTATTACTGGTATTTCTTATTCTCGAACGTGGGTTTTCTAAGGGGATAGACGTTCAAGCTGTGCCGGAACTCAATAAGGATAATTCTCTTGTCTACTCATCTACGCGTTACCCCAATAACCGTCATTAATTTAGTTATTCAGTCTTAGATTTGTATCGAGTACGATGACATTTGGGGATACGATAGCGTAGACAAGAAAGTACACAATAGTATTGTACATTGAACATACTGATATGAACGAGAATATTTTATAAAAGTAAACTATTAAACAAAAATACATTTATTATAATGTAATGTGTTAATTATAGATTGTTTAAATACAGATTGTTTCAAAACTAACTTTTAACAAACGTAGTCTTGAATCACCCAAGCACCACATAAACGTTACAAACGTGGCCAGGGTAATAGAGGCTTCTTATTCGTACCAGGCCGAGATGGCACCGCGAGATGTGGCGTTTTACTTTACCGCCCCCTAATGGGATGCTAATAGCTCTCATGGCCTGGTCTCTTGTCCACCGTCTTCTGAATGGCTTGCTTACCTGCGTCGGGACTCACCCCGACTCACAGCGCCATATCTCACATTTTGATCATGACGGTTGACAACCTGTCAATAGAACAACCTAACCAACTACTAAAAAGTAGTTTTTTTTTTTGTAATTTTACGAACATGTGTAGGCCTACACTACGTGAATGTACGTGGAATTACATAAATAGCGGTTTTTGAATTTCGTTTGTGGGACGAAAAATACGAGACTTATGAGTGAGATTAAAAATTAAAATATATACAAATAACAAATGAAAGTAAAAGCATGGCGTTCACGATTCGCGAGCATTTTAAATATTATTTTAACTTTAATTTCCTATTTCCTAGAATACGATGTAAATATTGTATAATACTAAACTTTGACAACTCGAATATTCAATCATGTAGGCATATAGAACCTGAATGGTAAAGAGTCTAATAAATCTAATCTAATCACAATGGCCCATGACAACTAAAATAAATTTCAGATAATATGAGTATTGTTTCCTTACCAGTTACCACTGTATCGTATTTCGTATTTGAGGTTTAAATCAGTGTAAAACGTTCTTATTATCTACTAGAAACATTGGTTTGAGACCCGAAATGTCCGCATTGATTATATTTGATCCAGAATACACTTGCATAAACAATAGTTATTATTTTATATATTATATTATTAGTTCGCGAATGTGCTTGGAATGACATAAATAGCGTTGTTTAATTTATTTTCCTTTCTATTACGTAAACTATGTGACTTATGGGTGTAACAAAATAAGGACATTTTAATCATAACGACCCATAATATGTAGCTTAGTTAGTTTTGATCGTAGAAACATGATGCAAGTCATATTGTGCATAACACAGTGACCGAAAAGTAAAATGATTAGAAATATTGAGAATATGTGCGTATTTCCTTATTACATCATTTGGAATCATGATACAAGAACAACAACAAGATCAATTTAAAGAAAGCCAGGCTCAATTATCTTTTTCCACGAATAAGACACTTATCAGATCAACAACTCGCCTCAACGTTGACAGCGCTACTCAAGGGGTGGACAATACGGCCCCTACGAACCGGTTTCTGTGGTGCCATCTCAGCCTGGTACGGATAATAGGTACCGACAATCCTACCAACGTCGTAGGGTGGGAATAATGATAAGAAGTAATTTTAGGTTTGGGAGAACTATTTAATAATATCCCGTAGAAGTGTTTTTTGTTTAAGTATATTCATAGTGTTTGCTTGCCACCATAGGAGAACCGTGATATTATTACGATTCTTGCTCGTTAAAACATTTGAGAGCCATAGCAGACAATTCATATTGATTTTTTTCAAGGTGGCAGTTAATATATGAGCTATTGATATATCGTAATATGTGAACATTTAAAACAATTAAAGTGACACATTGAGGCATTTTGTGGTTATAGATGGGAAATATTATTATGTAGAAGCCACATTATTTCCTAAGACGCTGACTATGACTGGTTTTAATGCGTTTTTTATGATCTCCTCTTTTAACAATTTTCGATACCAAAACAGTGACGTAACAAAAACAGATTGATGTAAAAATATATACATTTTTCTGATCATAACACATTGATGAAGACGCGCTCAGGCTTTGGATCCCTTTCCTCCTGGGCGCAAATAACAACACGTTCAGGACTTGTGCATTGATGTGGGTGACTTTAGCAACATGCTTTAATTAAACATACCAGTTGAAACGTTTAAAATCATTCTCCATCTTTAATATATTCATTAGTACTTTATTACTATTTTAGATATTTATTTTTATTTCGTCATACAGTCTCAAGATAGTAAATTAGGAATAGTGACTATCTGGTGGTAGACGGGTATTGGAGGGCGTTATTTGGGGGGCTATTCCTGAAAGTTGTCATGGTGACAATACTCATTTCGAGTGTTTTCCATGCAGTCTGCCACAGTAATCAGCCAATAGCAAGATGTGAAAACCACGTAGATATCACTTGAAGTGAGTTTTATCACCTCGTGACCAGAAGAGAAGAATGCAATCAGATAGACCAAGGAGAGAATTTAAAGAATAAAATAAAAGTTCGCAGACCACGAGGCATGGGGATGGAACATAACGTTAGTAACATATCAATGATAGCATTGAGAGGAGAGTTGAATCGCGAGATCTGAAAGGGAGCTAGAAGATTGTGGGAAGATCAGAACATTTGGAGGGACTTCGAAAGCACGCTTGGCAGGATAGTGAAGAAGATACGGACGAAGAAGACAAATGCCAGTTGCCAGAGTGATAACCTGGCTAGAGAGAAACAAACAAGTCGTATATAGTCCAACTATGGAGTAAAGCCTGCCCGCGATCTTAACTTGAATACGAATGAAAATAGGGACGATGTTATAAAATGTAAATTTAAGACAATTGGTGGTAAAGTAATATCAAAATAATTTTGGAATACAATTGGTACTAAGTTAACGATTGTGAATAAGTTCGTACGTCAAACTTATTTGTACAGTTTTATTTGTGGGTGCATAGTAATTAAGCATAGAGTATTGGGAGTGGGAACAGAGAACAAATTGAAACCAAGTTAACAAGTATAATAATCCCGAAACATATGCAGTTATAATTGTAATTTGTAAGTGAAACAAAACTCACACAATTAATGTATTACTATCTTAATGTGTAAGGTGCATATTAATGCGTAGTCATTTTAGTTGCAATAGAAATGAAGGACTAAACACAAAGTTAATAAAATACAATAAAAGTATAATAAATTATAAAATTATGAATATTTAATTTGATTGAAACAGCACGTTTCCAAAACAACACTTGAGTTTGCTCAGTTCATTTACAACTAATGTTACCGATATGGAATGTGTAGCCCTAAATACAGACATGTAATGAGTTCATTGATATTTTTGTGATCGTACTTCACTGCTACGAGTAAAATCAATACACACAAAACCATTCACATACAGTTTTATTAAACTGCTCAGTAACAACATAACAAACAATACGCCAGTTTATTAAATATTAATATATTTTGTCTTAATTAAATTTTAGAATTATCTCGTTACCAAATATATGAAACCAAATATATGAAACCAAATAATGTAATGGTTTTTATTTATGTTTACGAATTAACCCCTGTGCAGAATGCTTGTGTGTACACTGTACGGCCCTGACACATGTTGCAAACCACTTGCGCACGCACACCCGTGTTACTTCGTGCATTGTATAACAACTCACGAGTACAACTGTACAACACTTCATCAAACGGCTGTGAAGGGTTTCTCTATTGACATCAGGCTACAACAAACAGTCATATCACAAAAACATTTAAAATTGCTACTTGGGTAAAAAGTAATTTGTTAGCAATTCATTTGCGTCGACAAAACAATCCACTTGTCGAATTCTATTACAGGTTGACGATGTTTTTTGTCGCTTTGTGTTAATACTCACTTTGTGTTTTAACATTTCAGCCGTGTTTTGTTCCTGCTTAAAAACAAGAGACCCCATTAAATCGTTACTCCTGAGTCCTGGGGAGCATCCCATTATTTACATTTCATCAGGCAAAAGAGTTACTCAAAAGTGAAAACCTTTGACAAAATCAATTCATAAAAAAACTGAAAGGAATGTGCAAAAGCTTTAGGCTAGTTAAGTGTTTACGAGCGATTGCTGTTGCTACATGTTTAAATGCATTGTTTTCAACCAGAAAATTACTTTTTTTATGTACGAACAAGCACAGCTGGTACTAATTGTATTGGTGTCAGGAACTCTACATAATATTACGTCACTTGGTGATTGAACACAATATAAATGAGAAATTAAATACGAAAGGACTGATTAAGATACAAAAATAAAGACAGCACAAACTTTGCAATATAATAAATAATAATGCAATAATTCTGAAAGGACCCAACATACAGATTATATAGCCACATAGAAATTATAACAATAAAAATAATGAAATTTAAAATTAATAACAATAATAAACAATCAAATGAAAAAATTATAACGTCTTAAAAAGAAAACAGTATCATTAGTAATAAAATAAAATAAAATATTATTAATAAAATGTATCGATATCAAACCGCTACATATATTATGTGTATTTATTTATTTATTTATTATAGATGTTTGAAATGTATCAGCTGGCATCAAAGATGATGATAATTTTTTTTAACCGACGCAATAATCTGCGAGGTTGTATAATATTGCTCGTTTGACAGTGCGAGCAGAGATACTCTGACCTTACTCTATACTTCGAGCTTAGATGGAGAACCTAACATTGAGTTAACAAATACGATTTAAATACGATTATCAAAACCAAAGTTAGCAAGCTAAACTAATTTATTAAACTTCATATTGAAAGACGCGTAGGAGATATAAAAAGTATTTAATAAATGGTTGATTAAACCAACCAAAATGCAACATCGAGTATAAGTATATGAATGCACTTCAAAATATGTAATTTTATGTACAATCACATTTCCCCAACAATGCAGGACAACCTTTGTTTTACGCAATAGGAATACTTATTTAGTTATTTTATTTTAGAACCGTCTGATTCTTGACAGATTTAAATGCAAGACAACAATACAGGGAAGCCCACTGAACCGCATTACAAAATTTCTTCTTTAAATCCTATTTACCACCGGGAGCAAAACGAGACAATTTAGTTTACTCTCGGGTGTATTTAAAATATACGGGCGCTATAACAGAAATACTGACAGACGTTCTCGCGCGATGCTAGAGGTAATTACATGCTAGAACGAACATTGGATTATTACGCATTTATGTCCTCTACGTTGTCAATGAATTAGTACTCAGGAGCGCGTCAGTGTCAGGGGGGGGGGGGGGGTTGTATTATGTTTGCCCACACGGCGGTGCACAGCTCCACCAATCATAGCCGCACAAGATGACGTACACCAACTTGGAAGGTACTTGACTTCCCTTCATATCATTTTTCTAGGGTGTTCTTCATTCAAAGTGAGCTTTTGAGAGTTGCGAATTTTTTTCAATCTTCTTCTCACCCTTTCTAGGAGTCTTATCGCAAGGAAGCACGCTCAATCACTAGCCGAAACCAGGGTGTGCTCCAACCGACATCGCGACAAGAGAGCGGGGTAACATATGTGCGTAAACCAGGGTGTATCAACTTACATTGCGACAAGAGAGCGGGGTAATATATGTGCGTAAACCAGGGTGTATCAACTTACATTGCGACAAGAGAGCGGGGAAATATATGTGCGTAAACCAGGGTGTATCAACTGACATCGCGACAAGAGAGCGGGGCCACGCACGTGCGTAAACCAGGGTGTATCAACTGACATTGAGACAAGAGAGCGAGGCAACGCAAGTGCGTAAACCAGGGTGTATAAACTGACATCGCGACAAGAGAGCGGGGCAACGCACGTGCGTAAACCAGGGTGTATAAACTGACATTGAGACAAGAGAGCGAGGCAACGCAAGTGCGTAAACCAGGGTGTATCAACTGACATCGCGACAAGAGAGCGGGGCAACGCACGTGCGTCAACCAAGGTGTATCACCTGACATTGCGACAAGAGAGCGAGGCAACGCAAGTGCGTAAACCAGGGTGTATCAACTGACATCGCGACAAGAGAGCGGGGCAACGCACGTGCGTAAACCAGGGTGTATCAACTGACATTGCGACAAGAGAGCGAGGCAACGCAAGTGCGTAAACCAGGGTGTATCAACTGACATTGCGACAAGAGAGCGAGGCAACGCAAGTGCGTAAACCAGGGTGTATCAACTGACATCGCGACAAGAGAGCGGGGCAACGCACGTGCGTAAACCAGGGTGTATAAACTGACATTGAGACAAGAGAGCGAGGCAACGCAAGTGCGTAAACCAGGGTGTATCAACTGACATCGCGACAAGAGAGCGGGGCAACGCACGTGCGTAAACCAGGGTGTATCAACTGACATTGCGACAAGAGAGCGAGGCAACGCAAGTGCGTAAACCAGGGTGTATCAACTGACATCGCGACAAGAGAGCGGGGCAACGCACGTGCGTAAACCAGGGTGTATCAACTGACATTGCGACAAGAGAGCGAGGCAACGCAAGTGCGTAAACCAGGGTGTATCAACTGACATTGCGACAAGAGAGCGAGGCAACGCAAGTGCGTAAACCAGGGTGTATCAACTGACATCGCGACAAGAGAGTGAGGCAACGCAAGTGCGTAAACCAGGGTGTATCAACTGACATTGCGACAAGAGAGCGAGGCAACGCAAGTGCGTAAACCAGGGTGTATCAACTGACATTGCGACAAGAGAGCGAGGCAACGCAAGTGCGTAAACCAGGGTGTATCAACTGACATCGCGACAAGAGAGCGGGGCAACGCACGTGCGTAAACCAGGGTGTATAAACTGACATTGAGACAAGAGAGCGAGGCAACGCAAGTGCGTAAACCAGGGTGTATCAACTGACATTGAGACAAGAGAGCGGGGTAACATATGTGCGTAAACCAGGGTGTATAAACTGACATTGAGACAAGAGAGCGAGGCAACGCAAGTGCGTAAACCAGGGTGTATCAACTGACATTGCGACAAGAGAGCGGGCCAACATATGTGCGTAAACCAGGGTGTATCAACTTACATCGCGACAAGAGAGCGGGCCAACATATGTGGGTAAACCAGGGTGTATCAACTTACATCGCGACAAGAGAGCGGGCCAACATATGTGGGTAAACCAGGGTGTATCAACTTACATCGCGACAAGAGAGCGGGGTAACATATGTGCGTAAACCAGGGTGTATCACCTGACATTGCGACAAGAGAGCGGGGTAACATATGTGCGTAAACCAGGGTGTATCAACTCACATTGCGACAAGAGATCGGGCCAACATATGTGCGTAAACCAGGGTGTATCAACTTACATCGCGACAAGAGAGCGGGGTAACATATGTGCGTAAACCAGGGTGTATCAACTTACATCGCGACAAGAGAGCGGGGCAACATATGTGCGTAAACCAGGTGTATCAACTGACATCGCGACAAGAGAGTTGGGTAACATATGTGCGTAAACCAGGGTGTATCAACTGACATTGCGACAAGAGAGCGGGGCAACATATGTGCGTAAACCAGGGTGTATCAACTGACATCGCGACAAGAGAGTTGGGTAACATATGTGCGTAAACCAGGGTGTATCAACTGACATCGCGACAAGAGTTGGGTAACATATGTGCGTAAACCAGGGTGTATCAACTGACATCGCGACAAGAGAGCGGGGCAACATATGTGCGTACACCAGGGTGTATCAACTGACATCGCGACAAGAGAGAGAAGCAAATGACGTGCGTAAATCAAGATGTCCTCCACCCGGCCACGATATAACTAAATCCTCGTTGCATCCACCCGACGTCATGAAAACAGAGTGGAGCAATACTTGTGCGTAAAACCTATTTTAGATAAACTCTTAATGGAGTATGCAATGAGGCAGAATAGTATCACGTATGTCAATCCTATAGTGGTGTATAGCAATAAGATATGATTCACTAAAGCTCAGTGAGAGCACATAGACGGTAATTAACCCAATTGCGAAGATTACCAGATCAATTCCTGGCATTGGTAGTTTTGACTGAAGAGTTGTGGACAAGTCTGACCAATGAAATTAATAATTAGTCATTATCTGTTTACTATTCTGTGTCTCTGTTGTGTGAATTTATTATTTTAGATGGTACGAGCAACGGGAGAAATACGTAAGGAAATTGTTGTAGGTAAAAACATGTTGCTTATTATCAAACATACAAAATCTTTACGCCACCCCTGATAATAGTAGCCTGCCTGCCAAGTATTGGTACACAACATACTCCGGATACCTAAGCAAAAACAAAGTACAATCATAATAGCTTCAATATTTCCATAATGCCGGTTTCAATTTTTCGGTGTACCAGATTCGTGAAAGGCACATTTTAAGAAAACTTTTAATCGGGTGTAACAGCTTGAAGTTTTTAACTCTAGATGTTTGCCCACGAACTGGATAAGTTTGAATTTCACTCAAATATTACCTTCCGCAATACAGACATGGCTTTAGACAAAAGAGTTTCTAAGGACTTGTGGAACACTTGCAAATGCATCGGCTTGAAACCATACTGATAGAGGTGGCTCACGGTCAGACGTGACACTCTAATTCGGGAGGTCGCCGGTTCAATTCCGGCTACCGGCAGTTCTGACTGAGGTTTTTTCCTGAGGTTTTCCTCAATCGTAAAGACGAATGCTACGACTGAATCGTACTTCCAGCACTCGAACATCCATCCGAACACCCTAATATACCTAGTTAGTCATCTGTAGAGGGGTACATCAGGTAAAGTTGGTGTGCACCCCATCCATATACCATCTTATCCCATCTCTATAACAGGGATTCCTTCGAAAAATAATTCATTAATTTGGCTATTTGTTAAATATTTTCAAACTCGTTGAAGAATTTCCGTATTAATACTGACAAGAAGTTTACTTTGTAAGAACTTATTTTGCAATAATTGTATAAGCTCTAGTTTCCCGGCTATTTGTCATGGCGTTCTGAAACTTAGGCCAAAGCACATTGACATGTATTATTATTAGAACCAAGAAACGCAATTACGTGCTATTGAACTAAAATGTTAATAGATTGTCCTGGTGAAAGTTAAATATATGGTTTCTGCTCCTGTCCGTCCAAGTGCCAATTTTTGAAACGTTACACACAATTTATGTTATTTTGTTACTTAGAATAAAAGATGCAAGCGAATTTATTATCCACACGTTTACATAACACTGGGATTTTTCTCTAGATCATTATTTTTTCTTATTCCTTTCGTATTTGTCGTCCTCCTTAGTAAAGAATTTCCAATAGGATGTTGGCATTAGACAAATAAACACATTTATTCTTCAGAAGAAAACCCTCGGTGCTTCACTGATGATGCTGTGGTACTAACACAACCATAGAAACTAAGCGTAAACTTATCTATTTGTCTACGTTGTTAAGCCCCGAATACAGATTTTATTTGTTACAAATACAAGTATAATCTTAACTCTTTCACAAAATAAAACAATGAAACACTAGGTCTCGAGTTTACTCGGAAGAGCAACGCATCCATCTTGATATATTAGGTTAAAGTACATCACAGCCCAGTTTTCATTTTCTATTATTACTATGCACATGTATTTATTTGATGTGAATAATTTTCGTTGCGGTTGATGCCAACATTCCAGTTTAGAATAAAAAGTTTGTATCACTGATTCCATGATAACCACTTTCAATAACACGGTTTTATGATGCGGTTAAATTAAATAAACAACTGAGTTTGTCACACGAGAGAGTTCACCATTGATTTTTTAATGCTAATCATTCACATGGTTGTTTTTTATAAGAGCTCTCTCCATTTCAAATTGCAAATCATGTGAATTTTCAATCATTGACTAGAAAGAAAGTATATTCTATTTCTATATGTTTTCAACCGATCGTGCGGGATGAGCATACGAGCCTGTGAGCCTTTGAGACATTGAGACTTTTCCTTGTTTTTAATAATATATCAGGCTTTTGCATGCTATAAATATTTTTTAATGGACATATGAGCTGGATTGTGTTCAGGGTTTGAGGAGAAAGAAAACCTTCACCCATCACAAAGAAAGCCAAGCCGAGTTAGGGAGACAGAAAAGTGATCATCGGAGTTTTACGTTCTGTTCTGCCTTTACAGCGAAAATAATGGATATTGTGTAATACAAAATTTCAAATGGATTCTTTGAAGAATGTCAGACAGACCGAATACCAAAACCATTATCACAAGTTCGTTGCAATTGTCGTATAGCGATAGCAAAACAAAGTACTTCAATACAACGTATCAAAGATTGAAATCGGTTCCTGACACTCAGTCTTTGAAACCTGAACAACGGGAACAAACCACTGTATATGTTTGTACAGTTGTACTCTCCCGCTTATTCTAGGCTGCTTACACTCATATGGTTCCAGTTTAGAACCTTAGCAGGGAAATATGTTTTGTTTACATTTAGAATATTACTATCAATAAAAAGGATTCTTACAGACACAGTCGGTGATAACAAGATTTAAACTATATATTTATCCCACCTCTCCTTTTTCTCAAGAACAAAATATGCATTGTATGATTTTATAAATGGGTTATATTAACGGAAATGGGTGTTAAAACCGCCCAAAACAAATGTTTTTGATTAGACCATAAGAACGCATCCAAAATATTGAAAAAGTGAGTCTGATCCTGCCTTTGATTTTGTATCAGCTACACGGTAGATTTAAAAGTTTAAAAAATATATTTTTTTAACGACCGTTATTTTATTTCTTTGGTAATTATCAATTATTAAATTATAAATAAAATAGCAATCGTAACGATAACAAACTGTGAATTTTTTTAAATCCATTGTTTAGCTGATACAAAACCAAAGACAGGATCAGAATCACGTTTTCAATATTTGGAAGCGTTCTCATGATATAATAAAAAATATTAATTTTGGGCGGTTTTAATACCCATTAACCTTAAACTACCGCAGTTCATTTTGTATTAAGGAATGCTTTTTGAGGTTTCACTGTGTATTGTAATAAAAGTATATTTGTATTTTGTATTGTTTTCCCAATTTATTATTCTACTCATCATACTCTATGAACACTTATGTGAAGGATAAGGCTATAATTGAAAAGGTACAAGCAATTGATAAATTTGTAAATTTTCCATGCAGTAAAAGCAAACCAGTAACTTTTCTATATCTTGGTATTATAAACTTGCTCCTAAACCGTGAATACGCTAGTTTCTCTGACTGTAGTAATTATGAAGAGAATCCTATGAGATTATCATCACTAGGGCGTGCTTTAAGACTCCCGGGGGGTAGGGGCTCCGGATGTACTAACTGGTTTACAGATAAATACAATCACTGTGTGTTTACAGACTAATGTGATTTTGATCTAATGGAAATCGAATTATTAGATAATGTTATTAATGTGGATACGGGGACTATGGAAAGACACGTAATTGTCCCTTTTTCATTGTCAGTGTAATAGCAAAACGCTGGATCCCTTGTCACAGTACCGGGAGGCTGGTTCAGATGGTTATTCTGCTTCTAGTTCTGTATATATTGATACGATGAATGATTGATACGATTTGAGCGTGGAACCACGTACAGAAGAGAAGTAGCATGATATTAGTAGATTTGTCCTAGCAATCACTAGCGAGTGTGTACACATACATTGTGCGCAATATGTATGGAAAAGTATCCGTCTTATTTAGTTACCTTACTGATGTACAGTAATAAAAAAATATGTTTTTACTATAGGAAAGTGGCATCATTTTTAAAGTTGCCGTATAGATGGTATTATTTTCCTAGATTTATTTTAGTCTACCCTTGTTTTGAATTTCGTAAGTACAAATTCTCATACTAATCATATTGGTCTATAGTGCCGACCAATTAGAAATATGAAAGAGAATCCACGCGAAAATTTCACCGTAAAACATATAAATTCACTGAAAATACAATAATCCTTTTATACGGTGAATACAGTCGAATTTTGAATAATTTTTAAATCTTTATAAACAGAAAACAAACATGGTTTGTTTGCCATTAAAAATCATCATGCAGTTTGTATTCAATTTGTCAACAAATTATAACGGGGTTATTAATCCGGCTTGTGTTATTTAAAACAATACAAGTCATTAGTCAGGTGAGTAGGTTCTAATTCACGCGTGCACATCGCTGTATGCGTATGCCTGCGTGAGGGGGGCGAGGGGGGGGGGGGGGGGTGAGGGGTGTGATTCGATCAAAGCATGACGCATCACTCCAACAAGTCGGTGCGTACACGTGTGTACCCCTAGCTCGGAGTGCTCTTGCTCTATAGAATGTATTTCCAATAATTGTCGTGTTTATACACTGTAGATATTGCATGACTCATCGCACGCATGTACACAAAACAAAAATGATGCTGCTATTAATATTTTCAAATTCACTTTCATATAAAGCGTAAGCGTTTAAACATTGAAATGTGTGCAGTGTTCCCCTGAAGCGTTCACGGGTCACTGTTCACGGTATTATCTGCAGAGGCCCGACGGAATCGTAAAAATTAGAGTCAAACGAACGGGAAATTGTCTACATTTTTTAGAATTATTCCCATTTGCTTCGAAATTTCCAAAGCTATGAAACATTTACTCCTTTTTTTAACGGTTTTTGGATATTTTAGAGGTAATGTAGACATTGAACGGTACACGATATCGGTATATGGGAGACCCGTAGTGAGCGATCGTACCCAATTGCGTGAAAGAAAAACAAAAAAAAAAACATGATAGCTAAAATTAAGTGATGAAATCGATCGGGTAGTAAATATTGGAGTCGACTCCAGAGCTTTGGGAATCGAGTAGGAGTCGACTTCTTGATCGGCAATAAGGATCAGGTATTGGCCTTGACGTCGGCCGCATTTGTTCTAGGCGAAAGCAAAAAAAAAAAAACGAATTTTTGCCAGTAAGAACAATACTTTACTGCTTGTTCGTTAGGTTTTCAAACAATGGTTTTCAAACAAGTGTCTCTGTTGTGGAAGGCACCAATTTTGCGCGCTGTTTGTTAACAATTCTTCCTGGATGGGTACATGACACAGCAACCCACTCTCGAAGGACTCTACTCCTTGAAAATGGGAGTCGACTCCATTCTCTAATGTACGGGAGTATGTCTGCCAACTATGTCCGTTACGTCACGCGAATACCAAAAATAAGCAGTTGGAACTGCTCATCTCGTGCAGTGGTGTGTCTTTATTGTAGAATGTTATGTTTAGCGTGTTTGTCGTAACGTGGAAGTTTGGAAACGCCCACGACTAGGTCACGTCAACAGCAGCATGTGAACCGAAGACAGCATGCCCCTAAACTAACACATACGTTCTACATCTATGCATCGCGGCTACCTAACTATACAAACTAATTAGTCACCTAAAGAGGGGCACAACCCCCTTACCTATAGCAGGAAATAAAAAAAACATTATTATTGTTGTTATTATTATTATTATACTAAATAATACTCTTAACCACGCGACAACTACTTGTGTGATGCGTGGGCAAAGCAGATTCTAACATAGCGAAGACAGATATTACAAAAATTGGCTCATGGGGGGGTGTAAAAAACAAGATTTTGTTTTATTTGCACGTGGAAAAAAAATATGAATATATGTATTGAATCGCCCTAATGTAAGCCATAGCCTCACAACTTTGAGGCATTGTTTTATTTGAAGTGTTTTTTGTAGTATCTTGACGTGGAGCTTGGTAAATTTTAGTCAAAGTACTTTGTGACGTTCGAAGATGATTCTGCTGAGCGAATGCGCTCACACAATCACAATCACTTCACAAACAACAGCAAACAGATTTCACGCATAGCTGCGCACGACGTCTTAGGCTTTGTGATTATCGCAAGACTGCCGAGCAGAAATAGACATTTAAGGACCTAGTTCTCCTCGAAAAGCATCTATGATATAAACATGTCGGATACTTCTTGCCCAGATTCATCCCGTCCGCCAGTTTATGTGTCTCCTGAGTTTTCTAAGATCATTCAATGTATGCAAATGTGAGTTTAAAGCCTTCTCATGTAAGTATAATAATATGCTGATAATCAAAGTGGTTTCTTCTATGTTAAATGCAAGCCACATGATATATATTGATTTGTCACAATGAACGTTTCACCAATTCAGTATGTGTGATTAAAAATATAGGACTAACCATTGTTCCTTGTCAATGGTCTCTTGGTAGTGGACGGTTACCTGTTGAAGAGAGCTGATAAGCTCCCGAAATATTGCGTCGTTTTATAAGTATTTTAATTGACAAGGAACAGTGGATAGTCCTATATTTTTAATCACACATGTGTACCTGTTCTACTAAGTTTCCGTTTTTAACAAATTCAGTACGCATGATTGTTAAAACTGTTGAGTAGCTTACCCAGTAAACAGTAAACGCACGTCGAAATCATTCTGAGGATGGCATAAGTAAAAAAAATAATACACACACCACAAGTAATAATGTAATTCTTTCAAAGGTTATAAAAATGAATTAAAGTCGATCGATGAAGTGAACAACCCATTCAATACAACAACTAAACTTTTCAAATTAAATGTTCATGAAAAAATACTTTTTTTTTATTTTAAATTATGAATTTCAAGAATTATTACATGTGAGTAGCATTTAATACTGAACTTCTTGAAATTATACATATATTTTTTTTTAATAAAGTATATTTATAGTTTCTAATTTGAGTAGATTTGAGGTAAAATTGGCACACCAACGCGAATATCTCGAAAACGGATCGCGTTCAACTATCTTTTTCAAACGTATGTATGTTAGTCATGAAGTTATCTACATTTAGGACGAAAATTTGCTACAATATATTACTTTTTGAAGGTGCTACGCGAAGTTATACGATTGAAAGTGTAGGTTTTGGTTCAGTTGCAATGTATAACATAGGGAATTCCAACGCATTTCAACACTCAATAAATAAAAAACTAATAGCGGTAGGTGCATATTTTTTTCTACAATATTCACAAGCTTAATCTCAACTTGCAGTACATACAATTTGAATGATTTATATTACATGTGCAGTTATCATCGATCGACTTTAAATACTGGGCAAGCTATTTCTATCACTATAACAATTAACAAGATTCAAAACAATTGTATTATTGTTGTGTGGCTGGTGTGCTTGGGTTATGATACAATAGCAACCACTATACAAGAAGACCACTACAATATCATATAATATCAACACCAAGGCTCACCAAGAAATATTACAAACGGAAATTTGTTCACGAAATAAAATTGTCGTAACAATATTTTTTTTTTTTTTTTTTTTTTAATCAATCAAAGTCTGAAATAGATACGCGAGATTTTGTTCGTTTCCTGATTGTTCGTATCCGCAGCCGATGTTTACGGTTTATAAAAAGTAGTATGTCATTTTCATTCTGTTTTCAATTAAATACGTTCACTTAAAAAGTTCTCAAACATTTATTTCTTGTTCAATTTGCTATCACATTTATATATTTACCACTTAATTTTATAGCTTTTTTTGGCGCTGTCTCTTGTAATTGTGTTACTATTATATTATATTTGATCAGTTTCCTTATAATATACTTGTCGCTATAATAGTTTCAGTTGCTATTATTACATGCATATTATTATAACCCTGTTTAAAGATAATTATAATTAAATTACAGAAAATGTGGACAATCTAGTATCCTCCAAAGAAAGGTCCTTCTGGAACTTCCTTCTGCAACTAATAGCTTGAATGTAAGTACAGAATGGTGCCCTTCATTACTTGACTTGACGCCTTGTGTATAATAAGTAAAAACAGCTCTTGAAGACTCTCATGGTTTAACTCCGTCAATTAATAAAGGACCGCCGACTGCGACTGCGCAGTTCATTTGATTGCATAGCTAAGAAATACTTGAAACATTCACACGCTCCTGTCTAAAATCATGCGCACATTCCGGAACGTAGGCTATCGCGTTATGGGTTAACTAACCAAAGACCTCGCTGTTGAAATTTTTAAATCATAACTCTTTCGTTTATAACAGCTTTATGTTGCCGTTCAAGGACTTTGGTTTGATAGAGAGAGCTTTTGTTTAGTCTCTTGTTAAAGTTCATGACTCCCGTAGCCACTTAAATCTATGTCGAGAAATACATTTTTCTTCGCTTTAATATTATCGAATTACGATCCCAAAAATTGCTACATGCAATCACAA
The DNA here is from genome assembly GCA_945910005.1 of Isoperla grammatica. Lineage (NCBI taxonomy): Eukaryota > Metazoa > Arthropoda > Insecta > Plecoptera > Perlodidae > Isoperla > Isoperla grammatica. Next base: position 43,647,076 of record OX246737.1, on the reverse strand, counting down.
AGTAATTTTATTTATTTGATTAACAGACAAATTTGATTTCGGTTTCAAGTATTTTAGTATTTGGTGCTTCACAATGCACTCAACAGCTAAGTTGTTGAGAGCACCTCGAACACGTTGACCGTGCACGCGGGTTCGCGGGGTGGAAAAGTGGAAATGAGCCGGAGGAGAAGGCTAGGAACAGTCAAGCGTCGTGACGCCAAGGGCAACTATAGACTACAGACGCTTGGAGTTCAAGACGGTCATTGACTTGAAGTTCTCGAAGTTCCAGACGGTCATAGACTTGAAGTTTGTATGGAAGGTTTTTATATAGGTAATTTTGGTAAATAAAAATTAAGTAATATAGGTTGAATAACAGGGTGGTTTATTTACAGATGCGAGATCAGGCAGGAGATGCAAGTAGCAGGCATAACCGAACTACTGCGAGTATAGGAGAGGACAAGGATATAACTGAAGCAACAGTGTAATGTGTGAATGGCAAGAATGTCTGAATCACTGAGCTAAGCCCTTGTCCAGCTCGCTCTATATATATTTACCCACCCCGGCCCGCCAAAACATTGTTGGGATAAAACTGGCCAATCAGAGGGTGACTCATGACGGCGGCCGGAATGGGCAGTCGTTAATAGAAACAATTCAAATAACACAACAAAGAAAAGAAAAGCAAATAGAAAAATACTTAAATCTATGGACTGTCTTTAAAGTGTCTGCATCTTGATTAGAAAGATAAGTAATCTAATACTGATCGGTCATACACCAAGGTAATATTAAAGTGCATAAAGCACGCGCGGGTTTGTGGGGATTTCACACAGGTCATATGACGTCGCCTGAATCAGATCTATTGCACATCGCCGGGGTCATCATAAGGTAATCCAAAAAAGGGGGGGTTGGAGGGTTTATGGGTTTTAGGGAGTGGGTTGGTGAACATTTGCATCGCAAAGAGAGCTGGTAAGTATGAAGGAGTTTACAAATAGGAAGAGGAAAAATGACAACGTGAGATGAATAAAGCCACAATAGCTGCAAAGAGACCTCTCTGTGCGGGCACCGGTCACCACGAGGAGGGACCCACCTTGATTGGTTCGGTTAAGTATACGAACTTAGACGTGACACGTTCAAATTATGGCATAAAAACTTATATTACCGATTCAAAATGTACAATTTCAACTTTATATTATGTTATATCACTCCTGCGTTAAAGTAGGTATCAACTGTAAATGTCGTAGCGCCCCAGACACCGTCACTAGCGGTAATATTCAAGTTTCTCATGACGCCAATAGATTTATTACTGCCCATTTGACTTGCTTACAGTCATATTAGACATACGATAATGGCAACAGGTACAATTCCCCCAACGCCCCAACTTCTGTGTTGTGATAATTTTGTCGAATCGCACGAGTAAACGCGTTTTGCTCGAAAAAAGAATGCAACAGATCAAATTCAATTTTGTGTGTAAACTCTACACAAAGTAAGATTAATACGTTCTCACCCCTTCACAAAGCACTCAGCACCTCCTTGGTTGGCGCGCATGGAGTATTCCACCCCCTCCCCCTCAACCCCCTCCACCCAAGCCCCTTTCTCTGTCAAACCGCGCGCGGAAACACGTACGTTGCGAATTCCGCTTTTAATTTGTATCCAAGAAACATTTCTCAGACTTGAAAACGGGAATTGTTAGTCGAGTTTACGGTGCTTTAATTTCGTTTCAAGTTTCAAGTCGAACACACCCTTTGTACTCGCGCAAGCGTTTACCTCGCTTAATTCGAAGGCAATAATTGTGAAGGGATATATTTACTCTGAAACCTCGATGAAACCAGATGATACGCCAACCGACCAAAAACTCTTACATCGGTTAGATCAGAAAGACTAGATTTTACACCTGAACGACGGAACTGGTTTAAACTCGACAAAACTTTGTCTTGCATTTTTACAATATGTAATGTAACAACACATGTGACACATTTGAGGCAACCATTATAATTTCAACCACCAGTAGTTTATGACTAGTTAAAGAATTATGTAATTTTCCAATCCAAACAAGTTAATGAAATCTTATTTCTTTTCATAAAAAAATAGTTTGTATTGAAATTAATATGGACTATTTAAAAAATGTAACTTGATCTGTATTTCTGTGTTCATTACTAATTTAATGCCTATTTTATTTATGCACAAAACTAATTTACAAGGGTGGCCAAGAAATATAACTATAATAATATATATATACTGAAAAAAAAACAGCAATAAAACACTGAACAAAATAAAATCGAATGGCATGTAAGATAACAGATTAACAAACACGAAATTACCATAAAATGAGAGTAAGTTCAACACTGAACTTTAAAAAAATATATAAATTAAAGGGGGATTGAAGGATTGAAACTATAAACACCGTAACTGCCACATACACACTTGATCGGCTCCTAAAATCACTACAGTCCACCGTCGTCGGTTGTCACACACCATCTGCAATATACTCGTGGATTGAGTAATTTCATTAAGGTAAATAATGATAGTGATAATACTGTCACTACACTAGAACCCGTATATCGACCCCCTCTCTAACCCCCACTAACAACCTGCGAACATCAACGGTGAACTAACTTTGATATATGGAATTGTTTAATGGCACAAGCTACACATATAGGCCTAATACCACAGGTATACACGGTAATTAACATGACAGTCGACCCAATGATTAATTTGCCAAACGTTTTATATTTTGGTATCATTGTAATGTATGGTATCCTATCACACTAACATAACTTAATCATGTTAATTCGGAAGGTATAGCTGGTTCGATCCGGACTGAAAGCTGTTCGTACGGTTTTCTCAGTTACGAGACAAATTATGGAAGAGTTCCACAAATAGCACTCAAACATTCCCAATCAATTCTCTTGCGATATTGTTGGGCTGAAGAGAGAAATATTGTTATAAAATCAAATCGAAATAAAATAATGACGTGAAAGAATGCCGTGGATGGTTTCTACGTTATTGAGTCATTAACAATTGATCTGTTTGAATAGTTATTGCTTTGGTTCAGTCTCTCTTCTTGTCCCCTTGGGCTTTAAATCCTCAACCTGTTTGGCATTATTACATTAGCTAACTTTTTTCACATATCTAACGTCAAAAACGTCGTAGTACCGGTAACCTTACTTTATACTTCTTAAACCTTCCAATTTGACAAGACGCCATTTTCCTCTGTGATGTATTACCGAAGATGGATAAGCTAACTATTCCTATGCTGACGAAATAGGAGTCCAATAACAGTAACTTAATTTTATAGTTCACAACTTCCTCACATCTACTGGAAACATAAACATACATAATCTTACTTAATAGACAGAAAGCAAACCAATAGCACTCAAGAGTGATCTCATCCCCTAAGGCTGAGATACCTTCTAGAATAGTCGGTGATGCTAGGAACTCAGGGAGGCTGAGCCACTCCGGCACTCTTCCGTGGACATGCCTAGTAGGCGGATATGAGAGTCTGTGCATCACATTCGTGTTAGCCACAATAGTAGGTGTGCAATAGTTTCTCCAGCATCGTCACATCAAAATCCAAGTAAGTCATATCACAAATATATTTGTTTGTATTATGTTAGTATTAGTACCAAATTAAACAGTAATATTTTAAAGTTATCAGTCTGTATTTATACTTCGGGTACAATGTACGTGATGCCCACGCGCCCGAGCTACAATAGGGTTCCTCTTCCAGCTTTTCCTCTGGACAGAACTAATACGATGGTGGCTCCCCTATAGTCCGACCGTGACACTTAGTAGCCTATTTTCACAGAATTTATGAGATAATATTCGTCTTAATAGCGGTCAGCGGCAACGTCCGCATATAATTAATGATTGTGGAGTATATTAAAGTAATTAGCTTCATGATTTCTGTTATTTGAACGTGTAACATTACTCCATATTATGTTTCACCACTGACGGACATGTAATTCCATTCCATCAACCTGCATTAACCACACATTGCGCGGCACGTGGGATGTGGGATCTACTTACAGAGGTACAGGGCAGGCAGAGGCTTCTGACAGGTGGCCGACAGCTACAGTGCTCCACCATAGAGTGATGATGGGACTGATTCGATCAGAGGAGAGTAGCTCGCAGTACAGACATTCAAAGGGCTTCAGTTCATACTATACTAAATGTATTCTCCATATGACATACCGCAAGAGCCGTGACCTATATGCAATGTGGACTGTGGTTATATATACAATATACAAAGCGCTTAGTAGTTTCATACAAATATGGCGATATTATTATGAAGTATGTACAATGATATCGCATATGGCGAACCAACCTGACACAACATTAAAGGTCATCAATATCTGTTAATAAACAATCGAACTATTTGAAAGGTGGTATTTATACATGTTTTTTGTTATTCACAACCTATAACATGTTATTGTTAAGTATTTCTAATTAATGCTGTGAAAGAGTTGTGTTAAACTCAGGAATTTCTGTCTTTATTAACAATTGATTTAATGACTGTTTATAATAATAATAATAATAATAATAATAATAATAATAATTATTATTATTATTATTATTATTAAAATAAGCAGTCCTCAGGGACAATATACCACATTATGTCTTGGAGTCCAGTTAGCCAATATTTCGTATTTAAACAGACATAACCAGGTAAGTTGATAGTACAACAATGATGTTTGTTTTCTTATGTTGAAATTTCAAAAACAATGCCTTGCTTTCTTCTCTTTAGACCTTCGCCTCACCCCTTCTAAATTTACTGTCTCTATTTCCCTCGTTCTAATATCACCAACAAGCACTATTAGGAACGTTTACCCTACACCCACGTTATACCTAATAAGGTCCTGTTTCCCAGTCATCAATCCGTTCAAGTGAGGGTCAGTGGACCTTTTGAGTTTATGAATACGGCAATCTAGTCGAGAGGGCTGTGAAGTGTCGGCCTTCAGACCGCGTTTTTGTGGTTGCGGCGGCGCAGGACAACAGGTTGAGCAGCCTAGCAACAAGTGTGATGCGACGCGCCAGCAGTTGATCGGCTGCCAACAGAAAAGGTAAGCGTAAAAACAAAAGAAAATCTTATAACTGGGGCGTCTGCGTATGCCAAGTGCAAGAGAAAGATTGCTGGACAATCATGAGCGAATAAAGAACAAGATTACTCAACAATCACTACGTTTATCAGGAGCTTTAAACCGGTTTAAGTAAATCGTTTTAAGGGTTGAATCGGTTTAATGGTGTTGGTAAACACATCGATTTAGCTAAAAACGGTTTAACTTTAGGTCACTTTCCAAAGTGACTTAGAACAGTTAAACCGATTTAATTTGACGTGATAAACACTTAAAACGGTTTAAGACGCCATCTTTCCGCAACCTAGCGGCAACTGAGTGTACTCATTTGACAATTATTGCATGGCGCGAACACGATAGGTTATGTAGGTGTGTAACACCGCTTACTGAATGTTGCGCACCGCCTTACTGTACGTGTTTTAAGACGATTTGACGACATCTGTCGGGAGAATATCAAGGTTACTTTTTTACGCGGAATTGTCAACGCCTTGATAAACGTATCGACTTACGGAAACCGTTTTACCTTAAATCGACTTAAAAAGCCCTGATAAACGTAGTGAATAATACTTACAGTAACCTAGGATTGTTTAAAAATAATGTAGACTAACTGACAATGAATGAATTATATAGGAATGTGAATATTTAAAAATTAAGTAAACTTTGAAGAAAAGCATGCGTATGTATGACCGTACTATAAAATATGTGTATCATATAGAGGAAATGACGCATTGGATGCCCATTTCGTTTCGATTAGCCGAGTTGCAATACTGTATTATCATTTGCACTATGTAAATCAAACAACTGTGTACTGTAGAACATATATAACGAAAGATGCGATAGATTGAAAAAATACAAATCATATCCCGACTACGGTGACTGGATTCGGCGAAAAGTGTCCTCGTGCAAATAATTGTCTCCCTCATTGTGACCTCAACGCACACCTCATATCCTCTAGAAATCACAATTTTTCGTAGGTATATGCTGCTGGTAATGTAAGAGGCAACATAAAGAGCATCTAATTTTTTAAATTCTCATAATAGTTTATTAGCTAATATTTTTGTTTCGTCAATTATTAATATATTAGTCACTTTTGTGTTTCAAAATTGTGCAGGGTTGGAGAAGAAATATCTGGAAAACAATACGCCCCATTAACTATCAACACCGAAAATAAAATATTACCAACAATATAAACATTTTCATGCTAGTTTGTAGCAGAAAACATGTATAAAGAAACCTTCTGCACAAAAAGATTATTATGATTGAACTCATTATACATTTCAAAACAGTGTTATATACACTGTTAATAAAATCGGTATATTCCAGTATGTCATCATGTACAGTAAAAACAGGCAATAGTGTCGAGGCGTTATGACGTCACAATCTCTGGTATTGAGGCGCAAAGGCGGCCCCACATGGCGTGTGCGAGGGCTAACGAAATGAAGAGTCTAGCTGTGGGTGTTATCGATGCGTGGGACGAGGAAGCGCACATTCGGTGAGGATGAGTGATTGATTGTGTGCGATGAAGATTCTCCGCTTTTTGTCGCCTCTAGGTCGAAAGGTCACGGAAATGGGTAAACACTTTGCTGAAAAACTGCATTTGTATTTCATTTTTCCACACCTACTCGGTGGGATATATTACGCATGTTATCATCAAAACAGAGCGGTTGTAGAGTATATAAAATATATAAACTACAATACCTACGGTGATGTTAGTATATAAAATATATAAACTACAATACCTACGGTGATATTATGCCATGTTTAAAACGCCGATACAAACTTCACAATTATTTGTTATAATATCTCGTTACCACAGTGAAGTGTTTGCAATCGTGGGCTACGTTTCTGTTTGTGTTGGGTATTTTCTCTCACTTTGGGGGAAACTGTGTTTTTAGAGCGATATTTTTTATTTAACACAACATAAGAACAATCCAGCTTTACAATTGCCACAGGTTACGAATTCACGAGTGGTTGACTAGAATATTGTTATCTGGTCATCCCACGTTTTTTGTAAATACACGTGAGAAATAAACCAGGTTAAAATAATACTTGCTCACTCGGGTTCAGTTCAATAAATCATTACCAAATCATTATCTTGGACAAAATGAATACGATATCTATACAACATCCAAAAATAGGAAATTAAATTTAGTTACAATAATTATAAACGAGGGAAAGTAATGCTTGATTTGTCGTTGGCCAATCTAAGTTTATTAATTTAAGTGTAAGATAAGAGTGATATTATAACTTACTGATACAGTGTATTAGAAACATATAACTAATCAATTATTCCAAGCTTTTGATTGGTGATTCACAGTAGAAATATTTCACCCGAATGATAAATAGGTAAAAGTTCTAAGTAATATCGATGGTGCTTCATTCATTGACATTTGAAAGAACGAAACCAAGTACGTAACGATAACACGTGAAATATATGAAAATGAAAACCAACGAAATAAAAATAAGAGCCACGGAATGAATGTTATAGGCCGAACATCAGCTTACAGTCTTGAAGTGACCCTCTTAAGGTTACTATAACTAAGTTTAGTCAAGTTTTACAACGAGCTACGCTAACACTTGAAGATGATTTCTGAAGGTAAAGGTTAGTGAATTGTTTGACGTCTAGGTTTATTATTGTTATTCTTTTTCCATGCTATGCTTGATCGTGTCCTCATAGTATCATGTAAATGATCCATCTAAAAAAAAAAATTATTATTATTATTATTATTATTATTATTATTATATTTTTTTATTATTATTATTATTATTATTATTATTATTATTATTATTATTATTAATATTATTATTTTTATTATTTTTATTATTATTATTATTATAATTATTATTATTATTTTATTGTTGCAATACATACAAACTCGGTCAAAACCGGCATAAACATGTTGTTATTATTATTATTATTATTATTATTATTATTATTTTCTCTTTCTTTTAAAAATATCTCATGCGCAGTTTCCATCCTATTACAACACTAAGACGTAGATTAAAACAAGCTTCCGTGTGTTAGTTACCTGAATCAGTATTGAATGATAGAATATAAACATAAAGAAAAGGAGAAGAGAAAAACGGAAAATATCATGGAAAATCGAGAAAATGGGGACAGGAAAAATACACAAACCCCAAAACTGTATTGTTAAGAAATAAGAAATTATTCATAACAAAATGGTTTTCGCTAATTTTATCAACATACTGCTAATAACTAAATTAACATTGAACCCCGCTAGGCATAACGCATAATTGTGATATAATAGCTCGCCACCAACTCTGCTTGTTTTATGCGAGTGTACAAAGTACAGAGACGTGTAGACATGTTAGAGTTAATGTAAGGTTTGCACATAACAATCATTAATTCATGCTCATTATAACGCAGAACAAAGGCTTAAAGATTGCTGTGTTGGCTCAGTTACTGAAAGGGTAGAACACTGCTTCCTACCACCTCTGCGTGAGCCGTGAAAGGAAGTGAGATGCGGATTCACAAGTGCCAAAGAGTTTCAACGTTAACGACTGACATAATATCAATAATTAATGATAACAAAACTGTCGTGAATAGTTGAAATACTAAACGATAGCAAAATCATTCTATTATAAAACAAGAATTGTACACTTCATGCACTGAGTATACATGACATTTCTTCAGTTTCATCATCTATCCACTAATATTATATCAAGCATGAGCATAGAAGAACATAAAACATTATTATCTCTTCAATACAAAACTATATTAAAGCCAGAAATTCGAAAATTGTGAGTGAATTAACGATGCCATCTAAAAATACAAAACGACCAATCTATACCACGAGTAGGTTTTTTCATAATTAATAACCAAACTAAACTATTATTGTTTATTTTACTATTGTTGTTGATGATATTTGGTGTTGTTTTACGTCCCATATTTTTTGCAACGAGGCTAATCGAGATTATTTACAATTGTTGTCGATAAAGATCTGTCTTCTTGTTAGTCATGCTGTTTCTTGCGATGGCTGAGGAGAAGAGTAATATGAATAATACTCTTTGGAAGTGTCACATTAATAATCCTATCACTTTTCTGGTTATGTGCCACTCAACCCGTGCCAGTGTGGTAAGTAACAATGATATGCAACTACACTCTGCAAAGCAGTTTCAATCTTCGCCGAGGAAACGGACCATAAATAAGCAGATGCCTCGTTGGCTGTCATATTTCGGTATAGCGACGGCAACCACAATACAAGTAATAAAAACTTTATGTAATTTGGTTGCTCCGTAAGCGGCTATATTGAGCTAGACATCGTAATATTTCACAAGCGACTGTACTTTTCAGAGCTATTTGATTATGCCAGTTTTTTTTTTTGTTTTTTTGCGTGGGCGAAAGAAGGAAAAAATTCTTTCGACACGATAAAACTGTGTTGACTGTTTGTTTTTTCACATCTCTATGTCAGCGAACTGTCTACATCCGAAACAGTTTACACGAATGGCGACGTTTTTTGTTTGTTTAGACAAACTAGTAAATGCCACTAAGAAAAATCCATCCTTACGAAATCACAGTGAGCATTTTTGTTGTGTTGTGAGACATTGAGTAGACTTTGTATTTTTTTCTTTCTCCATTCTGTTTTTGTAATAACTGTCTCAAGAATCCGTATGTATTGTTCATTCCATTTGAGGACAAGTGAATGAAATTCAAATTAAAAGATTGCGTCTCGAATTTTATGAAAAATAGAAAAATATTACGGACGGTCTGTGCTTCTTCTTTCCAATCTAAATAAAAATAGAGAAATGACGCTCTTTCATTTTCATTGTGAACAATTGTTCAAATGTAATTTTGTATTTGTCGGGCTGTTATTCATCTTCAATCTTGGATATTGTAATTACTGATATGAACCAACAGTAACAACAAGACATAAATGTAATCTCACACACTCCATTCTAATGAACATTACACACCCGCACGTTTGTGCGTACGTTACTGTTATTCGTACTTCTAATATATTCCGATATTTTAACATTGTAATCAATAATGTTACCTCGTTTTTACAACTACCTAACAAAGTGTCAACACTGTCGACACAACCTATAGTTAAAAGGGGCACATCAGGTTAAGCTTGTGTGGGGCTAATAAGATGTATTTCTACCAAAAGTTAATAATAATAATCATGATTATTATTATAATTATAATTATTTTTATTATGCTTATTACCATGTTGTTGGAATACATATTAACATAGAAACTCGGTCAAGACCGGTGTAAACGTTGAACGGACATAAATGTCGAGTATTTCCATGTACTTACCTTATTAAACATTATAATCATTATTACTATTAGTATTACTGTTTTATACGGCCTCACTCGTATGAGTCAACTTCTCGGCAGTATGAGCGTGTTTTGCATTTTGCGAGTAGAAACAAAATGCCTAAGATGATGTCTTCGCTTCTTCCAGCCAAGACAATAGCGGAGATAATCTTACATCGTGTGTTTGCTTTGTATGATAATAATGGGGATCATGAGTCATGGCGCCTTTCTGTATCGATTCCCATCCACTGATGTACACTTCGTAGTGGATGCTCGTTCAGGAAACTTTAAGAGGCCTGTCTATACTTTATCCATTCTCGTGTTTACTGTGCAGCCTGTTACGTTTAAACGCCTCGACGACTTCATTAAAATTTAATTTTAATTTCGTAAATTTATTGTTAAAGTATAGTTGAACTAGATTAAATTATTATAATTAATCGTACGTAAAAGAGGCATCTCGTGAAAATGCCCCCTCATATTACAGAGCGTAAAGAATTTTAGCTCAAGGTGAGTGCTAAGGCACTTCGGGGTTAAGTTTTATAATCAAATGTCTATAGGCGTATCGTTTAAGCATATTAGTCTTTTATAACTTCACCGTTGTGATAAATCTTACAGCGAGAATAACAAGTAAAGCCTCATTTTTAAGTTGATCAGCATCTTTAGCTTTTTTGGTAAAACAATAATGTTTATGACATTTAAAAGATCCAAGTTCATCTGAACTTGTTTTAAGTAACAAGTTTACTTACCTTATTATTTATCATTACCCTTTTACTGTACCTTTAGTTTAACTTAAATAACTTTCTGTTTAAGGTTTTCAGTATAAAATATGTGACAACAAGTATAGCCAAAAAAGAAACGATAGACTTTGTTTGAATGTGAATCATGATCTGTTTGGTTTTAACCTATAGTTTGTTTTGACATTTTCTCGCATCGCAATACAATTAATTTGGTTTAAATTCTCTCGGCGCAGGTTTAAATAATAAAATGAATTGCTAAACATACATTTAACAACGCGTTTTACGATTTGACATGACCGTGTACAATAAAATAAATGTATCTCAAATACAGATAATGGACAGCGATGTTTGCAAGCAACAAACTTGACAGCAATAACAGTGGCAATTCAAATCACCATCAATAAAGGGTAATGTAACGTTAATAAAATGATGTTTCACGCAAAAGTCAAATTCCAAACGAATGTGTCACGACTTACTTTGGTTCATGCATAGTAACTTCATTAACTTGTAAGACTTTTAATCAATTCCTGCATTTTTCGTGGCATTTATTTTTATAACATAAATATTAAAGCGTGATTCTTATATTTATATCGATATAAAACAAAAAATGGTAAGCCAGATAGCATTGTACCAAGAACCTGTTAACAGAAAAAAGCCATTCAATTTATTAAATTGATACCAAGCACAAACTCGACAGTGTGGGTTAATTTCAGTTGATTCTTTAAACACAAGGTTCCATTTAGTACATTTAGGCCCGGTTTTTCAATCGGTTAACGAGTCGTTAACTGAGCCGTTAGCTGACGGTCCGTAACCTGTTTTCATTTTTTTTCATTTCATTTTTATTCGTTTCATTTACAATTTACAATGTATGTAGCATGGTTTGTGTGACACACGTCAGAAATACAAAGTGTAATACTTAAGTTAAAACAATGTAGTATACAAAGCTAGTTAAGTTATCAAAAACATAGTCATCATACGTAGGCCTACAGCATTCACATCTTTTGAAAGTCTTCTATGTTATAAAATTATGTGTCTAATAAAAAGACTGCTAGTTGTAGTTGAAAACTTTACACGGTGTTTAACTGTTTCAAGTTGTTAGGTAACTTATCATATAGCTTGGCACCAGCATATAAAGATCCTGTAACCCAACAAACCCTATGCAGATAACGGACCGTCAGAAAACGGCCCCGTTAATGACCGATTGAAAAATCGGGCGTTACTAGTACGGTAACAGCTGGATCTACCTCTACCTCTACTTTAAAAATAAATTCTGTACATAGAAAGCTCGGACATTCTTTTACAATATCTTGTGCGAGGGCACTTTTTGACAAACTGCTGGCTGCCTGCTTTGAGCGCTTTAACAACAGACGTATTATTTTTAAAGTATTTTCTATTTTATAGTGTATTTTATACATTTCGTTTTTTGCGCAAATAACCACGATATTGACGCGCCACTAAACAATTATCAATCATCATCATCCAGTTATCAACTCCAGTTATAAAACATACCGATCAACACTTCGTTTGTATAATGTAGCTCTCTACCTCTTTCACGCGTAACCCCTGAGTACCCATAAACCTGGTTAACGTCACACTATTATTTATTTAAGAAATTTATTGTCTTTAAACGAACTAAATTTTATTTATGACAACACAAAATGCAAACTAAAAATCTGATACATTCCGGATTATTTAGTTATGCGTTTGGTTTATGAAAAATCAGATTTCAACAGAGTATTTTAAATTAATATACATTCCTACCTGACGTAAGTGATTTTTATCGAGTCGAAAATGTAAAAATGAACATTATCTATGATGAAATTAACAAACATGGAAGGAACACGGATTAAATGTTCAACCAGAATCGTTCCTTTCACCTCCCCTTGAGATTCTCCGGGAAGAAGTGGGTTGTTTGAGTAGTGGCCACTCACTCCTCGTTGCTAGGTTACATGGGATTGCGGATATAACACAGGTGATGGCTCAATAGAGAAGGAGGGCAGCGTCCGACTGACGTACGTTCAAGTTCATTATTCAGTAGAATCGGCTTCGACGTAGCATTGATTGGTCTAGGCCTTTGGAGACCGACTGCTGCGGGGTAGCCACGCAACTCGGTAGAGCCAAGTCAACACACATAACAAACACAACTCGCTCGGGACCGAATGCCTGATTAATCGTATCCAAAGTGGCTTTCAATTTTTAAAGCCGTGCGTGAGGTAAGAGAAATTTGTTTTGGTTTCCGGTTCCGCGCCAATATTGATTTTTGATTAGATGGTTGTCTTCAAAACTATTTTTGTTTCTTCGGTAACTAACTTAGAGGAGGCACTTCAAGAGTTGTATTCGATTTTTGTAATATGCTAGTAGGGAATGTATGTTATAATAAAATTATATTTCAAATTCGATATTTAAATGAGTCAGGTCAAAAGATTATTATACTTTGTATACTGACATTAATTTCATTTTGGTACACAGTGGTGTACCCAACAATCAACCACGGGCACGGGTTGTGGTATATAGTAGTTTACTTGCTTTTTCTACTTCTCTCTTACTTCCCGTACATCTAACTCTTACTATCTTTTACTTCCTTCCCTTTCTACTGTATTTCTTTTTAAAATAAGGGATCTCTAGCCCCAAACCACTCATGGATGCGCGACTGTTTTTACATGTCGAGTGCGAGTCGGAATATAGTTTCGTTATCTGTGGTTATCTATGTTAGTTAGTTATCTGTGGTTTCGTCATAATTATTATTAGTATAACGTGATCTAAACTGATCTAAAATGCATAGTGTTATTCACTGGAAACTTGCGGATTTTTAATAAACCATCGAAGTTTTAAAAGTTGGCATACTTGTATTCTCATGAAGTCGATGAATTAGCGTATTATAGTTTATTATTATTATTATTATTATTATTATTATTATTATTTTTATTATTATTATTATTATTATTATTATTATTATTATTATTATTATTATTATTATTATTATTGTTATTAATAATAAAAATAATATTATTATTATTATTATTGTTATTATTATTATTATTATTATTATTATTATTATGATTATGATTATTTTATTGTTGCAATACATACAAATATTATTGTTATTATAATAATTATTATTATTATTATTAATATTATTATTTGGTATTTAACGACGTACTCAACAACTGGGTCACATGATATGACGTCACGAAGTATGAACTCAGCGCGGTGCTTGTCATTAGATCCATGTATTGATAGTCATTGTGGGAGCAGGGATGGACCTCAGCACATGCGAGCCTCGAGCACCTCCGCATAGAATGGATAAGTGGAGCGCCTGAGAGCTGCTTCTATCAACTTGTGTTGCAGCTATGAAAGGCGGGTTGCCTGCATCGTCCGTTGCAGGCGCGCTCACGATCTGTCGCGTACTCAACGCTTGTTATTTCCAGGCGCATCACAAAAGCGACGAGATTGCTTAAGAGTGCACTTTTTGCGAGTCTTTATGGCCGTGGGTTCGTTGTACTTGTCGAATGAATAACAAACTCGTATGGAGGTAACCGACAGGGGCGTATGAACTATTTCTGTAGTGGGGCGAGTCAGCTAGGATTGCCACATTTCCAAATGAAGACGGAGGGACAAGTGACTTCAGGAAAAATAGCAGGGGGGTTTGGGGGATGAGCTCCCCAACTACAGCGCCAAAGGCGAAACGTTTTACAATCAGGGGTTTTGAGTGATTTATGAGTATTTCAGAAAAAATTTCAGAAAAAAATACCTGACTGAATGTAATACTGAAATACTGTCGTTTGTGTGGTGCAAAAACCACAAAACCTAAAAAAAAAAAAAATGAAGACAAAAGAGAATTATTAAGTATTGAGTTTTGGGGTTTGCAAAATTGGGAGTAAGGCAGCTGTTGATAGGTAGGACGGCATGATGGGGACCTAGTTAGCAAGCGACACTGATACCCCCCACTTGTTGGCTTGAGCCCCATAGGGGAGGGGGGAGTTTCTCCTACGCCACTAGTAACCGAGGTGACACCGAGGCTCTAACTCAGGAGGTTGTCAGTTCGATTCCGACCGCCGGAAATCAAAACTGAAGGTTTTTTACAAGTTACCCTCAGTCGTAAAGGCGAATGCTGAGATTGAGTCCTACTATAGCATTCATCGTACGTTCCTTCACAACTATATAAACACACTAAACACACCTACGTAGTTGGGCCACAACATGTAAAGCTGGTGTGCGCCCTATACCATGGTATTTCTTCAAAACATAATAATAAGTATTGTTATTACAGCATTAACTCATTGTTGTTCATTGAATCATTCATTCATCATTCTACACCACTTTTTTTACAATAATGCAAATAATCATTACCCCCTGGAATCCCTTTGCATTGCAGTTTTATTTTGATTGTAGTTGTTATGTTAGTGGTAGTCAGGGTGCGAATTGACGGGGGGGAGGGATGGGGGGATTTCCCCCCACTGGTAATTTCATCCCTGGCTCTGTTTTACTGAAAGGTATCCCCGCCGGGGATGGGTAAATCCCCACCTCTGGATACCCATCTCATCTCGTATCATATAAAGTGACTTTATCTCGTAACGTTAATAAATAATGCGTCAATTTACACATATATTTCTAGCCAGGAATTTAGATCGCTTCTTAGGCCATCTCGAGGGCAATAATACCCCTAATAGTGCGTTCTGTTAGAACACAATAGCACCAGAATATTGCGTTTCCGGCTACCAGCATGAAATTTAATACACATGTTAACCAATATATAAGGTTCAAAAAACCGTCGGGACCCAAGCTGTATTCAGATTATTTTGGCCGCCATCTTGGAAAATGTCGGCCCAATCCCAGTTTTGCTCTATTAACTCGGAAACATTAAGAGATATCAAAAATATTTAAGTAACAAAAGTATTACTAGTTATATTAAGAACATATTTTGTCTGAAACATGTTTTTATAGGATCAAAACCAAAGCGGCCATCTTGGAGTAAATGATGGCACTGTTTATCGTTTTCCACCAAAAAAGGGGCAACAGCTACATTTCGGATAACCAATGCCTACCACAAGTACTATTATGAACTTCTATATGTTCTACCAATTTTTGGAACGTGGAACACAGATCCGCCATCTTGGAAAATGGCGGCCGAATCCCAGGTTTCCTCTATTAACTCTTAAACGGTAAGAGTTATCAAAACTGTTTAAATTACAAAAGTATTACCAGTTACATTAAAAACAAGTTTTGTTTCAAACATTTTTTTGTAGGATCAAAACCAAAGCGGCCATCTTGGAAAAAAAGACGGTAGGCTTATTGTTTTTGGTTTTCCCAAAAATGTTGCAACAGTGTTAATTTTCTGATAACCAATACCTACGGCATGTATTATTATGAACTTATATACGTTCTACCAACTTTTGGAGAGTGCAACACAGAGCGGCCATTTTGGAAAATGGCGGCTGAAACCCAGATTCACTCTTATAACTCGGAAACAGTAAAAGATATAAAACAAGTGGTAGTAACAAAAGTGTTAAGCGTAACAAGACGAACATTTTTTGTTTCGAACAACTAGTGATAAGATGTCGGTTAAAATGGTTTACAGCTTTACAAGCTTCAGAAAGTGAATAAGCAGGACTTCTCTGTAGAGAGCAATGAATGAAGCGTCTAGAAACTTCTGAGAGAGAAAAGGCGAGCACTGAAAGGCCACCAAAAACTCTGATGTAATCACCTGTTTGCTATCTGAATGTCAAAGTACCGGTAGTGCAGATGACGACGACAATGTTACATGTTGTTAAGTTGTTGTAATAGATGGTGCTGCCTTAGTTGATTCTTTGAATGCAAAAACATGAAAGACATTTAATGATTACTGCATGCAGTTGTTTTTACTTGCGATAAAATCTCGTCTCCTGAACTTTCAGAGAGAAGACGTAGTGTTTGATAGGTACTTGCCAGGTAGCCTTAAAGCTGGCACACGAATGAAACGAGGATCTGGAAAAGAGATGGTTGTCAGACCAACAACACCCTTGCCTAAAGTATTTAGTAAGTTCTTGCTGGTTGATGGCAATAAAAAACAAGAATTCCACCTTTAAGCATCTTACATCTCTTCACTTGAAACCAATGGCAAGATAGTGGTCTGTACTGATGAAGATTCGGTAATATTTGCAGGTCCTTTAAGCAGCAGTGACGATCTTGCCCCATGTTCACATGAAGAAGCGGACACCAGACTAATTGTTCACGTTAAAAGTGCATTACTCTCGGGCCACAAAAACATTTTGATAAGCACTGTGGACTCAGATGTTATTGTTATTGCTGCTGCTGCCTTCGATGAATTGAAGAAACTTGGTATGCATGATCTTTGGATTGAGTATGGTGTTGGAAAGAACAGGCGGCACTTTTCACTCTCGCGGTTCCTGGAACACATATCTCCAAACATGTGCGAGGCACTGCCTTTCTTTCATACATATACTGGCTGTGATACAGTATCCGCATTTCACGGTGTTGCAAAAAAAAAACGTGGAATGTCTGGATCTGGAAGACGATGCAAGAACCCATGACAGGTATATTCATTCGATTGTCAACATCAAACACAATAGATAAAGAGGATTTTGAGAAACTACAGCTCTTCACTGTACTTATGTATGATATAACAAGCCAAACGGTAACAGTGAATGAGTGCAGACGAATTCTCTATACTCAAAAAAATTGAGCTGTGGAAAGTATACCTCCATACGAAGAAGCATTGCGCCAACACCTGAAGCGAGCAATGCTTCAGTCGCGTATTTGGAGACTGTGCTTGCAGCTTCTACCCGACATACCTCCTGCAACCAGACCAGCTGGGGATGGAAGTCATCACATTCTGTTGGGGATGAAAACGCAATTGAACCACTTTGGACAGTTTTGTCACAAGCTTCTGACGAATGTTCCGAATTCATTAGTTGCCGTTGCAAAACCATGTGTGTTAGAAACTGCAAGTGCCAGCGTTTCAATTTGGATTGATTGATTAATAGGGCTTAACGTCTCATATTTTTGCAACAATGGCTAATCGAGACGATGAGCGGGTGATAATGAAGATGAGAAAGATGACGATGAAGAATAAAGCCACATCCGAATCAGATCCATTGTACGTCGCGTGGGTCGTCATATGGGAGTCCAGCAAGGGAGGGCAGGGCCAAGTGGGAGGAGAAAATTTCAAAGGGACAGTGGGGGGGGGGGGGGAACGGGACAGGGTCTCCTTTTGTCGCCTCTTACGACTAGCAGAGTCACTCTGGGCCTATTCTACCCCGGGCCGGTTTCAATTCGGAGTGCACTGCTTTATGTACGAGTAATGGACAGTGTTCCCATTAAACTCTTCTAAAGACATGATTCCTTTTCACCCTTGCGAAGATGAGGCGGGTTTAGGGGATTGTCCCTGCCTAAAGTAGGGGCCCCGGGCCCGAACGGTTCAGCCCTAGGTTGGGGACGCCTAGCTCGCCTTTTCTCTCTCAGAAGTCTCTAGACGCTTCATTCATTGCTCTCTACAGAGAAGTCCTGCTTCTTCTGTTTCTGAAGCTTTTAAAGCTGTATACCCTTTTAACCGACATCTTATCACTAGCTGTTCGAAACAGAAAAATGTTCGTCTTGTTACGCTTAACACTTTTGTTGCTTCCACATGTTTTGTATCTGTTACTATTTCCGAGTTATAAGAGTCAATCTGAGTTTCAGCCACCATTTTCCAAAATGGCGGCTCTGTGTTCCACTCTCCAAAAGTTGGTAGAACGTATATGATATAAGTGCATAATAATACTTGCCGTAGGTATTGGTTATCAGAAAATTAACACTGTTGCAACATTTTTAGGAAAACCAAAAACAGTAGGCCTACCGTCATTTACTCCAAGATGGCCGCTTTGGTTTTGATCTTACAAAAAAATGTTTGAAACA